>SMMW01000019.1:600000-920000 GCA_004794655.1 Marisa cornuarietis | reverse complement strand
TCCAGTCCCAGAGCTTCGAACCGGCGATCTTATGCTATGACGTCAGGCGGGCACGTCACAATGGTAACTAGCGCCATCTATAATTCACAGAGAAGACAGTTGTGGATGTTGACTAGCGCCACCTATGATTTAGAGCAAAGACAAAAATAACTAGTATCACCAGTAGTTTACAGAAAAGACAGTACTACACACTTGCAATCTTTTCTGGTACAGTTCCTACGACATTGTTCCTCTAAAGTTAATGTAATAACAAAACAACCTATTATGATAATGAGTCTGAATCATTTTTAGACTTGCTTATCAACCTAAATAGAATGCAAAGTAAGAGAGTAAATTAAGATCATGAATATTCCTTAGTTTTCTTGACGTAACTCCGACAGTGAGACTCAATGTGCACCTGCTTCAACATTCAGCATTATGTCATCGTCGTCATCATAATTCCTCGGCTCGAATATTGTTGTTTTTTTTCATTTCATCTTCATTGTGTGGGAAGGGGGCGCGCGCACGTGCGCGTCCATATGTGGATGACGTGTGACAATGTAAATACACTGGTTGAACATGCTATACCCACAATAAATATTGTTTTTTTTTCGTTAGTGTAGGACTACAGATGGCGGCAACAAACAAAACTTTTGAGAAACTTGTATTATATGCGAAGAGAAATTGATGTGCTAGAACATGTCTAGGCAGTAAGTCCAAGAATGGAAGCCTACTAGATGACTGATGCCTCCAGGCACTGAAACAGATGCTGGCTTCCATTTTTAGCCAATTTGCATTTTCGTGTGTGTGTGTGTGTGTGTGTGTGTGTGTGTGTGTGTGTGTGTGTGTTTCCTTGTGTAATGTTGTCTGTGATTCTTTTTTCTTGTTAGAGTTTTATTTTTGAAAATGATGGCGGCTGATTCCCAGGCAGCATGCAACAAAGCCATCCCACTACAGCCTGATACAGACTAATATGAACAGGTCGATCCTTCTGTGAACAGATCGAGGTCACGGGGGCAAGACAGGTCTGCTTGGAACGCCGCCTAGCGGCTGATCAATGATTAGCAAAGACTATCGACAGTCCCTAATGGCAGTCTTCACGCTACTCGTGAAAACTTGCATCTCTCTCTCTCCCTTCCTCGCGCTCGCACAAATTCTCTTTTTTTTCTCTTTCTCTCTCTCTACCTCCCCTACCCCTCCCTCCCCATAATTCCTCTGTTCTCTAGTTTCACTTGTCTCTGGCCCGTAGTTATCACTTCACGGGCTTCAGCCAATTCCATTTCCTCCAGGAAAATTATGAGTTGGCGCAGCGGGCGTTCTGTGTTCTGCTCACTCTCTTGTCCGGATTAGATGGTGGTCGGGCGAGGCGGGGGGAGGGGGACAGCACCGCCTGGTTTACAGGCCTCAGCATAATTAGGTGAATGTCGATTGTATTATTGTCTTCCACCGATGTTTAACAAAGGTAACGTTTCATTTTTTGTAAGTAACGGTAAACCGACCATCCTCCCTCCTGAGTACACATCCTAACCTGTGCCAGGTGAGAACGACGGGGTTTAGACATACATACCGGGTTAGCCACTCGTATCTATATATATATATATAGAGAGAGAGAGAGCGATGAGAATGTTTCTGGTAGAAGAGAAAGACTTTTAAAGGTTTAATAATAATATATTTTGGAAAAGCAATTATTTTCTTATGACTGCTCAATAAAAGAGAAAGTATTTGCTCCAAATCTGAGCTGTGTCCTGTAGCTACCCGAGTTACCCGCCTACAAACATCCGTTTGCACAGAAAGAGGTCAAACGCGGGACGTCACGTTCGTCCTTGTCCACAGATACGCCTAATTAACATATGGTTCCAGCTCTCCCATTGGCTGTAGCCTTGACAACATAAACGTCTCTAGGTACAATCCTGACGTCTGTGTTGTTGACCTTGGCCGGTTCGTGGTTACGCTTGACCTCTAAAAAGTGATGACTGTTCGATCTGATTTATGATCTGGACTAATTGCGGTGAATAAATAGCATAGCTGCGGAAACGGATGTGGATGGAAACAGGAAAGAAGTGACGAAAGGACGAGAAAGGGGACGGGGATGAGGGAGATGTAGGGTCTGTAATGACAAAGAGAAACAAGAGACAGGAGACAGACGAGATGTGGGGAGTTGTCATGTCATGTCTGTCAGTCTGTCATGTCATGTCTATTTGTCTGTCATGACAAAGAGAAACAAGAGACTTTCGACAGACAAGGTGCAAGAGAAGCAAGACACAAGAAGATACTTAGAGAAGGAAAAGAAGGAGAACACAAATAAAATATTCTCTATTTTTTCCTTCGCAACTTGACGCCATTCATATATGTCACTGTTTAACAGTTCTAATTGCAAGTGCAGATGTTATATCTAATTTTAAAAAAAGCTTCGCAATATGTGTGGCCTTTCAACCTCCACAGGATGTTTGGGCAAAAATCGCGCTTGTAAAAACACCCAGCTGGGGTGTCAGCTGCTAGTCCGACATGCCACTCAGTACAACCGACATGCCATTTGGCATGACCGAACAGTCAGCGATGTGAGCGATATGTACAAGCGGCTGCTAATTGCTTACAACTGTGTAGAAACAGGTGGTGTCTGGCGACTGGACTCGCTTCTGTGGAGCAGAAAGAATAAGAATACTGCGCCAAGGGACCAAAGATTATCGCGAGCTTGAACTTCGTGATAACATCACATGAGCTGAACAAACACGTCGAACAGACTCACCCTCAAATCACATTCAAATAGTTTATGTTTTCATGTTTATATGTCCAAAAAAAGTTCCTCCTGTCGTCGTGGGACTTGAAAATTAGAGTTACATGAATACATTCCCTTCTGTCTTCAACAGCCATTTAATAAGAGTTAAGTCTCATTCTTGTTTTTCTGTTCCATGCAAATTAGAGTTACATGAATCAAGTCCTTCCTGCAGTCTTCGTTAGTACTCCCTACACATCTCACTACTGTCTACATCACTGGGTATGCATGCGTGCGTGCAAATACAAACGGTTTAACAGATTGTTTGATGACAGATGGGCGGGCACATGCGCACTGCAGTCAGGCTGTCAGAATGATTGCTGGTTTAATTTGTTTTTTTTTTTACCCATAAAATAAAAATAGTGTAACAAAGCTGAAGAAGCAGTGAGAATCATCAACGTGAAAGGTGGTGGGTAGGGAGATGGGGGAAATATAGATCCACAGCCCGCGACAGCTGCTTCGAAAATTACACACCACTTTCAGCAGCAAGCGCACAAATGATCAAAGCCGACATAAAGTAAACAGTTAGGGAGCAATGTTAGGGGTTCATGCTGTGCCCCAAGTAAAGACACCTCATACAGGAAGACGGCCAGCGAAAGGAGCAGAATTAGCGCTGCTTTAAAAATGGATCCCTCGACACTGCGGAGTGCAGAGAAATTTACAGCGGGACAAGCTCGACGACACAAAGAAATCTGCATAAAGTTAGTTAAAAAAACAAAGAACTTTAAAGAAAATGCCAGAAGATCTTAAAGTTCAAAGCTCATAATTTAAAGTTAATAAGTCAAAGTTCCAAGAAGAACGAGAGCGTGTCAGTATATACGTTCGTGTGTGTGTGCGCGCGCCCGCACGCGTGTGTGTGTGTCTGTGTGTCCCCCCCAAATGCACGTATGCGACAGAGAGATCGAGGGTGGGTGGGGTCGTTAATAAAACAGAGCTTTTTCAGACTCTGTTGAATTGAGAGTTAAGCACTCTTGGCCGGACCCGCAAGTCGAATGAATGGAACCATCATCTCTTGGAGTTGACATGCAAGAGATGTTAACACAAGCCTGGCCGCGCAAGTTGTGAGAAGGAGGGGGCACGCGCTCTCCCAGCACCTGCACGAGCACCAGCACGAGCTGCAGCAGAGATTTATGGGAAGAGCAGGCCGCACATGCTAATTAGTACGCCCGACTCTCAAGGGGCGTCACTCAGACCCGCCAGCGGCCATAGCAAGAACTAAAAAGAAAGAAAGAAAAACTGTCCACCACAACAAACCTGCTATTGGCCCATCACAAAATGAGTGGTCCGATTATTTTTAAATATAGCACGCTTGCTTCGTCGTCTCCTGGAGATCCTTACCCGAGCCAGACGATTAAATGGGAGAAAAATCAATGGATGCGGTTCTGTCATTTCCAGAGCTGTCACTGTTGAGGGGGACAGCGAGAGGTAGGTAGCCACTGGGACATTGCGAGGACAATGACAAAGCTGATCTGTTCAAAACCTCTACAAAGGCTAGACCACAGTATGGATGTGATCTTCTTAATGTCAGACGATAGATCACGACAAAGGTTGGCGACATGACAGTAGCGTTTACAAAATGTAAGAATACTGGGGGGAAAGTCGTTGGAGACTTGTCATGGCAGTATCAGTGGCAACTTGTCATGGTAGTATCAAGAAGACTTGCTGTCAGTAACTTACTAAGCTGCAACAGACTTCATGTGGCATTAGCAAAGACTTGTCATAGTAGCATCAGTAGAGACTTAGAGCATCAGGGCCTCGTTATCCCATCCCCCACAAAACAACGCTTAGGTCTATGAGGTCTTTTTGAGCAAATAACCAAGAAGTTGTTTTGACGGGTGTTTTTCATTCTCCAAGATTATTTTGTCTTTCTGGTATTAAACGTATTTACAGGTGTTCCAGTTACCGCTCTATGAGGCCACTTAATATTCACAGCGAGACAACCAATCCGTCCAAGCGGTTGTCTTCAAAATACAGGTTTGGGAAGATTCAGTCATTCTTGAAGGAAAGTTAGGGAAGACAACTTATCTGACCACACAGTCACGTGTCACCCTAAACCAAAATCGTAATCGGAATGTGGCCTCATTAGTCACGCTGTAATTCGTTACCTGCCTCCAGACCATCGGGATTCGGATGGTGAGGCCTCTGCTATGAACCCCGTACCATCTGCTCCTTACGAGGAATCGACTGAAATTTAAACCAATCGTCTCACAGAAAATAAAAACTTGCCATCTCAGTTTTTACAATCGATAAAGTTGACAACAATACATCACACCTGTCTGTCTCAGGACACTAAGGCATTTGGTAATCACAAATAAGACCACAAGACAATGTTCAAAAATATCAAATAATAGACAAAATCTACTGCTGTTTTATTATTTGGGGTAGATATGTTAGTAACCTGTCACGTGTAAGTCAGGCTGATTGGCTTCATTCTTACACTCGTATCACGGGATTTAAAAGCCACAAGCCGATGTCACAGACATTGTTCATGAAGTAGAGCAAGTCAACACGACGCCTGAATTAAAACATTTGTCATAATAAATATTTCATGCCTGACATAAGCAAGATCTCTCTGACGTTCAGGACTCGTCAAGTGCTGGCGACGACCACAACCTCATGCGGCGCCCTGGATATTTCCACGAGCCGTGGCGGGTAGTTGGTGGGGGGGGGGGCGGAGTGGGAGCAGCAGAGTGACATGGAGGGCTGGGTAGGTTATTTAAGGTATGACGGACAGTTCATCGAAGATCATCATATTGGGTTTGTTGCCTCCATCCCCACATACCCGGGCCTTATCTCATCTCTCCTTTCATTATCATTCCAGACCTCATCCTATGTCCAACAAAAGGCCTACCTGCAAGTTTCTGAAGCTGACGGATCGTAATGTACAGCACGACACTGCAGACATCGTTGTCGTGCCACTCGATCAGTCACTCACTTGATCCATATTTCACCCACTCGGCCACTACCTTCTGTCACTTAATCACGTGATTGCTGCATCACCCATCGCCCGATAATTCGCTCGCTCATTCACCCACTTGATCAGTCCTTCATTCACCCGATCACTCACACTTGACCACTCACTCACTCACTCACTCACTCACTCAATCAATCAATCAATCAATCAATCAATCAATCAATGTGAGTGGAAGGAATACGACACTTAGCAGGCGTCCCCTTGCCTGCAGGAAGGAGGAAGCACATCCTTATGATTTCCAGGCGGGACCGCTACTTATCCTTCCTGTCCCTCTCCAACGACACTCGACATGTCAGTCACGGCAAGAAACTGATACCCGCATCCAAAAAGGAATCCTGCCACCGCAGGATGTCATTGGTACAGGAAACCAGTTATTAATATGATGACAGTGTGAGCCGCGGATAATAAACTGGCCAATCACCCTCGTGCCCGGAAGCAGACTTAAAGAGAAGAAAGAGAGGCCTTTGAGGTCAATTTTCTCCGGGAGCGAGGGAAAGAGGTGTGGATAGAAATTTGCATAGGCCAGTGTCTACGACCCGGGATAATCCTTTGCCTCGCCGCCGCCGCGGGACAAACGTCTTGGAAATGAAGGCCAGCAAGGACCCGGATGTGTCTAACGAGCAGGCGTACCGCCCGTGTTAACACCCGTGTGTGCGGCGACCGCGACTTTCATATCCGCCCGTAAAACGAGTTTCGCGATGAATGGCAATCGGCAGGTAGTCAGCCATTTCATGCTGTACACAGTCTACAGTGTGCGGATCCACTCTGGTGACGTAGTCGTGTAGTCTGTGTGCACACATCTCTACGTCCTTCCGTTCACATATTTAAGCCAACCTGTAGGTTACTTTCTACCCAGTGTACCATCGTTCCATTCTGTTAAAAACCTACCTCTGGTCTAAAGGGGGGAGGTATAATTCAGCAGTCATAACGGTGGTGTCCCCTCAGTATCTTATATTGTCTCTCAGTCCTCGGTATATATTCTTCCTGTGAGATTTTGAGTTGATTTTTTTAAGGTAAGTAAACTTTTGAAAAGTTCTAGATATAGCTAGTAGATAAATCTTTGAAGCTGGGTTTTCTGGCTTACACGAGCAGACTAAAATGATAATCAACATGGCGGGGAGTCTACATTAAAGAGGACCTTCTCCGGTTCCCTACTCCATCCCGTATTTTCGGAAGGTGTCGGCGAATAATTCAGTTTATTTACACAAGAATGTGGTTTATACAGCGCTGTTAAACTACATCATTATGCAAACAAAATAAATAAATCAAGATGTCTTCAGTCTTCCGGCCAAACGGGTTAGCTCTAGATAATCAAGATCATTCGTTTAGTCTTCTCATTTGCCTCACTTCCCTAAACCCTCTCCCATCGTTTTATCTCCGGCGAGCCATCTGGTTGATCGGCTAATAACTCAATCACGTGACAAAAGCAGGCCGCGGCAGTGGTGGAGGGAGGCCAAGGCGAGCAAGTCCATTGATCTTAGCCCGCAGGACCGGCTTACCTCCGCCGGACCCTCCCAAGAAAGCGCAGGCAGTGATACACTCCCGTCAGAAGTCGAAACCCTGCCTGACAGCCAGGGCCGCTCAGTGACGGGCCAGTGGAAACGAATCGCAGACTGTAAACACGGGTGTACCGCGTGTGGCCCTCGCTGATCTGCCGGGTATGGGGAGCCCGTTACTTCACCCCCACTGGTCGTGCACGCGCGTGCGGCGCTGAAAGGACGCGAGATTTGTGCAAATAACAATTATGCCTGCACTCCGTTTCTTGCCACTGAACACCGGCGCGGCTTTTGTCTGCTGCGGAAGATGAGAAGAAGTGAAAATTCTAGAAAGATCGGCACAATGGGCGACCTAACGGAAAGCTGAAATGACCTGTCAAGGGACTTCATCGTCGACACTAATGCTACCGAAAAGGATTATTTCCCTTCACCACTACCACCTCCACCCCTCAAAAAGCAAAGGACTTTAACAAGTTCTAGCATTTTAAAAAAGAAAATAAAAGAAAAAGTTCCATCGTGAGCGGTGTTCAGCTGCCACTCGTGACTAAGACTGATGGGTGGCTCAGGCCTGGTTACCTTGTTCGGGTGCAGTTAGTCCTGTTAGTCTGGACTAAACCCACGATTCCAGACTAAAAAGTTGACTACCTACATCTGGACTAGCAACTGCGGCCCACTGATTTGACAAAAACCGTCAATAGACTCGACCCCGAAACGAATATTGTACATGGGAGGGAGATCACTCTTATCTTGAAAATTTCGAACGCAAAACGTTCGCGAAAGCCAAACTTGACAAAGACCGTTTTGTTTTGTTTTGTTTTGTTTTGTTTTTTTTTGTCTTTAACAGAGGCAGTTCCACCAGACCAGCCGGTGCTTGTGTCAGTATTGAGAATGACAGATTGCAGCAGAAAGAATCAAGCCGCATGGAGAGATGTGGTGAGGACGGTTTCGGCCCAATCGTCAGCTGATCGACAGGTGAATAAACTTTTTTATTTTTATGTATTATTTTGATTCTGCCTGTAAACAGTCACTTTCTAAAGACTCATACGCGTGCATTTTCAACACCATCCATGGTAAGCTACTACATAAATATATTTTATATAATAAACGCACAAGTAATTGATAAAAATAGTTATTTGACTACGTGGAATCAATTTCGAACATCAAGTATCGCTGTGGCTGATACTCATTCATCATCACTGGTTGCAGTTTGTTATCCTCGGGTAATAAAGGAATCTTAAGACCTCGTCTCGCAAGCAAAAGGGTGATGCTCATAGTCCAGTACAGGAGGAGGACCACAGCGCAAGCCAGAGACTGGACTGACACCATCTTAAACATGTTTGGGATGCAAACTCCCATTTTCTTTGGCGTTGAGCAAGGGGGTAGAAGTGGAGACACCTCTCATTGCCCTCAGCCCGAAGTAAGTTGAAATTCTAAGTGAACCTAAAGAATGGAATTCTATTCCTTATGACATCAACTCCTTCAAAATGTTTAAACGCTCTCATAAAACTTAACTGGACCCGGACCAGAGCTCACCGTTCTTGCCCATTTACAGCTAGTATCAAATATCGTGGCAGTTTTATTTTATTTGTTTAATTTAAAACGTGATTTCAATTTTTCTTAGTTTAATTAGTTGACTGTAGATTTTACACTCGACTAACTCTTACCGTGCTTGTTATGTCGTCTTTATTGTTTTATTACACTTTTATTACACTTGGACTTTTTGTCGTGTCCAGAGCTTGTTTGTATCTTAGACCGTGTCGTTGTTAGCTGTGTTGCTTTGTGCAGAGCCATGTATGTCTGTAATGCTGTGAGATACAATTATTCTAAAATGTTCAAATGCTCACATCTTGAAAAAAATGTGAAATGTAAAAGGTCACAGAAGCCTTAGACTGCTTTTGGAATAAAGGCTGTGGGTACATTTCACTCTTTCAGTCTGCTACCTGGGACATACTTTGTCAAAACAAATATGGCTCACCTGGCTGTTTCAGCCATACATGTATTTTGGAAGAATAGATAAAAAAAAATTGGTTATACAAAATCTGTGTTTTATTTTTCACAGCCCAGAATTCGTATAGTTCTACTTGTTTCAGGTAAGCACACCTGTAACAGAGACAGAACCAGATTAGGATGGTTGTGTGGTTCATGAGATGCTAGCAAATGCACACGTAAGTAGTTCATATTTTGTTCAGCCTTTAGCTCAGGAAAATGATGCGTGTATTTATTTTGGAGAGTAGAGTAACATTATAAAGTAAAATTTATCAACAACTGATTCACAAACAATTCTCCTGGACAAGACCAAAGATGCATACCTTTATTAAGAAAGGACTTACACATATGAAAACATTTCAGTCGGTAAGTCAACCAAAGACTTTGCCAGTAATTGCAATGACAAACTGAACTTCTGTACATTCAGTACATTTCATTTAATGCTCCAGCACAGTCACCAGCTGCCATTGAGGAAGAAACTGCATCTGGGCCACCCCAGAATGATCAACCATCATCTGATGAAGAAACAAATGAAATGTCTGCACAATGTATCACTTTCATTGCAAAGCCAGAGTCGCGTGGGACTAGAAGGTTGCATGCCAAGCACCACAGAGCCTACAGGACTTGTTGGCTGTGAACATAGCAAGACAAAAAATATTGAAGAAGAAAACCTGTTTAGAAATAGAGAAAATACAAGCAGAACAGGAGCAGATTGAAGCAGAACGCAGTTAGATAGTAAAGGAGAAGGAAATCTTAGACCTTATAAAAGAAGTCCTGCTTGAAAACGAAAAACTTGCAAAAGGAGTTGGTGTATAAATATACACATATACGATGTATAAATAGACGTATATATATATTATATCATGCATAAATAATGTATTTATGATGTTTTAGATATGTATTTATCATATATAAATAATGCATTTATGATGTATAAATGATATATGTATGATATATACGCAGACGTGTAACTAGCATGTATAAATATACCTATATATCATGTATAGTGCCTATATGCACAAATTTACATGGATATATATATACATAAATTTGCATGGTCATGTGATATATAAATATACATGTTTCTAAGATGTGTAGATTTTCTAATTGCTTTGGAAATCATTAAAAGTAAATTACGCACTATATTATGTTTTTGTTTTCATTCTGGTCAGCTACGAGTCAGGCCTAAGCTTTAAGGAAGATATCAAATAGTACGCAAAATACGTGCAAAGACACAAACATGTAAACATATGTCCATTACTTTCTTCTTTTCGTTTTACGTGTAAAAATAACAGTAGTTTATTGACATACAAAAACCTAAACTGAGACAACAAGCACAAGACGATTATCACAATTTTCTGTCCCTTAAAAAAGGTAACAGCATTCAAATACAACATGAAAACATTGTTTTCAAAATTTATGGCTCCAGGACATCAATAATTCAACACCACATTTAGCGTCGTCCTACTGAGACATGTTGTCTGATCGAAAAATATTATGGGCGATTGCTAGTTTATTTATAAAGAGCGCACCGGTGGCGTGTGCACCCTTTCGACTGGCTGGTTACAACTACACACTCTGACCTAGTTCATTGCCACAGGACTATTAACTCCCCTCGTCTGGCTATCTTTATACCTTTTTAAGTTCAGCTTTTATTAAAAATTTTATGATAGTATAGATCTACCTCCCTCCCAGAGGGTAATGAATAAGCACTTAACTTGCTGGCACACTGCGTCTCCTTGATCAAAAAAACTAAGGACTGAACGCTCACTCACTGACACGCGCACGCACGCACGCACGCACACACACACACTGAAGAGGTGGGGGTAAGCAAACAGAAGTGATAGAAACCAGGTGCAAAAAGCCGACGGAGGACATGAAACGGCCGCAAGAGGAAGTTAATAACAGCGGAATATTAATGAGCAGTGTTGAAATTTTTTCTACTCAACCTTGATCAAAACAAGAAGAAAAAAGGAAAAACACGGGGGTTACGATCATTTTCACAAACATGACCTCGGCGTGACCCTCTCCACATCAAAGGCCGCCCCCGGGGCTGGGAAAGGACGCCCTGCGGCTCGCTGTCGTAACGTCCGCGGCTAACCGCCAACGTCTTATCGCCGCACACGCGCCGCCTGCAGACGCCATCAAGATTACCAGACCTGCAGGTACCTTCTTCTTTTTTTTTCTCCCTCCCCCCCTCTCTCTCTCTCTCTCTCTCTCGCCGAATAAATGCCTCCTCCCCTGATATCATCAGGATAGTTTGCTCTTCACATTTTTTTAAGTGAAATGTTTTATGAGTCTAGATTTGTTCTTCGATTTTGCTTCTTTTCATTCTTCGTTGTAAATCTCTTTCTGTATGTTTCAATCTGTTTTTTTGTTTATGTCTTCATCTCGTCTGTAATCTTTATCCATAGTCACAGGTCCTTTCCTGGAAGTCTCAGACAGCAAATGTTGCTAGCGCCGCCAAGGACGGAATAGTGTATTCTCGGGTTTTCCTTCTCTCAGTTCCTTCTCGCTTTGCTAAAGGGTTTCTCTGACCGCATCATTGTTAGACAGCCCACACTTCGTTAAATCCTTGTCCAGCAGCCCACACCTCGTCACGTCTCTGTCACGCGGCCCACGCCTCTCTTGACGAGCGTGTCAACGATGTACCTTCGTCTTCACATCAGAATGCATCGCGACAAGTTTCCTTTCAAAGTTTTCATGCCTCTGGCTAATTAATTCCTTTTTCGTCATCTTTAAAAAAAATTCCCCCGCGTTACAAAGTTCATGGGATAAATAGTCATGGGGTAAATGGTCCTATGGTCACCTAACCCTAGCAGTAGGGACAGGGACAAGGGCGGTGGACTGTGTCTAAGACTTGCCATGCGGAAGATGGAGTGTCTCCTTCCGGCGCCGTTATCTCTCCTAATAAAATTGGTCGCTGTGTCTGCTGGGCGCTGGGGGAGGTTTGTTTTCCAATCACTACCAGCGACCTTCTGGTGCAAGGGCGAGCGCATGCCTCCTAGTCCTCCCTCTCCCTCCCTCTCCCGCTCCCAAAGGATAGAAAGCCTTGTCGGGGTGTGACCTACAAATGTTCGTATGATGCCATTCAACTAAAGTACGACCTAAAGGATGGTTGATTCACAAAAAGAATACCTATGATAACTTCTAGACTCTCTGTGTTCTGTGTCTACTATGGATACAATTTACACAATGTATGCCACGAGAGTGTTCTCAGACCTGGGCGCCAAACCTGACTACTCTTCATAAACAGCTGTTGACCTGGGGGATGAGAGAAGCGGCAGGTATCATCATGACTCTCACCTTCTGCAGCAATAAAACAATTGTTGATCGGGGTGGACATGACTCAGCGACAGAGCGAGACTGCACGGCCTCATCTTCTGTTGACATCGGCTGAGCCGAGGCTGCGCCACCCGAGACAAGTCTGGGTGGCAATTCGGCGTTTGTCATGCTGCATGCCGTCACCTCCCAAGCCGAGCGACATGATCTCCACGGGTGGATGCAGCCGAGGCCAGACAGTTTTAACGGCGCGAGATGTAGGGATGACGGATCTATTGAAGTCGTCATCACCAGTAATTGCAACATGAAAGATTGTGGTTGCGCCAATTCATCAGCAATGCAGCGTTTTAAAAACGAATAATAGCCTCAACGAAGTGGGTGACAAGGTGATGCGGGGATGGGAGGTGGACGGAGGGGAGGGGGAGTAGAAGGTGTAATTAGCTTGAAAGCTTCTGAAATGAAAATTCTACCTCCACCCATGAATAATTTACTTTGATTATTCATAATTAACGGCTCCCGTCGGTAATCCAGTTGCCCAACACGTCTGGCAAGCCATGGAAATGAATGTCGATGAAATAAAACCTGACGCACACAATAGAGATGGCAGCGGTGCATTAGGGATTGTGGGCAGGGGGGCGGGGTGACTTCCCTTCTCTGCAAATTGAATCTGCCATGCGCTGAAAATCGCAAATAGTCAGCGCCAGTCACGTGACTCTCATTTTAGCCGCCACCATAACCCACCTCAACCACGACAGATCTCCCCCCCCCAGTGCACCACAACGCACCATACTGCATCACACTGACCGTGCATCACACTGCACCACACTGCATCACACTGACCGTGCATAATTTAGCCCTAAAGGCGCTTTAAGGGCATGAGGGGGAAAATCTAGAAAAGGCGTATCTGGATTTAACATAAGAAGGTTTGACAAAGAGGGAGCACGTGCACTAAACTGTATACGGGTTATACATGGCTGCAATATAGCAATATACCTACACATACATACACGCTCTTCTATCTACATGGCTTCAATATATCATATACATATACCTTCTTATACCTACAAGGACCAACCGTTAAATTCTCCTCATCTTGGATTAACCGCAGATCTACACTTACCATGGCTGTACAATGTCCGTACAACAAGAATTTTTTTTTTTTTTTTTTTTTTGCTATTTTTTCAAGATTGAAGATTCTTTATTCTGTCACCCTCAGTGTAAGGGATATTGAGAAATTAGCAGCTATCCACAGTACTCTGTTCATAAATGTGTTAAGTTCCGATCTTTTGGCATGTACACAGGTAGATAGTACTTACACGTGGGTTAAAAAAACGAATAAAGTAAGTCAAACTCATCACTTGCAGAATGCGCTGTACCAGCCCGGTTATCTACTGATGAAGTTTTGTGAAGAATATCGGTACCCAACGTGAAAGTACTGACAGGGTGCACTGTCCCTCCAATGTAATGTTCACCAGATTTTTAAACTCTTTCTGTGAGAGAGAGAGAGAGAGAGCGTGCATGTGCAGCTTTGTAAAAGGTTCTGGCCAGGCGCTAAATGTTTTAATCAAATTTCTCCAATCGTCTGACAAGCTGTGTGAAGAACTATACACCGTGTACAGTGTGTGTGCGAGGCACTCAGCGCGGGTCTCCAGGTGTTAGTGACAGGTGCACCCGCCAGCCACTGCTTCACCTCGGTCGTTAATGAACGTGCGTCTCAAGGTTCACGTGACTAATGACGTCGACTGTCTTGTGGCCCCTCCGGCCACCCTGACCAAGTGACCGTTGACAGCTAATTACATGCCGGCAAGGGAAATCAAACGCTGAGCCACTCAGGGTCGATAATCGATTTCAAGGCGCGTGCAGGGCTTCCCTATCCACCCACACCTTGTCTACGTTTGCATTTTTTTCCACCCGCCACCCGATATCTGTACAAACATGTCAGGCTGGTTTGGTTCTTCACATCGTGCATCAAGTTGTAAATGTCTCTTTCCTCATTTTTACACTTCAACGGTCTTTTGTTTCAGGCTGGGGTGGGCCGTCAAACGTGGTTTGTTGTAGGTGGCTTCGTCATTCTGTTATTGGTGGTTGTACCCGTCTGTAATTAGTGTTCTTGCCATTCTGTTATTAGTGGCCTTGTTGTAATTGTAATTGGTGGGCGGTCATTCTGTTATCGGCGATACTGTCATTGTGTTATCAATGGTCTTGTTGTGTTTTTGGTGATACTCTCATCTTACTGATGGTTTGTCTTCTGTTATCGGCGATCTTGTCCCTTTTGTTACTGGCTGACGTGGTCATAAAGTTGTTGGTGATCGTGCCATTATATTATTAGTGATCTTGTCAGCCTGTGGTGTCTGTCGTTTAGTTAATGATGATCTTGACATTATGTTATTAATGATCTTGTCATTCTGTAGTTTGTGTCTTTCTGTTACTGATGATCTTGTCGTTGTGTTACTGACTGTCGTTTCACAAATGCTGTCGTTGCTGTAGCTGTCGTCTTTGCCATATACAACACTGACGTTCACAGCACGGCGCAAGAAGCACACGGCCATTTCTTATCATCCATCTACGTCTTAACTGTCAGTCTAGGTGTCTGTCGGTGGGACCAGACCACTTCGTCGCCCCTCCCCCCTCCCTTTCCTGCAAGCATGTCGTTGACAGCTGGGTGAACCTATACTCACGCGTCCTGGAAGGTCGGCGTTGACCGAACGCACGAGCCGAGAATCTATGGCGCATGAATGGTGACACACATCGCCTTTACCTGGCAATTACGGGGCCGTACTCAACCAGTGTCCCCCTCTCCTGATTAGTGCCAGGCACTCGTGTTACCTCCCCTCACTCGCCCACCACACTGTCACCCACGGTAACTCGACACAGGCCTCGGCGCCTTACATCATTGATGTCCCTTCGCACCGTCAAATCAGGTAATGGCGCTTCTCAGCGGGAGGACAGGTGAGATCGTTCAAATGAAAGGTGAGACGCAGCTGCCTTGCTTTTAGAATTAGACTGTTAGTGCTGCTTTAGCGTTGCACTCTTCAAAGTAAAAAAAAAAAAAAAGAAAAAAAGAAGAAAAAGAAAAAATTAAAATAAAGAAAACACACTACATCAGATAAAAGCATGTCACTAATCCAAGTGCTTCGAAGCCCAGCAAGTGCAATACAAGGTTGAAAGTTCCACTGCCATGGGTTCGATTCTCAAGCTAGTCAGGGGAAAAAAAGTCAATTTCAATCTCACAGGGTGGCGATGAATAGCCTGTGAGGCTACTCCTAGACGTACTCAACAATGTGACCCGGTCAGTGCTGAGTGACTTGATAGGGTGACACTGTCTCTTTCCTTCTCGTGAAAATATCATAAATGACACGTCGCCCCTCCCTTCCCACCCGAAAAAATACCCTCTCCACGCAGCTGTCAGTAAGTAGGCAGAGTTGTACTTTTATACATCAAAACGACATTAATCACCAAACAAAATAATTAAAAATATATACACTTAACTAATATTCTTAAAATAACCCACTCATTAAAATAACATTTACAGCAATTCTTAAAAAAAACACAATAAAATTATTAATTAATCGAACGCATAGGTTACATTTGTGACGTAAGTACACGAAGAAATGTGATGTTATAAATAACATCACCAACTACAGCAACCCCACCGCCGCACGTGCACTGAGATTAAGTGAATGATAGATGAAAATGCAGGGAGGGAATTACAAGATTTATTTCATCGAAGACCTGAAGGAGTGTCGACCGTTTCAGTGGGGAAAGCAGAGCCGCCACACCCAGTGTGTAATCCAAGGGAAGCAATTCATTCTGTAGAAGCCGCATTCTCGCAGTTCAAATAACAAACCGTCAGCTGGATACCTGCAGCGACGGATCCTGGCTTTCATTTTTAAACAACAAGAAACCCGTTGGTTTTGAATGACGTTCCTTCCGCCAGTTACGCGCTTAGGGACGACAGAAGACAATGGCGTCCAGGCAGACTTTCTTTCAGCAAGAAAAAAAAACTTTCATCCAAACTGCAGAAAAATCAACAGAACAATTCGCTATTCTTCATATTGTTTCCACTAAAACTTTCTGTCAGAAATATACAGCTTTGATGAGCAGACAATACAGGCCTCGGCTTACGTGTGGTCACGGTTGATTAATCGCCAGCAGCAACTGATCATGCATGTCTTTCACATGACGTTTTTCCCCCCCGCCTGTGTCAGTGTGCTGAATGCGGACGCCGTTTAATAATTAATTATGCAAAATGAAGCGAATAATGGTCGGAGGTAAAAACTGTCGGTATTTTTAGGGGGGACAATACCGAGTGTTGGTGTCGCTGCTCTGAAAATCTCTCTCTACCCTTCCCCTCTTTGTCACTCACTCACTCACTCACTCACTCACTCACTCACTCACTCACGTACTCGCACCCAAAAACTTACCAAAAACTCATGGGCACAGGTACACACATATACACTCACCCTAAAACTCATCTACTTATCCAAGTGTGTACATACACACACCACACACTCGCCCTAAACCTCACTCCTGCACATATGCACTCACTCACTCACTCACTCACTCACACACACACACACACGGCCCACGAGCAAGACCAGCACCCTTAATCCAAGCATCACCTTAATGGTAATAGGATTTCTCCAATAACGACAATTTTCAATCCCTCACCCGTCCTATCTTTTCAGCAGTGCTCGCTGCCATCGAACAATCTATTTCTAAACAAGCATATCGAATGGAAGTCGCTCTCCCCCGCTACCCCTTGCTCTGTTGTCGCCGCCGTTGTGTGACTGCCGCTGGAGATAGCATCTCCTCCAATGGCACATCATTACATGAGCGGCCTGCTTCTGGAGCCGTGCAGCCTCGCGCCACAATGGCTGGAGCAGGAAAGATGACTGGAGACGCGGTCGATACGTAATGAGGGTGTTTTGCCGGGTGGAGCCGCGCGGCCGGGTGGAATGACAAAGGCTTCTCCAGCTGAGGCAGATGTGACGTTCGGGTAGAGCGTTAATCAGAGCACAAGTCCATCACGCGCAAGTACACGTGAAACTTGGCCTCGAAGCCACACATCGTAGCCTCGACATCATATCAGTGTAGACGCTGTAGCTTGAACGTCACACATTGTAGCAGTGACATCACGCGTTTTAGCTTCTACGTCAAGCGATGTGGCCTCCAAATCACAGGTTGTAGCCGTGGCATCACACATTGTAGCTAAACGTGTAAACTACTTACTAACCAGCTGCTTTGTATGAATAACAATAAACTAACTTCTTGTCAGTAACCTGGAATAAACAACAGTAACCTAACATGTTGCCAACAGCTTGTATGAACAACAGTCTAACATCTGCAGGCCTTCCCCCCCCCCCTTAATTAAAAGACCCCCAAGTTCCGTCTGTTAGGTGAATATTGCGAAAATCACCATCCTAAACAGTAGGCTTCACTCACAGATTCCCAGTGACATCACGTGAAGAACACAGCTCGCGGCCCTCGCACGTGAACACAGAGCACGCCACCACGTGACCATAGAGCAAAGTGTTGCTGGCTCGAGGTGTGAACATCTGAGCTGCTGACGACAGTGTGTGCTTGTGGCATCTCCTGTGTCTGTATATTTGTGTACACCACATGTACATATGCACCGGCGCACCTGTCAACTAACATATTTATAGAGACACGTGCAGGTCCTTCTGGGTACACGCGTGCACGTCTATGTATGAGCGAGCGCAAGCACTTCATATGTTCGTTCGCGTACACTGACGCGCATGCAGGAGCGTGCATGTTAGGGGATGGCTGGCAGGCCTGGGATGCATACTTGTGTCTCATACGTCTGGTCCGCGTCTCACCCATTAGCATTGTCACGCGCTCGGCTAGGGCTTGTGGCAATCTTCCCGACTGGTTATTCTGACCGGAAATCGTAAGGACTCAGAAGGCATTGTGGGAGTTCGGTTCATCACGTACTTTTCTATCTCCCATCGATATTTTCATAATTAAGCCTAATGTGTCGGTCCACTTAAAAGAAGAACATGTTTGAAGTTGAGCCAGACTTTGAACTGGGCCCTCGCCAGAATGAAAGCCCACCAAAAAAACATGTTCACATCCGACCCGTGCGAATTTTCACCAAACGCTCTGAGAACTTTGACAACATCCCAACATCTGATTATTAAAAAAAACCTACAAAAACAAAAACCAGAACAAACAAAAGAAGAAAGAAAGTGTGGACTGTCCCTGGAAGCTGAAGGTTGACGTTGTTGTCACACCCTGACTCATCCAATTCATGTCATGCGGGTACTTTGGTCAATTATTTCAGGCTGTCTTCCGATGATGATGATGATGATGATGATGATGACGGCGATGACACGTTACGCACCTTAACATGACGTCACCACATACATGTCACATCCCTTACTCTAACCAAACACACACTCCGACACCCTAGTCACACGACTTCTTTCCAGCTCGTCATCACATCTAACGCTCTCGTCGATGACGTCACCAAGTATGTCACGCCACCTTCAGACACGTCACGATCATTGCGTCCCTGACGTCCACAGCTACACGTCACGCTTGGCTTCCGGACATCACTGAGTGATACGCACCTTTCCATGACGTCATCGCCTGTGTCGCTACGGGTGTTTCTCTACGGGTATCTCTTTATCATCCCTGTCTTCAAAGACGATCATGTGATCCGTGTTGAGAACGTCTCAGCCGTGTTGTCCATCCTAGCTTCTCTTTGAAACGTGAATAACTTGATACGGGTCTGTAACACACACACACACACACACACATTCAATCGTCTCAACAAATATTTGTGTGTATGTTTGGTTGACACTATGCAAATTCCTATCACGTGTCCGATCCTAACCAACTCTGGCAGGATTACTCCTGACGTATACAGAAGGGCCTATGCTAGGTTCAGCATCTTTATTTTTTTGTCATCCGTTTCCTCACCCGTGCAACGCCGGGCATCCCTGCAAGTATTAAATATAGTTAATATTTGCTACACCGTATCCCTGCTTAACGCGTGCACGCACGCACACACACACTAATCGCACAGTGATTCACAAAACAAAACAAATCAGACTAAACAAGAGCGGCTAATTTGCATGTATCAGGCATGCATGACCGAGTCCCTTTTCGCCGGTAAGTCTCATTTCTGCGCGGAGAGGCAATTAATCTGCGTGCGAACGTGCGCGCGCGAGTGGTGGTGGTGGAGGGAGGGGGAAGGGGAGGGATGGGGGCGATAGTGCACATGCGTGCGCGTGCGCGTCTGTGGCCCCCGACAAACAAAACACTGGGCCGCCAGCCTCTCCCAGCTCCCAGGCGGCCAGGCCGAGCAGATGTGCATGTGCGCCGATGAATTATGTATGATCTCCAGTGAAAAGCGCTCCACCCCACACACACAACACACCCTCTCCCCCTGTACTTCTACTGCACGTCTTCTCCCTTACAGCGACTCCCCCTCCCAACTCCACCCACCCACCCCTACACCTCGCTGTTCGTGCGTGCAAGTGCGCGTGTGAGATGGCTATCAGCAATACATTGAGTGGCTTTTGCCTGCGGCACATTACTTCTCCAACACTGGAGCCTGTCAAAATGTTTCATCTGCCAGCAGAGTTCGGAGATTTTAAGCCAGACGTTTCCTCGCGGGCAAAACTTGCTTAATGCCTTCACAGATTTGAACTACAACTTTCATCAAGTGCTCGTCATGTTCATATGTACCTGTCGACACATGTTGTTCATGGCATTCATAGAGTCTGACCGTAGGATAAGAGGGGACCACGTGCGTAATACGATCTTTTATCACGGATCACAGAAATGTTCCTCAGGCTCATAGTCTTTAACAAGGTCTTTGATCAGAGATAACCAGGACCGTCATGTTCATTCAGCAACAACTTTTATCACATGAACCTCACGTTCATTTGAACCAGGTTTGTCGCTCACACGTGCGTGTGTGCATTCGCAGCAACAGAAGACGTGTGTGTGTGTGTGTGTGTGTGTGTGTGTGTGTGTGTTTGCGTGTGTGTGCGTGTGTGTTATTGTATACAAGCAATGATTATATACTCGTCTCTTATATTACCACCGACTTGCTGATGCAGCTGAGGGTGGCATTTACATCTTGACTACTAGATGGCGCATGTCTTCGTGAAAAACTAGTCGAGACTGAGAATTTACAAAAGAGAACTTCATTATCTCACCAAAGTTGTTGAACGGTGAAGTGTATGCAGGGGTTTACTGGAAGAAACTTCGAAGGTCAAGTGTGTTACAAAGCTCAATGGTCTTTTTATCAGGACACAGCTTGGTAAACATTTGCTGTGACAAACACATCTGACTAGGGTACGACTGGTTAAAACAAAAGTCCTCATGAATCAAACTGGACCTTTACTTACCGTCTGATACAAACTGAGCAATTATTTATCGTCTGAAAACAACTTTTCTCGCTAACAAAATGGGCGACTTCCCAACGTAATGCTGACTTATTAAATAACTAAAATAATTAAGCAGCCAACATTCTTCATACAACTTTCTTCCTCGTCATTTCCCCGATACACAGGAGAACACTTGTACGTGTGGCAGAGCGGAAGAGAGCAGTTCGCTCACAACTATTCCCCCCCACGACTCCCTCTTTCACCGACCAAGGGTTCGAACTCCTCAAGACAAGCAGGCGGGTTGCTCTGAGCTGCGCACGAGTCAGAAATCGATTTAGCAGTTGCACGTGCAGTTTTGCCCCAAGTCGGGGTCGAGGAGGAGAACGTGTGGGCGCGAGAGAGAGAGGGAGGGAGGGAGAAAGGGAGCGTGTTTGTCGCTAGGTCCAGTTTCGTCGAGCAGGTCTCATTTCGCTTCGCCATTCAAGCGACGGGAGATCAAATATGGAGAAACAGCGTAGAGTGTGATAAAACATGAAAAGACAATACTGCGAGCAGTGCGACATGGGAACTCAGCCACGCCACCACGTGACCAGACGCCCTGCAGGAAGCTCCAAGTTCAATAAGGGGAGGGTGGTTTTTTTTTAAGCGTTGCCTAAAGACATGATGAAAGATGAGTGTTTGGCCGTGAGTTAGCGGCCCTACGAACTTGCAGATGTTGTTGTGACAATGATGGTGACGACGTCATGGAGAACGACAACAATGTAACAGCGCCCTCTTTCGAGGCTCGAATTGTCTCGCTTGTCACGTGCTTGCCAAAGTCAGATTTTTTTTTTCGAGGGTTAAAAAAAATTACATTTTTCTCATTAATTTAAAACCGTAGAACAGCATCAGAAGTAACCTGGGGCGGTCGTTATGAAGCGAAGGTAAGTCTGTGCCCCTGGGGCAACATGGGGGGAACTCAAGGACAAGCGTTTCGTTTCTAAACTTATAAAGCGGTGTCCAGACCCCACAGATGTTTTACACGCGGAACCGTAGTTATAAAGAGGTGGTAAAGGTGGCCTGGGATAAAGTAACATGAAGTAGGGTCTTAACATCGCTTTTTAACCTCGGAAACAAGACGCTTTTCCTCGAGTTCCCCATTTTGCCTACCCTCGCTTCATAATAACCGTTACCGAAGTGCATCTCGATGTAGGGATAAAATGTACATGACCCCGAGACTAGGGTCAAAGCAGGAATTATTTATGGCCATTCTTCTTATGGGGCAAGTTCTTAATGTAAACTCACAGCAAGGATAACAGTAATAGCAGTAGGTGTAGCTTGTACGATGGGATTAAACAACATTTCTCCAGAGTTAAAGAATTATGTCCCGTACTTTTTCTCGCATTTTAACCGGTCTTCCGTTTTGCTGATTCGTGGTGGCACCGACCACGAATGTGACAAACCCACGATTATATTCAGCAGGTACCTTTCTCGCCATTATCCATACACACACGCGCGCGCGTGAGCTAACTAATGAGCAGGTTTTCAAATAGCTCCTTTACCCCCAAAGTGATCCTCCGCATAGCAAACGTCGACTAAAAATTCAGTTGGAAACAGAGTTGGGGTGGGGAGGTCTGTCTTGGGGGCGGCTGTGTGCCACAGCACCTTCTGCCCTTCTCATCGCTCTGTCATCAGCGCGGAGATCGCCTGATAACGGCTGCAAGGGCTGCTGCAGCAAAATGACGCAACTACCCTACTCGGGTGGGTTCCCATGTGGCGCCGGGTGGCGGCGCAAGGCAGGAGCTGGAAGCGCGGGCACCAGATCGATCTCCATTTTATGTCCTTTGTTGAACATCAGCCCAGCGCTATTTTTAATTTTTAGCATAAGTAATGAGAAAATAAAAAAATACTGCTTGCATGCGGGGCAGGAGGAGGAGGAGGGGATGGGTGGGAGACAGACAGAATCCCGCTTCCCTCACCCGGCTATTGCGATGCAACAGCTTGCGACAAAACTCGCAGCGCGCTGAGGGGCTGTTTGATCACAAGTCGAACCACTGGAGTGCACGGAGCAGGTTTCACGTGCAGGTATTGTTTGCGCCCCCGACAGTAGTTCGATCCCGACAAACGCAGAGTTTTATTCTTTCCCCCTATCCCTCTCGCCGCCTACCCCCCGCCAATCCATCCCGCTCGCTGCTACTCTCTAGTTATCTAGCCCTGTAGTCATGTATAAGTCTTAAATAGATAATGTTTTCTTTTTCTTTCTTTCTTTTTTTTCTTTTAGTTACTCCGGTACTGGTGTAAATCTGTTGTATATGTTTTCTTCTATCACTGTACTGCCATCTTGTTCAGTGCGCAGTTGTTGTCATCTTCTGATTGAAGCGAGGTGGGTCTGTTTTCCTCCTAGCCAAGTCTTGTTTTTGTTTTGACTTTAGTTCCCCAACGTGGAGTTTTGTTTTCTTGTTGTGCCTTGCAGATCTATTCGATTCCACTCTCCCACACAGGCAGCACTTTACGCACAAAAACTAGTGTTTCCCATAGAGTACGTGAATCACGTACGGGAATGACAAATCACGTAAAGAAAACTTGCCAAGGGCATCTGGAAACGTAAGAGTTTCGACCGGAGGTCTTACGATGTACGGCATTTTGTAACAAATGGGACACGAAGAAGCTGGCGTTTCATTACTTACTATGAAACGCAGCTAGTCTAGATATAGTCAGCCAATCATCGGGCTTGTTCATATTGAGGCTGAATATGCTAGGCATTACTGTGCTGTGCTCTTGCAATATGGTCATCTTGTATAGCGCGCAGCTGTCTTCGTGTCCTGAATCAATCTAAATCACACAACAACTGTTCTTAGTCGTTGAGCCTGGACATTAATATCCTTCCTGGAGCCGCTTTACCACAGTCTGAATTGATCTGATGAAGGTTTGTAAAGTCTACAAACCACGGGAAGGAAACCTATTAACACAATTCACTCCACAAATCTCCACAAACCCTCCAGATAACTAACCTGCTAACGAGCCCACAGAGACCAACTGAAGTTTTCGCTCTCGAAACTTTTTGAGTGAATTTGTTGACATAAGCATCAACGACTCCTAGTACACAGTCAAATATTTCATACAAGCAATCTTCTCTCTCTCCCGCTCTCTCTCTCTCTCTCAAAGAGCGAAACGAGTTCAGTCCTAAATATGACAGAGGTCTGGGACTAGACACGATCTTAACGCGGTGTTGTGGCCCTTCTCCTCCTCACCCGCCCTGCAGTCAGGCCGAGAAATTATATGCCAGAGAATTAAAGTTTGCGCGTGCGCCACTCAATATCCGGTAGCGAAGCCCGCCATCCATCATCTCCACCGCCAGGCGGTGTGACAGTTCCGCGCTGCCAAGCCCGCCCCACCCTCCCAACCCATCCTCGATCTCCCCCTCCCATCCTCGACTATAATGTCGGCCTTAATTATTTTTATTGTTGTTGGTTTTTTTTTGTGTGTGTGTGCACGCTGTGAGTCTTTACGCGTGCGTGTTTGTATGTGTGTGAGCGCGTGCGAGCTGTTGGCGCTTTCCTCTCTCTTCCCCCCCCCGCCCCCTCGCTTGAGCAGCGCTCAGCCCCGGACGAGTGAAGGGCGTGCAAGACGAGGGGCAGGAGTTCCGTTTGTCGTCGTCAGTTAAAGTCAGCGGAGCGTGACGGACCAGGCGGCGATGCCTTCTCACGACGACAGCTGCCGAACTCTGTAGCGGGGCACGGGCTACTGCCGACACTTATCTCTGTCCAATGCACTTATGCACAGCCTTCAACAAGCCTCAGCAGCATGTCTTGACCCACCCTACCCAACCCATCCCCACCCCACATCACCCCAACAGCACACCCGCCGTGAAGGATTCTCGAGGGAGGGGGAAAGGGGGTGTGCTGACGACAGGAAGACACCCCTTCCGTCATAGCTCACTCACCAACGCGAAAACACCCGCACATGCACGCATGCACGCACGCACGCAGATTTGCAGAGTAGTCGCATTTACAGTACTGCAAGGGGTCTGTCACAGTAAGGACTGTACTACACGGTGTTTGCCAAACACGTTTTCCTTGAAACTTGTTTTTTTTAAACAGCTTCGTTTTCCTCTGACGTACACCGCAACGTTTTCCGCAGACCTGTTTGACAAACTCTTTTCCTCCTGTGTCTGATTTTACAACTTCCTATCTTTCCAAGTTACATCGCATGCAAACGTGAGAGAAATCAAATCAAGCAAAGAAAATATGCCAGACGAAAATGAAAATAACAGTTTCACAGTTTCAATGATACAGTTTCACACATGGCGCTAATTACTAGTTTCTATCGTCAGGGATAAAGATAACAAGTAAGACATCAACACTGATGTCCATCAACACTGATGCATGTGGTCCATAACCACTCACGCTAACCCTCAAGTATGTGTATCCGGAGGTTTGAAAAGCCTTTGCGCTTCACGAGCGGGGAAGCCACTGGAGTCGTTGACAAGGACGTTAGACTGTTAGCAACGTCAGCAGCTGTGTAGTGGCGCTGATGTCAAAAGAAGGCAGGAACAGGAACACAAACTGAGGGATTGCAACGACGTCAAAACCCAAGGGACCGAAAGAGCTTTCTTTCTGCATGGGTACTCATGCCCTCAGCAGGGCACCCATACCCTGGGTAGAGAGCCCTGTGTGCCTAATCCCGAAGGACATGATCATGAGCGTGTTTTCTGAGCAGAATCAGCTGCACCAATCAGTAATGATGTGTGTGTGTGTGCGTATTTAAGCTATAGTGTGTGTGCGCCAATCAGTGATAATGTGTGAATATATATATAAGGCTCATATTATAGTGTGTGTGCACCAAAGCAAGCAATGGTTCCAGAAACAATTTAGGGCTGCATGTAAATGCATAAACCAGATCTGAGCGGAAAACTAATGAAGGAAAACAGAAGTCACATGCAACCTCGTGACGTCACAGCCAAACCTCGGTTTGAATTTGTTCGTCTTCTTCGTCTCCTTTGGCTTCATTTCTTCTTCTTCGAGAACGTTATTCAGGTTACTGTGGCTGCTTGACTGTGACTGCACACGTCCCTCCAGCAACCCCCTTCCACGTCCACCCGTATCTCCTGCAACGTCAAAGATGAAACATCCAAACCTTATCCCACCCATGGTAAGGGCGAGGTCAGTGGGGCGCATGGCTCTTCCCGTCAGCCGCTACCGCCGAGGGCAGGTGCAGAACGCACGCGCACCTTTCCCTTTCCCTCCCAGACACGTGCACCCCACCCTAGTTCCACCCCATCCCTCAACCCCTTCTCTGTGTCCCCCCACCCTCCTCCCTTTTTTTTTTTTTTGCTGGGGCCGACCGTCGACTGACAGCCCCTACCCCACCCCACCCTGCCTTCCCCTATGGTGTGTTGGGGGCCAGTGTCAGGGATGCCGCGTACAAGAAGCAGCCAGGACTGACGTCACGGCACGAGACGATGGTGAACTGAGTCACACTGGGCCCCTGATGCCGGCCACGAGGCCAGTGGAGAATATGGAGGCTCAGCACAAACAGAATTCCTGCTGTCACGGTACGGAGAAGTTGCGGGCTGTTAGATACACTTCATGCAAGTCTGTTAGATAACTTAAGTCTGGAAGAATCGACAGATCTCTAACTTATTATACCAGTCCTTCCAACTTGTGTTTGTGTGTGTGTGTGTGTGTTTTGTATGTGTTTATAAGAGTGTTTGTGTGTGTTTATGAGTGTGTGTGTGTGTGTGTGTGTTTTATGAGAGAGAGAGAGAGTCCCATTACTCTATGGCAGGAAGGGGAAGAAGAGACAGGTACCACTGCCCTGCACCCCTCTGTCTACTCTGTTCTCTACGCCTCCAATCCGTAGACTTATTCCTCATTTACTGGTTCACAGGCGTTGAACTACGACATTATGAAACATCTGTCGTTAACGTCACCTGTACTGAGTTTACCCTTTCTCTCTCTCTCTCCTCCCCAACTCTTTCTTCACTCACCACATCACCCCCTTGCAAAAGTTTCCTCTCTTGTGTTGAAGTGACTGGCGTTGGTGAAGTGAGAGATGTAGTAGTTGTAGTGAGCGAGATGGGTTCCAAAGACACGTTCATGATGTAGACCTGTATCCCTGTCGCCTTCCTCTTCATTTAACTCAATACTTTTTTTTTTTAACCGGACAATCTCAATCACGTAACGTCCAGACAGAACCTTTCTTTCAAGATTAATGTCAGACGGTGGGACACTTAAAGGTCAAAGGTGACTGATGGAAAAGTCCGTCCTCAGACTTCTCCCAGAATCGGTGGCTGCGCGCTAAAAAAAAACTTTTTCTCCCGCCATCTCAGGCAACTGACGACGGCGATGAAAGGTGTGACGAGGAAGCCCAACACCATCTTGTGATGTCACACTAACTGTTTCCCCCCCCCCCCTCTCCTCACTCCTTTTATCGGTTAACAACAGGTGAGGCCATCCAGATGAATGACTTCCGGTGAGAGAAGAGGGCGCTCGGCCTCGTTCCTCGGCGTCATGAGCGTGGTGGAGGGCGGCTTCGTTAAGTGTAGTGCTTCAGTGGCAGCCGGTGCGGTGTATGGAGATAAAGCACGGCTGTGTCAATGGCATCTGGAGTGCTCTGTACACTTCACTGCAACCTCCCAGCCCCCCTCGACCCCCGCCACCCCCACCGCTCGCGCATGCGCTTTCACTCATTTATTGGGCTGCGTCAGGCGTGCTGCAAGGAATTGGAAATATTTGCTTTGTACTTTCCTGTTATCAGTTCCACTCTCGTATACTGCAGGACACTTTCACTGATGACATCCCTCGTCTCTGATCTTTGTGGGGACAGCAGGCGAACTGTAGGAACCTGGAAGCTGAGCTAATGCCCAGACGTCTCCCTGTTGAGGATTTTTCTTTGGGGTTTCCACCTTACTTCTTCCACACAATAGTTATTTTCTATTGTAGACACTGAGAAAGGGCGATATTTGTCAGTATCTAGCAAAACATGCAGTAGATTGGTTGTCAAATCATGTGACCGCTAGATGGTGCTGCTGGCAACAAGACAGTGTTTGGGACAAGAGGAGCAGACGACAGGCACGGCCAATCAAGAAATACTTCGAGAACGCACGAGGAGAATCATAAGGGAAATAACACAAGGCAGCAGGCGCCGACCCCCGGGGAACTGAGCTGAGCACACAGTCTGTCTCAGGCGTCCCTCCAGTAGTCCGTCTAATGACGCTTCACTCACAAGAACACCGTTGCGTAGTCATGAGACTATCAAGAGGTTATGTTTGCTGACAGACTGAACAGGGTGCCCAGTGACTTGACACGGCCTCACCCTCCTCCACCTTCCTGGTCGCCGTTTCAGCGTAGCTGCTCGAGTTCCCAGTCTGCCTCCCGACAGCTGTCTTTTGTCCAGCTGCAGACATGGTGGATCTTCGAGGTCTTCTTCTGCGGAGTCGCATCCTGAGCGTCGTCCTGTGCTCCAGGCACGTGCATCTCGTGAAGCCGTGAGGTTGTGGTCGACCACTCGCATTTTCTTGGCTAGTGACTAGATTTAGGGCACAGGTTTTCGTGGTCTCCCCCAGCACCTGTCATCGTCACAGAAAAGGCTGCTCCATGCAGTTCCCGATCAACGAGCACCATTACGTTTGACCGGAAGACACTTGCAGACAGAGAACTGGGGGGGGGGCTGAGTTAAGGATGTAACTGTGGGGCAGGAAAACTCACTAACAGCTCAAACGGAGACTTTTAGGGGCTGGGTGTGTGACAGCTGGTGTGACTGTGTCTGGAGGCGTGGTCTGTTCCGGGATAAACAACAAGACACACGTAATCAGTGGTCCCACTGCCCGTCGTGAGGAGGGAATTCGGCTGACATCAGCATACCGGGATTTTATGCAAAGTACAGGTAAACAAACACACGTAAACCCATTCGTGACTGGGCACGAGCCTGGCAACCAGCCACACGCTGTCGTACAGCAGGGCACGACACTGGTGTTGAGGTTTGTGCTTCTTGAACGACAACAGTAGGGAGGATCCAGATAAGGCCACGCTGTTGCAGAAGGCGAAGTAGAAGACGCAGGTAACCTTTCCACCTGACGCCTTTATCGTCTCTAGGAAGTATACGCAACAAACAAGGCAACAGACTTCCAGGGCATCCTACGCATGGCGGTGCGACGTGCATTCGTGTATGTGCGTGCGCACGTGTGTGTACGTGAGGGACCAACTCTCCAACATGATGTGCACCTTGTCTCCTACCACAATGTCTGTGTGGTGTGTTTGTACGGTTATTTGTGCACGTGTGTGTGAGTGTGCGTGCGTGCGTGTGTGCGTATGTTTGTGCGCGTGTGCGCCAGTGTCTGCTTGCTTGAAAACTAACCCACAAACATATGCGCACTCACAGACGCACAACAATAGTTCATTGCTTGTGTAATATTGTGTGTAACGAACGCATGCTGGCACTGACTCTCCAATCTAAGAAAGTGAAAGGGGACGTAATTCGAGCTAGACTAATCGCAAGCCGGGCAATAAGCGACCTCCGAGCATCCGCCGCGGCTACAGTCGCCTCCAAACAAGTCAGCCACTCTCCCCACCCACCCCCCGTTCCCTCCCCATCCCACCTACCCTCCGGCACAGGCGGCCTCAACACTCGACCCTCCACTACCGCTTCTCCTCCACCCCCACCCCCACGCTCTCCCCCCTCCCCCCACCACCAATATCTGGTCCCCTGATGGCACAGCATGGGACATGCTGTCAGCCGGGGTAAGGCCCTAGGGGATTTTCCTCGCAATTAATGGCTTTTGCAAAATGCAAATGGTGCTGTCAGTCTAGAGAGGTCTTGGGCAGAAAGCTGCAGAAAGAAAGTCGGGAATGAAAACTTGTCACACTGCACGTTACAACTCTACGACAATCAGTCGGTTAGACGCTGAATATTCCTCTAATTCGGAAGCAAAAGCGGTTTTTGTAGCCCCCCCCATGGAAACTTCTGGGATTTAAAACTTGCTCAGTGCTTTCAACAATAGCTTTCATCTGAGCCGCAAAAAGTTTACTTTATTTCACAACTAGTGTGCATTGTGTGTGTGTGTGTGTGTGTGTGTGTGTGTGTGTGTGTGTGAGCGTGCGCGCATGCATGTGTAATAATGCCAGATTATATTTTTTGTCAAGGTTGGTATAAGACAGCAGTTTGAAAACTAAACCACAATTATTAATGTCTCCTTCTTGTATTTTATCCTCCCAGATAAATTTCATAGAAACCTATAACTATTATTAACTGATTTCATATTATTAACTGCTAAATAATTTTTTCGCTTTTGTAGTGACATTATCTTTAAAGCTAATCTAAGTAAATAACCCGAGCTGGATTGGTTTAAGTTTTTTCCATCCAAATGTTAACAATGTTCATTGCTATGTGCTCAGTTTCTGAAAAGCATTCCTCATCTCTCAGGCAAGTTATAATTGTGTCATGTCGGAGACTCTCAAACCCGAGCTTGTCAATAAAATGCACAGAGACTGGCTTTTAACAAAAGAAAGGCTTTCATCGCTTCCTGAACAAATCTGGGGGATGCAGGTCGGTGTGTTTTGTCGACTTAATCGCCTTGTAAGATTTTTTTTAACACGGGTTTTCGCCATCAAGGGGGAAGTCAGGTGAGCCATAACTGGAATCGGTTGTTCCGGAAAACAGCTGAGACATGATGTTCCGGGTGCGGTGTAAGGCCACCCACCGCCGGGTATTGTATTCAACATCCCGTGCGTTGGCCGGCTTTTGAGGGGGGTGGAAGGTCACAGCCCTCTCTGCTGACTTCAGCAAATCAGAGTGTCAGTAGGAATGAGTGAAGAGAGCGGAGGGCAGGTAAAGCTGACAGGCAAGCGGCCACAGGTAGTGACCACGTCAAAGGTGGCGAATGGAACCACGCCGATGTTGGCCTTTTGACGGCAAACACTGGAGAGACTGAGGCGCTGGCCTTCAACCTTGACCTACGCACAAAAAGGTGGCCATAGTGTTGCTCCACTCGCTTATAATCAGTGAATGGCAGTTTGTGACAGCCACGTTCTTCCCTTCCTCTCCCTGTATGTGTGTGTTTAAGAGGAGAGAGAGGCCACGTTAGTGTCCACAACGTGTGTGTGTGTGTCGGTGGGTGGGGGGCGTATATCTGTGTGCACCGTGTGTGTGTGGGGGGGGGTGGGGGGGCGTGCGTGTGTCTGTGTGCGCCATAAACACATTTACACACACACACACACACACACACACACACACACACACACACAGGTATATATATATATATATTACGGCTAAAGCCCGAAGTTCTGCTAGTTCCCGAACTGGCCGGCCATTTCTCACTTTGGCCGAGAGGTGTGGCCAAGGCCCGATGTACTTGAAGTGACCAGTGTATATTCTACTTTGGTCGGCCAGTTCGCGAAGAGACGGGAAATCCCTGACCAAAACTCGATGTGCTCTCATATCCGTATACCAGATGTCGACACGGACGTCACAGTGCTCCAAGAAGCATTAGTGCCGTTATGTCATGAACGTCCAAGGCGCTTTCTACAAGCTACGTACAGAACCTGGTCTTCTGAAACAACTGTACTCCAAAAGAGAATGTTCTATTCTGCACGAGAAACTGCTCACACTGGAATGTGTAGGCACGGAAGAAAAATCCCTAGGAACCGTCGCGTCTTCTGACTGACCGGCAGCCAAGGCTACACTCCATGCAGTTGGAATATTAATTACAAATTGCTGCAGATGTAGAAATAAACTGTTGTGTTATTCAAAATGTCATAAAAGTTTTTCTTCTTGTAACAAGTGATGATAGAGATTGATAATTAACTATTATTTTTAAGATTTAAGTATCAAAATTTAGTTTGGTAATTTATTATTATAGTTAACAATCAATATAAAGATCAAGCTATACAGAGCCAACAAAATCTGTTTACGACTTTTTATTCCAACTTTTGCCAATCGCCCCATGCCATTTCGCAAACTGGCCGGCCAACTCCCAAAATCATGAAAAGATCGCACTGGCCACACTGGCCATTTCCCGTTTTGACCGGACACCGATTTGGGGTTTTGGCTGTAACATATATATATATAGGTATGCAATACATAAACGCAGCCAAACCTTATAGGAATACGCTAACAATGAAAGATTTTGCTAAAGGAACTTTGTTTGTGACACACGGCGACTGTTACTGAAACACGGTTTGTCTTGTCTTACAGCGACTCAGCTGTGACCTCCCGTAACCCTTCCTGCGTCGAGAGTAACATGCACCTCGCCATACCAGAGATTTTTCCCCTTTTCTTGTCTCTCTTTCTTCCCCTTCCACTCCATCCAGTAAGCTGTCCTGCACTCATTCTGTCTGCAGTTACGATGGGGCTAAATTTGCGCGAACACAAAAATCTTGTGATGATATATATATATATAGAGAGAGAGAGAGCACTTCTCGGCAGAATCTAAAAGAAGTCAAAACAACCTCGGATGTTTACATCCTTGACAGAGGCGGGCACTCGTACCGCCAGTGCCGGACTGCCTGTCACGCTCAAGGAGGGGCAGCCCATGACATCATCTCACGACTGACGAGGCTGGTCTGACGAGATAGCCACGACCTCTTCATGCACTTCGCACTAAAGTCCGGCCGACCCGACTAGACAGGACTCCTCCCCTCCGCTCCCCCCCCTTCCATGCTCCCTCGCCGCGTCCTCCACTTCACCTGGTGGCCTTGCCGCCAAGATAACTCCGCCAGCCTTCCTCTGAAAGGCTGCCAGATGTTGATACCGCCTATCGGCCTGTATTCACTTGATGTACTTAGGCATTCCGCAGTTGCGAGAAAAATAAGGAATGATGTTAGAAGTTTGTCTACCCAATTGAAGCAAGCCTCGAAACTCATTTATATCACGTGTCTAGCGTGCGCCTGTTTGATAGACGTTTGACGATAGCGGCAGCTCTGAGAGGCGACTGATACCAAAGTTGGACAGTAAACAGCGGCGTCAGCTTCCTCCGTAAAACGGAGCTGTCCCAATGACTACCCACAGTCCCCTGGTGAAGCTGACTGTCAACAAGCTCACATACCGGGTAGATTCGAACAGCGCAGTATTTCTGAGAAAAATACTCACACTTGTCCTCCCGAGGTCGGCAGCCATGACGACAGCCTTGTGACATTCTGTGTTCATAACACGGTGTTAGTTCTGTGGACCAGGTGATCAGTGGGACACGATAAATGCCCCGCCCCCTCCCAAATCGCCACCAGGTACTGGAGGTTTATGTAGTTCTGCTGACGTCTTCCTTTTCTTTCTGTTTCCCAGTTTGTTGAGGGGGGTAGATCTTTGGACGTGTGGGGTGAGAAGGGACAAGAAGTAAGGGTTGCGTTAGGGCTAGGGTCCCACAGCAGTTCAAGAGCATCTTGGCAGTGACCGTGCGCTTGGGAAACGGAGCAAGTGGACTGTAGTCCATGGAGGTGGGGGGGGGGGAATTCCATAAGTGAGGCGGGGAAGGAGAAGTCAAGGGTAAAAGGTAAACTCACAAATGAATCCGACAACGCCATGGACAGAGTGTTGTAACACACGTCATGCAAGACATGGACAGAGAGCGATGTAACACCTGCTACACGGTCAGCTTCGTTAAAAAGCATTATTATTAGTAATATTTCTTCTTCGTCACAAACGACATGTTTCACTGCACATGTGAAAAAAGGGCCCTGGTCTCTTGAACCTCTCGAGAACAGGACGTGAATATATCACGGGATACGACATGGTGGAACTACGCACGTCACTGCTTCACTATCATCCTAGCCACTAGTACAACTTCTCACTAGCGTCCGAGTTTTAGGACTAGGAATTAAGACTAAAAGTGTAATGTGTCTCTGAAGTCTGTGGGCGATATGTGTAGTGCATATGTGCGAGTGAGTGTCCGTGCATGCATATGTGCGTGCTCGCAAATGTGTTTGGGTATCTCAACACACGCAATCAATGGTTAATCTGAAATATGTATATAGTGTATAGTATAGGAGTAAAAGAGAGAGTGTTTTCGAGTTTGCTCTAGCTTCGACTATAAACTCAGAGCACACAGATTGTGCCTGCTGCGGTATAAGGGACGCAACCCACACTAGTCTTTAAATATTCGCTTATCTCCCATGACAGCGATGAGCGAGGCGCAGAGCCTTCACGTCCTGTGTGCGCAACTGTGGTGCAAGGGAAGTAACACAGCAATGCGTAATAATAGCTCCTGAGTAGTAGTTTCCCTTATTTACTATACTCCATTTGGGACAATTACGAAAGAAACTGTAGTTGCCGTTTCCAAGAAAAAAGAAGCACGTGACTTTTTAACTGTTGGCCATAAATCTGCTCTTGAAAAATTCATATTTTTTAATGCATGAAGTGCTAGCGAGAGAGGAACAGTCTAGTCCACTAGCACTTTTGGCTAAAAATGATTTTTAAAAAGTCTTAAAAAGGATCGATACCGAGGTGCTAAATAGTTTCCATTTAAAATTTCGGGTTTAAATAGAACGGCTAAAAATCACATCTAAAACATAGAGCCGCCATGCTTTGTTGTCGAGGCGACATCCCTGCAAAGAAAGTGTTGACTTTTATTTACCAAGTGTTCACTTTTATTCTCGCAAAGTGCAGTCGTCAAACCTTGGCGTGCTGCCGACAGTAACACAGAGTTTCAATGTGGCAGCTGCATGCTTCTATATATGCCGGTGGCAATCGTTGCCCAAGAAGTTGTCAGGCCACGATTTCTGTTGCATGAAAGATGGAAGAATGTCATTGCAAACCTGAACGAACCTCCTTTTGCATCACTGCGTTGAATCCGGTTCAGTGAAAGAATTTTTAGATTCTCGCACACAAACAAAGTTAGTGTCTCGCATGCACCCTGTTTTCTCAAAGGTAGAAGACAGCCAAAACAACTCTGTTTCCATTCTTTCCGTGGGCGATGCCTTGCCTTAGACTTCAAGCTTTCCTTCGTGAACCATCCCGGAGTAAGGTTTTACAAACGATTTTAAATAAAAGATTCTTTTGAAACCCACAATTGTAAACGGAAGTATTTCAGTCAATAATTATCATTTGAGCCCAGCTTGCTAGTTCATTGCACTTCCTTTTTAAAATGTGTTCAAATTGGAACAATCCTCGTTCTTAGTGTTCAGAAGAAATGACAAATGGCCAAGTTTATTAATCCCAATAGGTAATTATAACTTGGGAAATGTACTCAGTTCCGCAAGTAAAGAAAAAAAACTAAACAAATGCTAATGACAAGATAAGGCAAGGGATGCAAAAGCACGTCTGTTCAACGAGCATTACTCCTTACACCAAACAGTATAGGTGTCAATAGTTGTGATTATAGTCAATTGGCTAGTTCGCCTACTCACCTTCCTCTGTAGATTTATGACACTCTCCATCCTTACTCTTTGTTCCCCGATTCCTCTTTGTGTCTTCTATGTTTGTCTTGTATTACTTGTCTACAAGTTGTTTCTCCTTCCGTCCTTCGTATTTTTTGTCCATGTTTCCTACTTAAGCGCTGAGAGCCCCTTCGTGAGCGTGATTAAGCGAAATATAAATCACGCGTATTATTATTATTATTATTATTATTATTATTATTATTATTATTCATAGCAAACAAAAGCACGCAATTTAACATCGAAAACCATCACACCTACATCGCACATCCACGCGCGCACAGAACCAACAATTCATCTATGGTTGAGTAGTAGGATCGCATAGGTACAAACGGTAGGGTACTTCTGCATACAGGCGTAGCATTAAATGTTTGCCTGAAACAAAATGCCTTATGAGTCTTAGTTTGTCCATGTTGTCGACGGCACAAGATATCTCTAGTTACTTAAACACCAACACAAGTGACCTAGAGAGGTAATCTTAGACATTCACGCCTTACACTCACAGCTCATAATGACTTCATCAAGCGAAATGCAGCTGAATGTGGTTTGCTAACTGAAGTTGAATGTTCCTTGCTAACAATGTTTCGACTTTTTTTTTCTTCATAGTATGCAAGGCGGGGAAGGGGGGTGGAGTCAGATGCACACAATCGATGACCGACATCAAATTGTCAAACCGATACTTGGGGTGAAGGTCACATGAATGCGTTATTCTCCAAAAAGCCCATGATGCAAAAGAACCCAGCACCTGGCCTGACTTTTGCACTTGTTTATCCCCTCTTTAGGTCACTATATTGTGTCAACGTTTTAATGTCTTCATACCTTAAAATTGTGAAATACAACAAATTTTTGTGAACTTAATCAGTGGGGCTAAATGTTCCGACATAAATAATTAACAAAAGCGGTAAAATGATCTATAACATGATACCTGAGTTCACCGTTGGTTCATGCGTGCATATTGTGCGTGCGTGCGTGCGTGCTTGCGTGTGCGCGAGTCCGTGTGGAAGGAGACAGGTTGAGAGGTGTGTGGACGGCTACGTAATTGTCTAATAATGGAGCTGCGTGACCGCCTAATGACTGAGCTAGGTGAATATTGACAAGCCACGACCGTTAAACAACCTTTGACGACATTGTTCAAGCCCCTCCCCCACCCCCACCGAATCCCACATTCAGACAAGCAATGTCTGGCAAGATGGTGGCACTAAGCGGAACTTCTACCACCTCTGAACAGTACATTCTAATATGGAATCCGCTAGAATACAGTGCGGAATGCTTTTGTCTATAATTAAAAATGTGGAGCCAAAACAAAACGTCTAGGAGATCCTGAGATCACTAAAAGACAACGACGACGGTGGCGGCAGTAATGGTGGTAGTGGTGGTGATGTACTGGAGATGTTTAAGACAGTAGATTGTTTCTCACTAGTGTCGCCGTGATAACCAGTCCTGTGGTCCCACTAACGAAAAGGTCAACTTTTTGGTTGAGGCAGTCTGCTGCAGCCACTGTTTACCTGTCAGCTTATGTCACGTCCCACCGAGAAGTAAGGTGGCAGGGGAGACAGCTACGTCAAAACACGAAAAATAAGCTTTCGCTAGATTACTTCCCTTGCACTGATCACGCATGGCGCTGCATTTGTCTTTGTTCGAACAAGACGCTCAGAAAGTGGCAGCGAGTTTCCGCAATATTCTGCTAGCAAGCAGAAGCGGCTTCAAAAAAAAAAAAAAAAGGGCTTCGCAAACTACACCGACAGGTGTGGCGAAGAAACAGAATGAAAAAAAGGTGGTTGTATAGATGTGAGGACGCTGGGGTAATGAATGCGTCAAGTAAGACTCTCAATGTTAGAAGAGAAGTTCTAATTTTTTTTAAATGAAACGACGGGATGATGCAGTGGAGAAAGTGGGATGCGATTCAGACTGAGACCCTAAAAGGCAGAGAAGAAAGACAGCAAGATAAATAACTAGGGGAGGGTGGGAATAAGAATGTATGAGTACAATTGCGGCTGGGGTAGGACGGGACGGGTGTGAACCCAAAGACAAAATCAGATACGTATTTAAGTGATCTTCATTTCCGAATGTACTGACGACAGTTTCGTGGAGAAGGCAAAGGAAAGGCACGGGGGAAAGTGTGTGCTTCAGAATGAGACGAGTAGCCTTGCTTTCTGAATTAAATACAACGCTGACAGCATTAAGCTTTCCGCTGACAAACAATATCTGCAGAATAATTAAAAGACGTCCACAAAACGTATTCTGTTGAATGAATAAAACAGAACTTACTCCTATGTCTCCGAAGCTAAGCAAAATCAGTCCAGAGATCGCTACACCAAGTGCCATGTTGTCTCATATACTGCAAACAAATATCACCAAACTAACAAAAAAGTTGGTTAAGAAAGTAGCTAATTACTGACAAAATACAGTAGTCTATGCTGTCAGCGTTGTATTTAATTCAGAAAGCAAGGCTACTCGTCTCATTATGAAGCACACACTTTCCCCCGTGCCTTTCCTTTGCCTTCTTCCCGAAACTGTCGTCAGTACATTCGGAAATGAAGATCACTTAAATACGTATCTGATTTTGTCTTTGGGTTCACACTACGTTTCTCTAGCCCACGCTCGGGCGCGCTAGATGTTGTACGAGCGAGTGTCTGCAAAAGATTAAAGTTTGAGAGAAGGTACTGGTGTACCTTGAGTTAAATGTGGCGATGGTTTTTTAGTCACGTCCCTGAAAGTGGATCGATTTCAGACTAAAATCAGGTGGTATGAATACCTAATTTAAAAACAGTTAATTTCATCGTTGTCTCTTCAGTTAGCTAAATAAAAAAAATTATACCCATAGTTTTTTTATCTTTATTATAATGTACGAAAGCTTAACGTTAACAAAAATATTATTTATGAAATAAAAGAAAAATAGAAAATTAAAAACTAAACATTATTTTGTGAAAATAAAATCGAAGTTTATCACAACTTTTAACAACTGTGCCTCATATAATCTTTTTTCCCCGACAGATTCAACTCTGATAAATAACACTAAATTTTTGTCACGGAACAAAGAAATAATTGTGATGGCATGCTCTACTTGACAACTCTTTGTTCTTTAAGTTGACAGATTAATCACACTGCTCACTGCAATATTATCACTGATCAATATATGCAATTAAATTTGTATACTGCGAAGACAAACTGCAAACACTTGGAGTTGGAGCGCGATGAAAGAAGTAGCGAAGTCAAACGTTAGTAGAGAAAGTGAGAGCTCGACTTCTGTTCTTGTTTCCTACACCATGTGCAAAACTTCTGGATATCACCCCCTAGTGCAGAGACAAAGGTCTGGCAAACCTGGCGCCAACACCAAATAAAGGAGCGCGTGCAAGCGCGTGCCCTGCGTGCATAAACTAAAAATAGAAGCATATCGCGCATCTTCTCTCCTTCATCTACACGGTTGAACTACTCACCTGCGGGTGGTATAGCCATGAAGGTGGAGGTAAATCCACTGCAGGTCACCACGCTGGACACATCGTCCTTTGCAGGACAAGGCCGTGTCGACATGGCCTGCGCTTCGACGCTGTAAACAATGGTCATTGTCAACATGCAAGCACGTGCGCCACAGAGAAGGGACCCCGCTGCCCCATGTCGGCATAGAAGAAACAAAGACATTTGCTAATCCAGCGTCGTTGTTATCCAGCCAAGTAGACATGAAAACTTGTTTTCACATAAAATAGCCATTAAGAATTTTTCTCACACTTTTCTGCTGCTCGAATTCCGATACACACAAAGGAACGCCCCCCTTCCACGTTGACCTCTCACACTTCTTTATCTCGCCTGCCAGTTTCTCTCCGAGAAACTTTTGTAACTTTTTTTTCAGGGGTAAGCTCCATGTTTCGTACCTTATCACATACGGTCGTTCCTCTAATCCGGAAAATCAACGTAGGAAGCATTGCTTTTTTTCTTTTCTTTTCTTTTCTTTCTCTTCACCAGCATTTTACCAACCAACTTACTTCTTCACCTTGAAAACAAGACAATCACACCTTGGGAAATACTTCGGCGCAGCCACAAAAGGCCGTTCCTGCACGCGCTAGCAGACGACGTAAATCCATCTGAAGGGCTTTGCGGAAAAGTTGCGTAGGTACTCTGTAGGTACTGCAGGTATAGATAGCGTTGGTAAACGCCTACCCCCGCGCACGTGTTGACGATGAATGAAGCGGCGGCGTAGTAAAATCGTAGTAGTGAGGGAACAAAGGACGTCCAAATTTAGCGGGGCTCTCCCGCCAACTTCTTTGTCTTTTCCTTTCTGGGAGCACGCCTTCGAGCCGAACGAAACGATTGGATGATAGAAAAAGGACGTCACCTTCGACCTACCGGATGTTAAAGTCTGACACGTCGGCTTTCTGTCCGCTGCCTTTCTCTCAAGCTTTGAGACATACGAAGACTTCCCCCAAAACTCACCATAAAAGTAAGTGTAAATGAGATGTCTATAACATCTACTTTTATAAAATAATACGTATTCGGTCCAGTGCCGAGTCTGTATTCGAAAGTGAAATATTTCTTTTATTCATAATTAAACGTACTTGGACGACGCAAATTCGGCGTAATTATTAGATGTTACAGTATTAGCTATTTCTTTTTAACTGTTGGCCCTACAATCGTTCGTTATTTATTGTTTGGTGCATTTTACAGCCTTTTGTTATTCTTCGCTATATGTCGATGGGCGTAGTCATGTTGACGTGTTCCCTGTACAATGGTTGCGGTTCATAGAAAATTGTATTAGATTGGTCGTAATTTGCTCGAGTGGGAAATCAGTGGACTCATTCTCTGTCTTAATTTTTAACGTATCAAACGTCATCATCGTAGCAGAATACTTCTTTTGGATTTTTTTTTTTTTTTTTTTTTGATGCCTTGTGAAAAGGAAGGCCCAGGTTGCCCAGGCATCGACTGTGAAGAAACTCCACCGTTAGACAAAATGCCAAAAGTGCTTAATGTGTGGTTGATATGAACAATATTTACATGATCTTCTGGCGTTATTATACACTCTTCAGAGGATAATGGGAGATGACTTCTTCAGGATATAAAATCACCTAGCTAAATTCAAGAGGCTAACTGAATACCTAAAGACCAACATGAATGGTTTGCATTTTGTGCAGGTATCGGTAGATATAGGCGATATCAAAACCCAGCCTCCAAAACCCATCCGTTTATTATCTGCTAGCAAAGTACAGGGTTCGCCTTTGACCAACTACATCACACTAGTACACCAATCACAACATTGCCAGTCAAAACCAAGCAGAGAGAGAGAATGAGTGACATTTCACATTATTCAGACGCTGATATATAAAACAAAAATTATTTGTTGCAGATGATAACTGATGTGCAGTTAGCCATCTTTGCCAATGCACTTGGCGTCACACTATTTTTACTGGTTGTCTTGTATCATTATGTTTCGGTCAACAACAAGAGACAACAGGACTAATTCTTCATTTTAATCACAGCACAGGTATGGATGGTAAATGTTTTCTGCTAAAACAAATCTTAACTTTGTCTTCTTTTAAGCAGATTACAAATTGTACAATTTGTAAATACAAGGTGCAAAAGTGCAGTAGCTAAGGGTGCACAAGGCACCCATCTATGAAACAATGCCAATGCCACAGGTATGGATGGTAAATGTTTTCTGCTAAAAAAAATCTTAACTTTGTCTTCTTTTAAGCAGATTACAAATTGTACAATTTGTAAATACAAGGTGCAAAAGTGCAGTAGCTAAGGCTGCACAAGGCACCCATCTATGAAACAATGCCAACATTAAGAGATGTTTTGCAATAGAATTGCATTCCTGGTGTACCTTGGTTTCTATTGCCTTTAGGGAGTAGGGTTTGAGGCACACTTATAACAGCAACTGTAATTTAGCATGTTCATAATATTTTGGAGAGCAGACTACATGTTTATGTCCAAGCATGTCACAATCCTTTCAGAATTCATAATGCTAAACCCAGGTGCAAGCAAAAGTTCAGAATTCACTGTAAAAGATAATTTCTCGCTATAGACAACAATTTAATACTGACTTTCTGTATCTTGCTAGTCTTGCTGCTTATTACAAAATAGAGTTTTTCACTTCTGTCATGGTTGGCTTATGACTGGGTTTGTTGCAGGGTTATTCATCCTTTACAGCATGAAAGAGCAAGATGTATTGATGACTGGTTGAAAACAAAGGGGATGCTTGGTATCTCCATAGTTTCTTTGAGTGCTGTATTCAATTGAATGACTGGCACATTGAAGGCATCTTTTGTTTTGTTTTAAAAAACTATGAAAAATTAAACATGAGCAAAGTATATGAATGTATTTTGTATGTACACATGAGAGAAAGATAAATGGTTAAAAATTCTTACACTTAATAAGGGTATTTCATCAATTATTCAGGACATTCACAGTATGCATTTATCAGAGGTTAAAGCGGAACTGGGGATTCATGCTGTTAGCCGCTCAGATGCTGTACCGAGACATGAACGTAAGGTGATGGGTGAAAATTATCACTGGTGTTTATAAACTACCATAACAGTATTTTTTTTTTAAGGCAAGAGGAAAGTATTATCTGCTTTCCTGATGGTAAATGCCTAAAAACTTGAAACACAAACATTGTGGTTTAAGTGATATAAAGAAAAAAACTCTGACAGCAAACTCGAGATTTTATATCAAGATTTTCAGATAAATTATCTATCTAGATCCACATATTACAAAAGTCAGTGAAAACAAGCACTGACAGGACAAGCAGCATAAAAGTTGTGTAGCAGCATCGGGCATTGATTCTGAAATAACAGCTGGCATAGAGACCGTGTAAAATTGTGTGAAAATTAGCCCTCTTGTAAGATATACGTTAATTGATCAAGCTGTGACACAATAAATTATTTATCATAAAAATGAATCCTTGTACAAATGTGCAGCGACTTTGTAAAAAAATTTCCCTGTGATGTTGCTAAATAACCATGTATCTATATAGCAGTAAATACTTTTATTACAATTTTTTACAAACAGCTCTTCTTAAGAGCAAAAGATATTGTGCAAATTCACAGAAATAAGCTAATTATTGCTGTTCTAAACTAGTTATTTATTAAAAGCCCTAATAATTATTAAATATTATGGTTGTGGTGTTCATGCGTAAGTCATTGTACTTCTAACAGTTTAACTAAGTGAAAACGACTTTATTCTCTCAAAAGCTTCCTTCCTGTCAGTTTCCCTCACTTTGGAAGGTGTTGACAATAATAGTAGCCGACAAATGTTCTCTCCTCCGGCACACAGAGACGAAAAAACCAGACGAGGCAGATCGTGCAGGACTCTTTCAAATAGTAAGCAGGTGAAGTCATGTGTTGCTTTCATCATTGTGCTTTGTTTGTCCACTACCTAAAATTATTTCTCCAGCAGGAGCAGGCATTCTCTAAAATCACTCTTTATCCATGTCAGCGAAGCAAAATGGTCTGGCTGGTAGAAGATGCTGACAGTGAAAGAATGCTATAAGCTAAGCAATGCATACACACTTCCCCCTTTTCCAGTTTGTGCAAGACACTAAGAAAACTGCTAAATGCTGATCGGATGTTGCCATAGAACAGCCAACTATATGAACGACCCTCACTTTAAAAAACCCCACAAAAGTCATTTCTGATGGTCACTTACAAAGCCAACTACTTATTTAGATGTCGAAGGTCTTGCTCGTCTAATGCAAAATGTTGGTGTAGAATGCTGTTTGGTGAAAGGTAAATGAAATCATACTTAGTTGCTGAAGCAGGTTGTTTTTGTAAACATTTTTATTACAATTTACCAAGTCTAGATCACAACTTTTCAAGCTTACAAAGGCAATACTTCTAAAACAAGTTTCTTCTCATGACAAAGCTGTTGTGCTGGTAACCATGGTAAGAAAGATTCGTCATCATAGTATGGTTTCTGTCCAAGCACCAAGAGAATATTTCAATACTATCAGGTCCCTACCTTTCCAAAAAAAATAAACTCGGCACGTATTGGAGTTTAAGAAGCAAGAAACAACTAAATCGAGCACTATTGCTGACAGATAAGATATGCAACTGGTTTGTAGTTGAACAGTATGTAGCACAAGATAACTTATGGGGATCACTGCTAGTGTTGCATGCTTCTAAGCAGTTAGCACAATGCAGACAAACTGCAGCTGGAGCTGGTTGGTTCCCATAGAAACCTCTTACTGTTAATAGACTTCTTGGTAATGCACACAATTCTTTGATCCTGTGCTTGTGTATCCACCATGAAAGAATGCGCTGAAAAGTTCTTTATGTGAACATGATACTGACTTTAGTCGCCTAATAAACAGTACCTTGACTATGCAGTGCATTCCTGCATCAAATGTAGTTCAGCATACCTCAGTTTGTCACAATCTTCATGATAAAGGCTGGTATTAAAGCCTTCAAAAAACAATGTTTCCCAACGTCCTACTGCAAAGTCTTCAAGAAAGTCTTGTTCCACCGGTCCCACTGTCATGTGCATGGGTCAAGGTCATTTTGCAGTTTCATTATCCTTAACACAAGGTTGAAGATGGTGAGCATGAAGCATCACACTGGATCAGTGCATCGTGGAACTGAATCACACAATGCTGACATTAGCTGCTTGGATGTACTGTGAGAGGTAATTTTGGGCTTCAGGCTGTAGACCCGTGTTGATTAATGTTGGAATCTGTCAAAAACAAGATTATGAAAAGCACTTTTAAAGAAATGATGTAACTGGATGAAAAAAAAATTCTTGCAAAGCTTAAAAATCTCACAAAGATAAATTGATATGCTATTATTGTATGATGATATGACAAAATAGTAACAAATTTCATGATCAAGAACAGCTGACAATGACCTTTTCAAAAAGCAATTCAACCTGCCACACCAGAAATGTTACATGCTTATATCAGAGCAATATGTGACGTAAATGAAAATGTGAAGATTGTACCCTGACCTTTTCAGGTCATCAGGGAGTGAGGTGATAAAGACCTCACTTTTGGAGCTAACTTTACAGGAGGGGGGTACCCATCTCCTCTCCCTTGATGCCATACCCTCCAAAGAGTCATGTACCCATTCCCACTAGCTGGGTGGACTGAGGAAAGATTGCTACGCTACACAGCTACTGAACTGACATGCCTCTCAGTTCAGACTCCAGCACTTTAATCACTTGGCTATTCACTTCCCCAGATATAACTGTACTTGAACTTTAAAGCTAAACTTTCATGCACACATCTAGCAAATGAGAGTGTGATTTATGTTGTATTTCATATCCTTGTAACTCCTTGTTACTGCATCACTTGTGCACGGCACCCTTTTTACTGTGAGTACATTCAACATTACCAGGGAACTATTCTGGGCAAGGATTTACATGTTAGAAGACTGATTTCATCAGTAAACTGACCACATCTCTCAAAATTCTTTCCAGAATCAAGCTCGAAGTTATTGATGTTAGTGGAAGATTAAAATATATTCACATGAGCTGTAATATTTATGATTTTTGTTTTTTGGAAGGGAGTATTTTTGAAAAGCATAAAGGGATTGGCCTCAATCTAAAACAACACGAGGCATGACACTAATGTGTGCATTGATGCTGCATTTAACTGCCATACAATGCTAACCTTAAACCACCTTAAAATGGTATCTTGTAATGAACAAGACAGTTACCTGGCAATTTTTACTTCATTTTATTGAAAGTACAATAAAATCTGCTTGGCATACCTTGCCTGGATGGCCAGTGGCCAGCTTTCCTAGGTGTTTAGCAAGATTCAGTTTAGGGTCTGATATGTCACTGCCAAGAGGGTCTCGCTCCTTCCTGCCAGCGAATGCCAACTGGGAATAAGCTGTCTGGTAACCTACCCACAACACAGCACTCATGAGCAATAAAGAAAGCAACGATGATGACAAGCTTCTTTAAAACTGAATAAAATGCCTAAATAATGTTCATGAGAATACTAATCAATGTATTCAACAACTGAGTTATAAGAATGTTTAGCAGGATAAAAACCTGTTCTTGAGACAACTGTTGAAGTGTATTTACACTAATAAAATGGACCCCAGATACAAGACAACCATGTTCCCGTTTACTGAGAGTAGTAAACATGCTAAAACCCTACCCCCCGGAGGAAAAAAAAAAGGTTTTAAGTGAGAGGAAAACATACCAGGCGTATCCTCAATTTCTATGAAGTGTTCGTCATCTGGTATGGAGTCATCCTCGGGCAGTTCAAACAGTCCTATTAATGCTTGCAAGAGGCGAGGCCTGAACAAACAATTTGACAGATTTCAAAGCCCATTCCTTTATGAACAGTAAGGATGACAGCAGTCAACTTAAAACCAACAGCTCAGCAAGACATTGTTTAGTTGTAACAATCCTCAAACTTAGCTCAAAACAGATGTCTGGTATGAAAAACAGATGACAGGTATGAAAAACAGATGACATGTATGGAATGATGTAGTCCATGCTTTTTAGTCTTCATCCTTGATCTTCATTTATCCTCAGCGGTGGTTACACCTAAGTTTTTCCAGAGAGCTGGGACATGGCTCTATATATGTGAACTTAAATTACGTTTATTATTAAATGAATATTGCTTACAAATTGTTAATAAAGACATGAAATAATCATCAACATCACTCATCAGTGTTACAGAAAGCATATGGCTGTCAATGTGTGATCATGCACAGGCATCTTGTCTATCCAAACTGCACATGCTCTATGACACATACTATCACCTGTACTATCTCATACCATCACATGTACTATCACTCACCAAAGAGACACATAGTCTCCTTGTAGCATTGAGGGAGCCTCAGTCAAAATCTTGGTAACACCAACAGCACAAATTTTTCGTTCCATGTTACCTGACACTTTTCCCAGGTCTGGTATAAACAGCCGGTCAACAACCATACCAAACATCCTGTCAAACCAGAAATAGTGTCATGAAAAATATCTATGTCAATTTTTTTTTTTCAAAGTACAGGTGCCCAGATAAAATTTTTTAGACACGGACTTCTAAAAATAGTCAGCATACTTACTTTGCCTGGATTTCCTCAATGATGTCAATAAGAGCAGCTGCACCATACTTTATGGCGTAAAGGGAAAAGAAAATGAGAAGACCTGGAAACAACAATAGCAATCCATCTCTGAATATCTACTCATCCATTTTTACACCTAGCCTACAACCCAGGAACAACTCACCTCTTTATATCTACCCATCCACTTCTTTTACCACCTAATACGACGGATGCTTTTTGCAAGGGTGTCTCATATAAAGTTTCATCTCAAGTGGAGAGGGAACAGAGATGCTTTTATAGCAAATGCTATGAGAGCATGAATAAAAACTACCCTAGGGGTAGCTCACTGCTAGCACAACACTGCACTTTATTAAGTATAGACTCTGTAAACATCAAAGAAACCTCAAACCTCAACAGATTACATTTTGAGACATTGCTCAGGGGCCAGCTGCACAATACATTTCTAATTTTAAACACTTTTTAGGCCTACACTCTATTTAGATCATCAGTAATGCACACCACAATTTTAGAATTTTTTAAACTAAAACTGCTTTAAGTGAGATAAAGTTGCTTAAGTCTGACTTTTCGTCCTGTCAGTACAATTTTTTGTATGTTCTTGTGCAGTACATCTAAATGGCAGAGAAGAGATTTTGCTTCTTTATAACAGTTTTAAGGTTTAGAAACATGTTGTTTAACTGGCCCCAGGTCTCCTGACAACTATAGCTGTGCTGCTATGCTTGCACATTCAACAGGAATTGTACAGCTGTTTTTTGCTCAGGAACTAATCTCTAAACAACTATATCATAAACAGTTTACATGTATAAATTATATGTTGTTAATATGAGAAAGTGTATGTCAGGTGTGCAGGCAGTTGAGGTACATGCTAACAATATGATCTGAAACTTTAAAAATTACTTCTATCAGGAACCATGCCTTTGCATAGTACAAACTGAAAGTGTGCTGCTTGAAAAATGCATATGAACATTTAAAACTGCTTACTCTAATCTACTCCTACAAACAACTGTCAACTGCATTTCTAAACTATAATCAAGAATAAATACGTATCACAAGACCTGACTCTTGTTGTTCCAATACTTACTTTTCACATACTTCGTTGTCTTGGAGCTCTGAAGCCTTTGGAAAAGGAGAATAAAGACTTGTCTAGTGTACTCTGTCACAAGTGACCTGAAATGGCCAAGAAAATATCAGCACATGGTTTTCTGCAAGTACAGTTCACTATGATGACATTGTCCCTATTTCCTCCATCTTTCTCCTTCCTCCTTCGCCCCTCTCTCTCCATCACACATGTATGCATGCATGCCAACACAGACATACACGTGTAAACAGTCCTCACTCTCACACGGTTATGCAAGCACACGTGTACACAGTCCTCTCATCTCTGCAAAGCCACAACCATGCATCACTAAAGAAGGAATACTGGTTAAATGTAGCCTTCCCACACCTCAGCCAGACTGGTTTTCCAGGTTTTTTCCCTAGTGTGAGAAAGACACCTCTAGCTACTAAATCAATTCACAAGTTACATGATTGGTATTGATGATCAAATACTTTTATACTGGAACATCATGAACATTTGTACTTATGGACATGCAGCAGCCATGTGCTGATGGATTTTTTTTATTTTTTCAAGAAATCTGCTCATCTATAAAACCATTCTAATTTAAGAATCCATGACTTTGCATCTTTCCAAAAATCATTAAGGGCCAAAGATAAAGCACAAGCAAAATTTACAAAAGGTCAGCAGTTAAAATCAGAACACAGAAGTTACTAACTGTGGCATGAACTCAATGATTGAGTTGAGGATGTAGAATCCCTCATGGTCATGGGTTTTGGATGCCAGCAGTTTCTGGAAGATTCCCAGCAGTCCATTCTGTAATACAACAAAGTCAAATAAGCATGCAGGTCCACAAGTGCATAAGACATTATTTTAGGTAGGTATTTTACCAGCGAGATTGGGATCCTGGTATACTATTTAACAGAGTAACAGACAGTATGTTATTATGTCTACGTTGGACAGGTGGACTGTTAACAAAAACAACATTAATCTGATTGCAATCAATTTTCTTTTGAAGTTTTGTTAAAAAGTGATTTATCTCACCAGCCTGTCAGCTTGTATTTGACTGCTGCCCAACTCTATAAAGGCTTGGATAAGGCGTGTAAGTGGAGGAATGTTACCAGGGCGTTCCCACAGGACTGGGCTAAGAAGATGAGGAAATAGTGCCATGTAGGTGTCTGGCACTCCTCCTCTGTGGAACTCCATCAGAAGTGACAAGATTTGGAAAACATATGGGATGAACTCTGTTGGGCGTAACACATTAAATAAAAAGATTTCATTATATGTTAAAAAGTTCAGCAAAACAGAATTCATCATCTCATGCATAAACATTTACCACACCTTACGCTAACTACTTGAGAAAAGCAAGCTACTAAGTGCTCACCCTGAACATCCTGCTGTAAGATATCCGTGAATGGCCCAAACAAACCCTGCTCAAATGTGGCTACAGCATCAGGATTATGTTTACATGATGTGCGGATAGCAACGGAGAGACACTCAAACAGGTAGTGGTTGAAATGGGGTTTGCTTGGATTCTGTCACATAACACATTTGATAGTCATTAATTTTTTTAAAAGTCACCTGTGCAGTGGTTTTAAGCTCAAAGCTTCAAAATATTATAAATTCTTGCCAGGTCTGGGGAGAATCCAGTAAAACATGTAAGTCTTTATCAGACTAATGTGTTCGAAATGTCTGAGAAAATTTGACATTATACTGTCAGACTGGCTGGTTTATTACTAGATACTGGAGTAATCACAATTGACATCTGAAAAAAAAAAGGATTTTATTATGAATAAACCTATTTTAAAAGCCAAGTATTGGCTTGTCTATTTTCACCAAGCTGAAATGCCATGTTCTTTCTTGTGTTAGTCACACGTCAGCCCTCTTACCTTACTGACAAGAACCAGTTTGTGTGTAAGTCCTTGCAAAAGCTGTGTCATCATGGGAAGTATATGGTGGTGCAGCAACAGCATTGTTCGCATCACAGCTGCACAACAGACAAGCAACACATCATTAGTTCACATAAACACTGCAAACAACCAAAAAGAATGCAGTTTTATGCACAATCTTCCCAAGAAGCTATTTTCATTTGGACTTCCAAGAGTCGTACAGTTAAGCTTCGTTGAGACAAATTAAAGGGTTGGGGGTTTTTTTCATCTAAGGAATTAAGCAATAAAAAAGGCCTTTGGCAAAGGAAAAATGTTAGTTATAAACAAAATTTTCTGTAAGCAAGTTCATCTTATCTGGGTTTGACGGTACAGCCATGCAGAATGAAAGGCACTGCCTATTCACAAAATAAGATTATAATAGTGTCAAGTTTATTACAGCTTTATACCTTTCATAATATATTCATTTTCTGTCGAGCCTGGTTTTTCCATGGCTGCAAATAGATTTGTCATCAGGCTGGTTGCATATGGCTGTATAGTGTCCACCGTAAACCTGATGTGAAGATAAGAGGAACATCAGCACAATGAAAAATTTGACTCTATTCTTGATTTCTTTACCAAACACTGAACAAGAAAGTAAAGAGACACATTCTTGTGTGTACACATATGCATTTTTGTAACAACATGGAAACACAAGCATGTGTGTACATACATATGTTCAATGTCATACAACAAGAGTGCTCTAAACAGAACTTGCAGCAAGCCTAGGAAATAGAAAAAGGACTTACGCAGCACCACCTGAAACCTTTACCATGAAGAGACGCTCAATAGTGTGAGCTGCATATGTATGCACAACATGACTAGAGGCACCGAGGTATCGGATCAGGTGAGGCACACTTTCCACTAGTTCCTCCCTTGGAAGCTGTATTGAACAATCTTAGGTTATTGTAATTATCAATTTCTCACTGCCACCCTCTTTTTTCACTTTCATTATTTACAAACAAGACATTTAACAACATTAAGAACCCAAGGGTAAAAAATGAAATATAAAGTCATGTAAGTAGTTGCCAGCATCTTACTCAATTGCTCTATTTAGATCTATATTGTGGCATGCACCCAGAAGAGTTCTGATATTAATCTTCTAACTACCCTACTCTTTCACTTTTTTAAGTATTCAATACGACAAAAGTAGTAGTTATAGTCTCTCAGGTTAAGGGTAACAGTAAACATATTGATGGTGACAATCAAGAAACTGCTTACCTGACTTCGAAACACCATAAGATACTTGATAGCATCTGCCTTCAGAATTGGTGTCTCATCAACTGTCAACAGACGGAGTAATCTTAATAGAAACCAGTCTCTGCATGTTAAAATTTACTTAAGCGTACTTGTTTGAATGATTTAAGTTGTATGGTTTAAAGATCTTCTCAAGTAAATTTTTTTCACGTTCGGATCACTACAAGATATTCATATATAAATCTCAAAAAGCAATTTACTTCTACTCATAAAATGCAAGTCTTCGAACAATGCAGAAAGCAGTCAGTCTGTGACAATCTCAGAATATTAATAAAGCTACAGTCAATGGAGACCTTGAGACATGTATTAACATGTATTTGACTTATTAAAAGTAAATCTATAGTGTATTTCTCTGTCAACAGCAAGCTCAATGTGCTTTGAAATAACATCTGTCACACACATACTTACACCCCTGCCCCATATTTACACTCACAGTAAACACGCACACATATGCAAAAAAGGTACCTACACACATGCACACAAGTGTAGAATATATGATGCAAGAGAAGAGAAAGCCACCAGTATTCCTGGAAAATGAGGGTCTTAAGGCCTGACATAAAAGCATGAAAGGTGGTAAATGTGCAAAGTGATGATGAAAAAAATCCTGACACTGGGGCCTTAGAAAGAAAAAAGCGGCAGCCAAATTTATCCTGTCTGATACATGGCATATGCGGAGGGTAGCATGAACCGATTGGAGAGATCAGCTGAGCTGAAAAGGTGTAATAACTCAGATATCCCAAAACAAGGCCATAGAGACAAGGGCAGTAGAGTAAGGACACTTTGTAGTCAATGCAGACATTTTAATTTTGGGAATTAGTGTCTTGTAATGAACGGAAATAACAGTAAAGGTTGACCAGTGAGGGATGGAGAATAATAACCTATGTACTTTTTGTAAAAAAGAAGAAAAATATTGAACATTCATTCTGGCATTGCAAAATTGTTAATTCTTTTTGGAAAAATTTGAAAAAGATATTTTCTGAGAAATATCAGAAAGGATGCAATTTTAAAATGAATGTATTGTGTTACCGGGTTTCATAAGCGTTTTTTTTTTAAACAGACACTGTATTTGAAACTATTATATGAGGCAAAATTTTTCATACACAAGTGTCAAGTGGTGAAAACATTACCAACTCTAAAAGAACATGTTAAACATCTAAATGCACAATATAAGATACAGATTTCATGCCTCTATCAGTATGAAATGATATCTTTTTACAACTCAGTGGATTAACTACATGCCCCTCCTATGACTATAAGAACCTTTAAACTTTCAGGATTTATTCACCTTAACCCTGTATTTAAAATTGTGAATCCCTCCTCTCTCCTTAACCTGGAAACCCTATACCTACTTGAAAGTGTGTGAGTGTAACGTTTCACGGCTCAAACCTTTTCTTTATGCTATATCATCATTATCATTATTCATTTTTAGTAAGTGTCCAAAGGCCTGGGGAGGGGAACAGCGGCACGTTCCTGAATAGTCTCGTGAGCTGTGACGTTGACCTGCGTATTGCGTCACACCATGACGCAACTAAGAAATGGGAGATCTTTGTTTTGAGAACAAAGATGAAATCTTAGTGGAAGGCATCATGGTGTGATGTGATAGTGGCTGCCACGGACTATTCAACATGATGATCCATGCCGACTGACTATGCTAACTTCTGTACAATTGTAGTCGGCATGGATCCCGCACAGCGATCAAGTTGCCAGGCAATCCTCTTAGCAACCAAGCGGCTAGGGGCTTGATTGGTGGAAAACCTGGGGGAAAAAGAATAGTTAGGCACGGGAGCGAACGATACCGGATTCTGCGGCACCACTGAGAGCGAACAGAGTTATACGCGGCATTCACAGAAAACCGTTAGCGGCTCCACGTAGGAGTTGATTCTGAGACAATCCACCAGACAGGAGCGAGTTGTATGGAGACAGCAGACTGTCTCTGCAAACCATTGACTCTACTCCAGAGTGACTGATTCTCCGGCAACCACTGTGAGAGAACGGAGCTATACGGCGACATTGACTGTAATCCGTTAACTACCCCACTCATGAGTGGATTCTGAGGCGATCTACCAGAGAGAACCAAGTTGGATGGAGGAGTCAGACTGTCACTGCAAACCATTGTCTCTATTCCTGAATGACTGATTCTGTGGCAAGCAGGTGGGGGGAAAAACTGTTCGGCACGGTTTTAGCGGGAGTCTATACTGCAAACCATCAGTGTCTCGACTGTAGAGAGAGAATTTACAGTGACAACAGAAGCTTTGCTGCGAACAGGTAGCGTCTTTACCACCAGGGGATATGTCCAACTTTATAAACAATAATTTGGACGATTGTTGTGACATCGTTTCATATCGGATACCGGGTCACCTGTTTGCCTGTTTGGATTATCTACTCATCGGAACATCTGTCTACTCACCTAACGTACCTTGGAACTATTGGATACTGGGTTATCAGTTCGCCTGTGTTGGATTATCTGCTCATCGGATCACCTGTTCACCCCATTCATCGCACTTCGAACTATTGGATACCAGTTTACATGTTCACCTGTGTTGGATTATCTCGTCTTCAGTTAGGTGGCACTGCCGCAGAGAGCATATCGTTGACTACCCATAGTTAATCCCGTTTATTCATTCATTCTTTTTTTCCTTTTAACATTAAATGTGGAAATCGTTGGTCAGCCCTTTTAGTTGAAAAAGGTAGAAGAGTGCTGCGAGCGCAGTTACATGAAAATGTACACACACGCTCACACCCAATCATAAGAGCACTCTTCACATAAAACGCTACAGTGAGTGGGTATTCTTTTTGCTTCCTTTGTTTGATATATATTAGAATATATGTAGGTGTGGTGTGCCTATGATATAATTGATGTTACATATAAATTGTGTCGAATTTATGTTTGAAATGTGCTAAGTGCCTGAAGTAAGAGTGGAGAGATGGAAGGTTTTCTTTTTAAATTATGCAGTATGTGTTACTTATTGCCATATTGAATGAGTTACAACTATAAGGTTAGGGACAAACCCACAAAAAAAGGAAAAACAGGTCAACCCGTGACCTCTTGGGTCCCTGGGGAATGTGTTTCAAGACTTCACTGATCTTGGAGCCACCTTGTCTGTGTCAGCAGTGTCAATAGCCTCTCCCTTATTGTCTTTCTGTCCTCAACCATCTAATGGGTACAGGTACACATTCAACAGCTAGGTCAGTTTGGGAACGTACACTGTGCCACACAGGTACTGAACCAGACAGTGTGAGTTCCTCCGGCCAAAAATGCACCTCTAACTACTCGGCTCTATGCTTTCCAACTGCCATGCACAGAAAGCAGTCAACAGAAATTAACTGGTCATTTGAACAAAGAAACTGCTCTCACTTAGGTCTTTATAATACCACACCATCACAAACCAAGAAATTTAATCAACTTATTAAAAAAAACATTCTGAGAAGGTAAAATAAAACTTGACATTAAAATATGCAGCTAGCAAGTTACTACTATCAAGTTCTTAAAAACAATACACAACTCTTAAAAGAAGTATGCAAGGCTGGAAGTAACTTTCTTACCATTGCTGGACTGTAGATCAGGCAAGACATGTCCCCTATAAAAATCTGTTATGTTCACTAGTTCACTGGTTTGGGTTACTCCTTGCTGTAAACAAGATATCCATTATGTTATACTTCTTGCAACAGAAGAAATACAAGTCAGTCATATATCACACCAATGATTTCTTGCCCAATAACATTATTTGACTGGTTAGCTATCAAAGTCTTCTCACCTTCTGTGTCATGCCTTTGGATGCCAGTGAAGTGATGAGATAAAGCGCAGAGTCTTTGCTCTTCCAGTTACTTTGTGGGTTCTTGCTGTAAGCCTATAGCCAGACAATTATTTCTGTATCCAACTTACATTAAATCACAAGGTTACTTTATATAAAAAGATACTTCATTAAAAACAACATGACATCAAAATTCCCATGCATCATTAAGCAGCTGTGTTAAACTTTGAAGTTTAATATTACTTCACTAATGTTTGTTACATCAACTTTCCTTGCTAATAATACACCAAAGAGAATGTATGAGTTTGAAAACAGACATAAAAATATTAAAGAAAACATCAAAGGTTCTCACTTCAAGAAGACCCTGGACATAAGTTGAAAAGTTCTGAATAACAGGTCCTTCAAATGATTTACAAAGGGCCTGCACCAGGTCACAGGCTGCACGTCGACGTGTGTCAACATCTAATACAGAAAAGGTTTTTGAAAAAGCCATCTAAAGTTGCTCCCGAGTTAACACTATTTTTTTTTTTTTTTGGAGGGGATCGGGGTGTAAGCTCTAACATTCTTTGTCCTCTTTGGTGGGTGGCAGGAGGAAACAGAAAAGAAAGTCAGTCATGGTAAAGAAGTAGCAGATTTATTAAGCACACAAATTTATAACATTGATCAACACAAAAAAACATTGCAAAGGCTGTGTGTGCAGAAATGATTGGCCCCAGTAAGCAATAAGAAAGAAATATTTGACATGTTTTGTGACACACAGTGCAGAACAGTGGGGAGTGGGAGGCTGTGATTATTATTAACAGGCAAATAAGCTTGAAAGGTTTTAGGATTTGAGCAGAAAATTAAGGGGAAATAATTTCAAAAGACCATTACAAATAGAAAACAATTCACTATACACTACTATATCTGTTATATTAATATCCCCCAGAATTATGACTTTGAAACAATTCCAAACAGGGAAAATGCCTTGAAAGCAACTGGAAGTTAAGCTGAAAATCATTTATCTGGCAAAAGGATCTTAGATGACAGATCCTTAATCTGACAGAAACCTCACCAGAGCCTTCAATGTCTCTGCGAATATATTCCTCTGCATTGTCTTCAAACAGTTCCTCATCGGCTTCTGTTATTCAAGAAAGGTTGATATTAACAAAGATGCACCAAAAGGATGAGAAGATGTAAGATCTGTTCATTTTTACCAACTTTCTTATCTATGCTAACATGGGTATGTAAATATTTATGAAGGAGGACTAATGTTGCATTGGTGATAAACAATAAACAATGCAGCAGTCATGTGTAGTCTAGACTGCTTCCACTGACTTGATGAACTACAGTGACCTAACATTCTCACTAAACGTTTTTGGTTTATACCAATGCACAGTTTAATTTGCACCAGGGTGGTCAGTACTGGATAAAATAATGCAGGTAAAGGGCAGCATTAGAATTATAAATTTAAGAGGCACCCAGAAACTCCACATTCAGAAGATATCCCTCTTGAAGCTTTTGCTTCTGTTGTTCCTGAGACTATTGCTCTTGCTGTAGTGTGTGTTTACTAGAGGACAATCAGGGTTTGTTAAAGACCATGCCTACACCAAGATATATGTGAACTCGACTGTGATTTGAAAGGATATTTGTGGACTAATGTGTGTGATGGCAGCAGCATAAGTGAACTTTTCCCATGAGACGTACCCCAAGAAAGTCTCAGCGATAAGTTTCAACTGTAATTTATAAACGTAACTGGTTGAATCACAAAAATTTATTAATTTGCATTAACCTTTAAACCAGTAAAGAAACTTACGTCGAAGCTGAATGTTTGGAACAATGACCTTTTCACATATGTTGGCCAAAGTTGCTGGGTCTTCAAAAAGTGAGCGATATCCTGGCCTTTCAGCAACTGAGGCCAAAAACTGGATTGCATTGCTCACAAGCTGTCAAAAAGAGAGTTCTTATGACACTCTTTAACCATGTGCTTTAAGAGTTCTTAAAATAAGTATTTAGATCTGGTCTTTTGCACTCAAACCATTATTTCATTCTGATCCTAATCAGACAAAAAAAAGGTTAAACATTTTTTTCTTTGTCACTCTGAGAGAGGGAAAGGATGGCTTTATCAAATCTTTATGCTGTTACATTCTATAAACCCCTCTTCCAATGTCCACTGACCAGGTCATACTTGACTTCTTGTCCTGTGGTAACCAGCAGACCCCAGATTGCTGTCACAAAGTTTGGAAGGAATGGTCCGAATTCCTCATCATACTTCTGTGCATAGAGCGCCACATTGTCACACACCTGAGACTTCACCTGCTCAAGCAGGCCAGCTTCTTCTTCATCCTGACAACAACCACACACTGTTAGGCCAATGATGGGGGTGAGGGGGGAATGAAGGAAAGACTTTTTTATCACTTATTCATGATCTGACACAAGCGCATGTAAAATCTGTCATTTCTGCAATTTATCCTTGTTTCACAAGATACCACAAAACCAATGTCAAATATAAAGCAGCTATATGAGCATAAAATATAATATAGACATACATCCATCCCTGGACTAGTACCAACTGACAAGCTATTATGCTGGTTTGTTGGTACTGTGAGAGGGAACTACTGGTTGGCAAGGCTCACTACTAGGCCTGTTTTGAGAGGTGACAAGCAGATCTTGCATGAAACTAGTCCATTGTTTTACATTTGCTCAGTTCTTCCATTGTCCACCTCAGCACTGACACTGTCCACCTCAGCACTGACCCCCTTCCAAGGTACTTGAAGGACAGTCTTAGTGTCATGCCAAGTCATATGGCTAGACTAGACCAGCTTACATCACTTCAGAGTGATGAGAAGTTCCTGGTGTCCTACGCAGGTGGCAACTGTGTGCAACATCATTGCTTTTGAATTCTCTATGCAAGATTCAGACTCCTTAGACATTGCTGGTGCTTGCCATCAGATTGTCGTCATGTGCAAAGCACAGGTTGCACATCAGTCTCCAAACAATCGAAATGGAGATGTGATGTCACGAAGGATTTCTCACATGATGGTGTGTGAATGAAAGCTCCCATTTGGTTCTTCAGCAGTCTTGCACTCATCAAGCTCCTGTACAACATTTTGATGACTTGAATGAGGCCCTCTTCAACGATGAACTTTTGCATGACATGCCACAGTTCTTCATGCCAGATTCTCTGTCAAATGCCTTTAAAGTTGATAAAATTTGTGATCCTGCTGGCATTGTAGATATTTTTCTCTCAGTATGTGATATACGAAGATCTGATCAGTGTTTTCCTACCTAGTCTGAAGCCAGCCTGTTCTGCTAGAAAATCCTCTGCGGTGGTGTTAGTGCAATTCTGAACCATTTTCAACATCATCTTGTGTGTAGTTCTGTAGTTTTGGCACTGACTGTTTCCTTTCTTTGAAAGGGGTATAACTAGCGATTGCATCCGTATTTTGTGTCACTGTGTTCCCAGAATCTGTGATATCATATTTTTACAGTAAATTTACTTAAAATAACTGAAGTAAGAAGATAACAAAAATAGGGGAAAAGTTGAGGCAAAACTTAACCCTCTTGGTTCGACAAGCCACGATCGTGGCCTTGCCGGGTAGCACGGCTTTTCATTGCAAAGTTCAAGTTTTCTCTTTTCCAAAAATGCAATTAAAATATCTTAGAACTGCCTGACAGCAGCTGCACCCCTATATGTTATAGTCCGATTGCGACGTATGAGAAAAAGCAATCATTTGTACTGCCGTTTATTTGTCTCCACATTAGTAGGAAGCCATTAAGACAATGTCAGAAGCTTAATCTTTACACACAACTCTGAAACTTTTTAAAAACATAAAGCCCATGATTAGGAGTATTACCTCTGTCTTAAGGAGTTTATTGTCAACACTCAGAAGCTGCAGGAAATTGTCCATCCAAGGCTTAATGTTGTCTTCAAAATGTTCAGGCAGATCCTAGAAAACAAGCAAGAAAACAAACAAAAGTCAACAGACCAAATAATTTTATCTGAAATTTTCTACTTTACCAATGCTATTTCAGTTTGCCACATAAAATGGGAAATGGACAACATGACCCATTTGGAAACACCTTTTTACTACATTTACTACCAACCACCAATTTACTCTCAATGCATTTATCTTTATTGCAAGCTGTCAATTATACTAAAATACAATAGAGGTATTTAAATGTGGTATTTCAAAGATTGCTCTCAAATCTTTGCGTTTTTAAACTTAGCCTTACTTCAAATCCTCTATTCAAATATTTTTTTACTGCTTTTGTATTGCTGTTCATTTTATGTAACCCCCCTGCATTTCATTCTTGTAATAGTCATGTTCATATTAACCACTTCTGGATAGGACAGTGTCTTATGTTCCCTCTGATCCTATGATCAAGCACTGTTGTGGCGACCTTCCTTGCCATAGACCTCACAGAGTTCAAATTTCTACTGCCTTTGTGCCACGTCTCTCTTACACACGAAATCAGCTTCTGTCAGTGCTATCGATAGTGCTTGATCCTGTTGATCCTGAAGCTATCAAATGTGTTGGCATCAGCTACCATCTCCTGCATGTTTGCACACATCATGCGGGTCATGGCAAACAGAGACAGATCTGTGCTATTGGTATCGGTGCTATTAACCAGACTGGCTTGAAACAGAAAGTGTCTGCGCCGCCATATGTAGCCAGACTACCAGTGTGCACTGTACTTTGGAGATTCATGCTGGTCATGTTTGGTGCTTGTCTAAGAAGACACTGCTTGCTTTGTGGTGGCAGCAAGAGATCTTACAAGTATCAACAAAGAGATATACCGGTTACTATTTCTACCTTCTGCAGTTGCTACAATGATTTTATCTGAGGATACTCTCCCCTGAACTGTCGACGTTCACACCACACTCACCCCACCAGCATGGTTTAAACAAGGCAAACCTCATCAACTGGTATTTCTATTCCACGTATCAGACTGGAGACGTCTGGTCGTCGCACTTTCTCCTTCTCCAGCCCCAGTATTTGGAATGGCATGTCGGTACATGCTTTCCAGTCTGGACTTGAAAACACATCTTTTTTGGAAATATCTGCCATAACTCATCCATCCTGTTGTCCTTTCTCCCCCACACTCCTATCTCTGTGTTCCTTCATGTTCTTGTATTGCTAACTGGTGCATGTTCATTTACGTATGTTGTGCTTGGTTGTACTCGACTGTGATGATCACATCACACAGCCTCTTTCCCCACTCCCCATGGTCAACTGCAAAGAGCATCGAGCTTGCCTCTGAGTGGGGAACTGCTCCATACAAATCCTATTACTAGTAAGAGTATGCCATTAAAAATTACCAGGTTTTCTTACTTTTCTTTTTAATTTCAAACAGTTGACACCTTCATACCTGAAAGTTGAGGCTATAAAAGATCTTGCAGATGAGCAAAATTGAGCTGAAGATGACCTTCAGAGCTGCAGGATCATTTGCATGCGTTGATGCAAGTCCCATTGTGGCCTGTTAAATCCAAGAACATATAGCTACAATAAATTACTTTTACTGAGTGTTTTTTTTTTTTTACAAACTCTTAAAAGCAAGACAAAACTTTCTCTGCAAATTAGATGTGTTAAATCCAAAACCATACCAATGAATAACAATGTGCTCCAAACCATATGACAGGGTTCACATAAAAATGAGGACTTTCTACCTGTTATTTGACGATATGTTCATAACGCACAAATCAAGCTAACTACAGGTCATATGTTATTCATATTTTATCTAGTATAAATGTATCGATTAAAGAAGGAAACTATAACTAGAGCACAATTTTATTAGCCAGTTTTGAGGGATTTGTAAAATTTGGAGTGCAAAAAAAAAACAAACAACAAATAACATATTTTGCAAAAACTAAAAAGCACTAACAAGCACCACCTTTCTTTAATAATGTTCTGACTACAATTTATACTGAATTATTCACTAAAACTAAGCACTTTGAAGGCCTTATTTTACTCACCTCCAAATCTACAAACTTATGAACACCAATATGGACAATATGCACACTGATATGAACAGTGATATGTAACCATCACAAGAAAGCAAATAATAACTGACCTTAAAAAGCTCTGTAAAGGATACTGCAAAGTTGTCCAGCACAAACTTAATTTCTTTCCACAATTCATCAGATTTGAATTCATGACGATACCTGTAATCAAAAGCAATGTAACAGTGTTTTTGCTGGGGTGGACAAGGGTCGGGTGGTTTCCCTCTTTATAAAAAAAATTGTTCAAATTTAAGAACACTTTTGTGAGATTATGGTCAACATTTTAAAATTTACCTTCTGAAAATAGAGTGAGCTGTGTGCAGAACACCATTGATAATGTGAAAATCTCCCGTCTGAAAGTTGCTGACCATCTCTGGAATAAGACCTTCCCACTTCTTAGGAAAGTCTTCTCTCCCAATAATGCTGATGGCATCACTGAGCTGTAACACACACACACACACATTTAAGTTAGAATGGGGGAAGATTCAACAACCTTCAAAAAAAAATAAAACACTAATCCGACACCGCAACAGATTTTTTTTTCAAATGGTGCATTGAAACATACACATGCAAACTAGTACAGCTGAAAATGGCCAGATGGCAAGACCTACAAGACCAGTATTTGAAAATATATGACCTTCTCAATTATGGTACACCAGCCCTCTAAATAGGCACCATATCCATACAGAAGTTAGCCACCACATCCAGAGAAAAATTATAGGTGCCATATCCAGACAAAAATTATAGGTGCCATATCAAGAGAGAAATTATGAATGCCAGAGGTGAGATTTAAGCCCACAACCCCCTAATCCTCAGTCTTCTTGTAAGTGCTTTACTACAGGATTATAGCCTAACCTCGATAAAATCAGGACATGCACAATGCAATGAAGCCACGCCACTCAAATATGACGTCCAATTCTAACACATATGGAGATAAATGTAAATCCTGCAATGCAGTTTCCTCCAGGAAAAATGACTTGAACTGTTATTTCAGAGTATCTATACAGTGTTAAGATCATAAAGATGATTTAAAAACTTTAGCACGTCTGTCTACACATATTTACTGGACGCTTGACTGGCAACACTTACCTGCTTCTGTATCTGTTCATGACTCTTCAGCATGAGGCCTACAATGTGCTGTTTGATTGCTAATCGGTCAGCATCATGAATGTTGTTGCCCTCCCCATCAACCTGATACACAATCATCTTGCTTTAATGGTTTCAAGAATCAACAATCTTTGACAAAAACAAGCATAAAATGTTAATTCAAGAACAAGTCAGTTTTCCTTCACATACCTTTCAAAGCACCCCATAAACATTAGGGAACTGAATTTACAGACTGCATCAGGTTAGGATGAGAGCCTTAGAAAATACACTTACAGAGTGAACTAATTATTTCTTCAAGTGATGGAAAAAACCAAAAGATACATATTAAAAACATAAAACTCACAATACGCCAATTACGCTTGATAAAATTCTTGAAGACAATGGCAGCAGAAACACGAATGTGGAGCTCAATATCAGACTTGTCCATCAAATGTAGAAGCAAAAGGCCATAGTTTTGGTTACGCTCCACAGATTCCAAAAATCGCTCAGCTGAAAGCATGTAACAATATACACTGACTGTTAAAACTACTTAAAGCAATTGATTCAGGTATTACTATATTTTTCAACGATACAGCAAACGTATATGCTCATTTCCTTTTAAAGTAATTTGATCTCATGGTACCACGTGACCATAATACACCAATACATCTTATTAACAGAGTTGTTGTTTTTTTAATAAATATCTTCTACAATGTCAATATATTTATGAAATCAAACTTTAAGTTCAAACCTCATAGTTTTCAAGAAATATAACTATGTCTAACACTTTATTTTATTTACTAAGCATTAGACAGGGACAGTATCTGTACACTTTTCTCTCACACAGTCTCTATTCCATATCAAATTATAAAAAGGTATGCTTCACCCTGTTTGCGGATCTGAGCCTCTGGTGACAGTGTCTGTTGCAGATATCCTGCTAAGGCTTGCAAATTGCTATCTGTTATTTCCATTGCAGAGAGTGGCTTGATAAGTTAAGCGAAAGTGCTGAAAACAATGAAAAAGCATATTTTAGTTTTATGACAACTATACAGACTGGTCATTGCACAAAGATAATATTTTTGTACACAATCACATGAGTGCCCAAAATAGTACTCACTGTAAACAATAAATTAAATGTCACTAAAATGCCTAGTTCTTAAAAATAAACAAATAAATAATATTAAAACTTTGAAGGTGAGCAAGAAAACCAAACTTTTTAAAGGAATTTTTGTATGCTGATGCAAAGTGTGCATATTCAGTCTAAACGCCCAGACTGACTATAACTGTTAACACACCACTTAAAGCAGACATCTGTCTCTTGCCTCGTCTTCTAATTTTATATCCACACTTGTTTCATTATGGTACAAGTCCACACATCTGCAACAGTTTCTAGAAGTGAAAATGTGGAGATATGTAGCGCTTTATAACATTTTGACTCTTCCATATTAGAGTATCTGATAAAATTAAGATTGCTGACACTGAAAGAGTTTACAGTCTGCCAGCCTCAGCGACGTAATTAAAAATTTCCGCTCTAGTAATAAGCGACAGTGTTAGTTTCGGCATGATAAAAGGCGAATTTTATTCTTATTTTATTATGAGGGACTATGCCGCATAATATATGAAATACTGTGAAAGAATCTTTACAACTCTTCACAATAAGAGACCTGTTATTAACTTCGACACGAAGACAAGGCGGAATTGTTACCCTTACTGAAGGTAAAAAAGCAGAAAGCAAAAATAACAAAATGTTCTTTCCCATCATCGTTTTCAAATTTTAATTACGGACTATCGCAGTGTGCAGAAATATGTTGTTTGACAAAAAAAATGGAGTGATATTTAAGCCTTAAATTTATGTGAAGCGGAAATAATTCATGAACTTTAGATACTGTCACTCACATGGACAGCCTCTGCTTTGGCGCTGCCGTTATTTCAAAGACGCTAGAGAGGCATCAATGGGGGGCTACTCTCATCTCACCGTCGCTTGTTGAGTAGCACCCACAGACTTCATAGATCATAAAAGTCTGTGGTAGCACCATAGCATAATTTTTTTAATTTTTTTTTTTGCAAATGAAGCCTTGAAGCATAGTAAATATAATGTGACGAGTGTTTGTCAGAAAGTGATAATGCAAAACAAATCACCTACCAATACATGAGAGAGTGAGATCAGAGTGTGGGTTCGCGTATGTGATTTACAATTACAATTCTTTATTAACGAGAGGTAAATATAAGCGAAAAGGTGCTTTTTTTATTTAGCCCTCGCTCCGTACGGGGAAAGAATAAACAAATAATCAAAAGAATACAAAAACAATTGGTAATAAACATGAGATAAAACATCAAATAAGAGTTTAAAGAATACAAATCGGCAACTACAAATTTTTTGGAGGCATCAAAGACAAAGGTTACGGGTTATTGTAAGTTTACTGTAAGTTTATTAACATATTTAAAAGACATTTATGCACAATACATTCTTTTGAGATCATTAAGATACGTGTTTAGTATTAAAGGGGGAACAGATAGCTTGATAGTTACTAGAACGTACGTAATCCGAATGCAAAGATGCGCATTAAGCTGCATGTTTCTGTATCAGTGACCGTAAAAGGTGGGGGAAGGTAGAGAGAGGAGACGGTCATCACCGTCACAAAAGCTGGCCCTGAGGTAAGTGGAGGCTCTAACACCTCATTCACCTCCGACATTAGATCAGGGCATAGACACTGATTCTCTCTCTCTCTCTAAAGTCTATGATCAGGGACAGTCCCTTGGTATTGTTTGCCATGCTAATTGCAGGCTGTGATGAAGCCTGAGCCAAGAAAGACCAGCCGGACAGTAAATCGGGACATCACATCGAGTGCGGTCTTCCGACTCCCTCCCCCATATTGCTACCCCTTTTCTTTGGCGGCGTCGTTTGACCAACATAAAACATCCCCCACCCACTCACTGTCGCCATGTTTCCTTTCTAAAGCCCTAAAATTATCTGCTATCGCTTACACTGCATGGTAGCTAAAGGGGCCACACTGACCATCGTGGACAGAGAAACCAGTAACGAATTAGTTGCATACCAATACCCCAGTCTTGCCAACCAGACAGGAACCCTTATATACACTTTGTGAAAAGCTAGCAAAGCACGAGGACGTCTGTCTATCTTACTAGACACCAGCGGTTTAGTGCGAATTGGCGGCTTTGACTACACCTAAGTAAGGCAGAGACTCTCAGAGTCCCTTTATTGGTATTTTTTGAGTTGCTCAAATCTGAATGAAGATCTTCAAGAGGGGCACGTCATACTTTTCTTTAGAGAGAGAGAGAGAGTGGTATTATTGCTATCTGCGACTCAGCGGAAAGTGCATAAGTAAAACAACACAAGGGCGCTCTTTTATCATCAACGACTGTCGCTGGTAACATACATTATATTGGATATATGTGGGAATTTTATTGTACACATAAAGTTGGGACATTCGCTGTGGAGGTAATCCGTAATTTACTATGAATTCACCTTCCCCTTCGACCATTCAGGGAGCAGCTGGAGACATCTATAAGTGTTCCAGGTGAAGGCGGAGCCATGTAGTTAAGTAAAATCTCAATTTATTGTAGCCATCCGGCCCAGATTATTCGCACACAATTAACACTATCCCTCTTTGTGTGTTGCATAATATCTCTCCTATCAGTTTGATTTTACGTTGCATCTTATTCATATTCCTTATTAAGATTATGATTGTTGTATTATACTCAACATAAGTTATCTGTGTTATACTGTTTGGTCTGTATATATGTGTCTGTGTTTTGGTAGATGGCCATATCTTCTAAATAGCTTCTAATCCTAAACAAATTTCCACAAACTCCTTTTGACTAATATGTTGTGTAGTTTTAAAAATCACTCAAAGTTGCACTGTACAGGTCGGCTGCTTTGTGGCTGTGCTATGACAATTGCTCTCATATTGCGTAAGTTAAGAAAATGCTTTTTTTCTCGCTCATTTATAGGGCTATATGTGTGATATTCGAATGCCATTTTTCATTTGATAACAACGGCGAATGACCAATGACATATGGATGTCACGCGATTAATTTGTATTGAAAAATGTGATTTTTTTTCACATGCAATGAGCAAAGAGTGTGTCATTATATTGAATAGTAACTTCGATCTGTATACTCGGTGGTCTAATCAACTGTGGCCAGCGGTCATCTGTAGACGAATCAACTGATCGTGGTCGAATCGACCGGTGTCCAGACCAACAATAAATATGGCTGCAGAGAGTGTTGGTGGAAAAACTGGTCAAAACGATAATAATTGGCGCAGGCACAGAATAAGTAAAATCAGAGGTGAACGGCGCAACACAAAGCATATGGCAGCAGGAGACCAAAGACGACACACAAAAACTGGTCGATTCGACCTCAGCACGAGTCGATTCAACCCTGCACGGAGTTATATTACTATATTAACTTCGTGATTCAACGACAGTTCAAAGTCGATTCAACCACGACCAAAATCCGTAATCGATTCAAACACAACCCATTAGTCGATTCGACCAAATCATCGTCTTCGGGTCGGGATAATTCGGCCACAAAAGAAGTGAATTTGTCTTTGGTTGACGCACACAGAGCAAGACGTACGTGCGTTAGCCAAGGACAAAGCTTATTTCGTGTGTGTGAGAGAGAGAGAGAGAGAAAGAGCGGATCCAAGTCAATACATATCAGAGTTTTCACACATTTAAAATATAACGTGGGGTGCACCGGGTCGGTGGGTTCAGCTCAGCTCTAGGTGACGTTTACATCCGTCCTCTGGGGGCAGGCGCAATATTCCAGCGGCTTCATGTAACACCGGTGTCCTTGTTTGACGGCTATATTATGGCAATTTACGGTCGTCTCTTTAAAACGTGTACACAAGGCCTTTTTAATTATTCAAGGGCTTTCTGGCTGCAGACGCGTCGTCTCTTTAGTCTACATGCACTTCGTTTCGTGGGAGATTTCCATGTATCTCTTAAAGTGGTGTTAAACAGACCTTAACAGGATTAGGATGGAAGGCCACAAAATGTCTTTTTGTCCTTGGTTGATGCACGTACACCTTGCTCTCTGTATGGGTGCGAGAGATCAGTTAATCCAAGTCAATACAAATTTATCACGTGATTTAGTTGTGTCTAAAACCTGCGGCTTACTTTTTTTTTCTTTTGGAAGGGGGTGGGGGACGAGAACGGGAAACGTGGGTGGGTGGCGAGTATTATGTGCGTGGGTGTATGGGTGGTTTTCATAAGTCAAACACAGCTATACTTCTATGGCTGAATTTCGAATAGTACTAGAATTCTTGCAAAGCCAGATAAAAGTGTAATTCCCAGTGTTTTGATCAAAATTTAAAACTGACACTGTGAAGACCAATAGACATTTAAAATGAACCGTTTTAATGTTAGTAATCATTGAGTTCTACGCTTAAACTCAATGATTGCTCAGTTCTAAGCTTAGTTGTCTAAAAGCTTTTGGCAGAATAAGGTTCCCTGCAGTCTTCACCATTCCATTCCAAGAGTAGGTCGAGTTTTAAAAAACCCCAGATCCATTAAGGTTTGTCTGAAGGATAATTTCCCAGCCATCTTAAGATAGTAAACTGAGGTTTTCATGAGTCTCTAATGGGTGTAGTCAAGATGCCTGGTATTGGTTGAATTTTTTTTTTAGAGTGGGGAGAGGACTGTTCTCATCTGGTTTTTTATGAAGGGAGTCAGCACCAAGAATATAATGGGAAGAAAATAAGAAAGGAAGGAGATGAAATGGAGCTGGACAGAGTAGAGTGAAGACAAGAACTTAAGAAACAAATTCATACTGCACAATCACAGTCATTCACAAAACACCAAGACATTTAAATGATGGTTCTACATCAAGTACTACATCAAAAAGTATATAAAAGTCATTGCCCACGTCTATTACAACAAATGTGTCCAAAATGACATAACCACATGCTAACTATTGCAAAGCTGCTGATATAAACATGAATTATTTTAAACAAAACTTTCATATAGGTACCCTGCACCCTGTAACCAAACATACCTTCCAAACAACCATGTCCACAAAATCTACCATTTAAAAACCAAGTAAGTGTAAAGCAAACCATTATGATGCACTGCCTATGAATGAATACATTATCAATTTTTAGCAGCAAACAGAAATGCAACATCTTTTCTGGCACCTTAGCCTGTGCATTTTATATCTAGCATTCTCTATCCTTTTACAGGTGAATATAATGCACAACTCAAAAATCAAATTACATTTCTGCACCACAAGTTTACCAAAGTAGCATAATATGAATTATTTTGCATTTTTACCCTATAAATTATTATTCAATCCTTTGTTTACTTCCCATATAATTTATTTTACACTTGCTACAAGAGCTTGTGCAATACCAGTGATTTAGCAAAGTCTTGACAGCTCAGAACACATTGTGAAAATAATCGGCAAGAGTGGAGATTGTAAAGAACAACTAGAGATTTAATAGACATTATCTGATACTTACTGCTGATCATTCACTAAAGATATGAAGCAATTCAAAGATTATCTGTGAGCTTCCAACAGGTCTAAGAAGCCAGTTTGCATATACCTTCATCACAGCAAGAGAATTAAAGATGTGCAGAAGTGGCTTCCTAAAATATCCCCATTGTAGAAGTAAATAAGGAACTTAAAAAGGTGCACGTTTTAACTTTACTACAGTAACTAAATAGCTTTACTACATCATGCAAAAATCAGACCATATTAATCAAGAAATAATATGATATTAGGGTCAACAATCTGCAAAAACAGAGGAAGTGAAGACTTAAAAGTTCATCTTAAAGTATTGAAAACATGTATTTTTATCAAATGAGATTTAAGCATGATACCATTAGTTTTACCAGTGGTATGTGAGGCACCTGTAGGAGATATAAAATGTGCTGATAACACTTATTTTACAAAATGTTTAAAACATTGAAAAAACTGGATTGTTCATCAAAATGTTTCTTCTCAAACTGAGATGTGGCAACATACCGCGAACTGACAGATCCATTAGAAGCACATGCACCCAAGAATAAATCCATACACAAAGGCTTCATCATCAGTGGTAAACATTCAACTGTCAGAGTAATAGTGAAGATCAAAAACACCAAACTTAAAAGTAAAAGATCTGAGGTAATGCATCCTTCTGGGCTTGTATTCATGAAGCATGTTCAGCCAACCTGTTTCCCTACCCAGACTGGGTACATCAACTACCTATAAATAGCAGCTAAATTCTCATATTCATGGAATTAGGTTAGGCCTACCCAAATTGTTTTACCAGCCAGCAGTTTATAAGAGGGGCCTCTTCTAATAACTTTCTCCTATGTAAGGTAAATATGGCAGATCCCTTTTGTTCAACAGAAATGAACAGTTTTTCTCAACCTAACAAATAGACTAGACAGATGTAATTGTACAAAACTGTTTGGTACATGCTACTTGTATTGAATTCAAAAGTCTGAGAGTAGCAGACACCATATATACTGAGCAAAACTGAATATTGCAATACATTTGGCCTTTGGAAGTTCCCCATCCCCACATTGGTCATTTTTTTCCCAATGAAAATAAATATTTTGGTTATTGATGAACATCATTTGGTCAAGATGAATAAATGTGACTTTCTGCAGCTTCTTTCTTGCTTTTCTGATTTTTAAAAAATAATGTTCATTTTTGTGGTAGATTTCCTGCTTCACTTTTGGACCAAATAACTTGTGCACAACTGCACCTTTACGCTGGTGGTTAGATAACTTCACCTATTCAATGGTTCATGAATCAGAAGTTAGTTTGCATGTCAGGTTAACTTAATCAGCTCATTGCCTACCCAAGTTAAGGAAAATTTATTCTTGGATAATTTACTCATGGTCATGAGTACACGCCCTAGAAAACGTACAAGGAATAAAAAAAGTGGATGGAATTGATTTGGATACTGTCTGGGTGATCCCAACTGTGACAGCAGACCACACTACAATACACAGGTAAAATCTCAACCATTTTCACACTTAGTTGCTGCATGTTACCATGTACTATTAGTAGTAAGGGTGAAAAGAAGTCAGAAGATATCCCAACTTTATAAAGGCTGTTGAATCCAGGATATGTAATAAGGTTACAAGAATGATGTGCAGAGGTCTGGTAAGGTTCACAGTAGCTCAATTTCTGATTGCTTTCACACCCATTTTCCATTACCTCAAGTGTTAAAAGTTGTATCACTACATGCAAATATTGATAGTGACAGATACTGGAATTTTGTGAAAAAAGAACATATGCAGCAAATTGTATTACTAATTTTGAATGTAATATAAACTCTTCACAAAGAGAGTAAATAATGTTATTATAAAATATGCTTGAAATTAATTACAATCATAGCCACAAGATCACATCATAATTATGATGTAAAAACTGCATCATAATTACAATGCATTGATCGAAAACATAATTATACTTTAGACCTTTAAAAATAAAAGAAGATGTATTGTCTCAATCTTTCCATACCAAATGTCTGAGGAAAATTTTCAGGATATTCTGGCCAACCATAATAACCAATAACGATCTCCTCACAAGAGCCAGCTGCACAAATATAACAACCATAATTAAAAAAAGAAGATGGAGATGGCTCAGACATGTGTGCAGAATGAAACCAGAGGCACCTCCCAAAATAGCCCTTCACTGGACAGCGGATGGCAAGAGGAAACGTGGCCGGCCAAAAGAAACATGGCGACGGTCAGTAGAGAAAGAACTCAAAGACCAGAAACTAACCTGGAACGACATAACCAAACTTGCTACTGACAGACAAAAGTGGAGGTCTCTAGTGGATGCCTTATGTACCACCTAGGTACGAAGAGGACTAAGTAAGTAAGTATTGTCTCAATCATAACACCAACCTGGTTTTGATATGATTGGTCTCACTTTACATTATACTAATATTCGAAATATGAGAAAACTAACTACATTCTCCATCCCACCTTGCCTTTCCATTTACAAGACACAAACAAACATTGACATTGTCAAACACCTCACAGCCTATGCTTTCAGGCTTTCCACTGGTTGCACCCTCAACAGCATTTGCATATTAAAACCAAGAATGGTTCTGACTTCTTTCAATACACAAGTGGTAATATCAAAGTTTGAAACCTTTTAAAACAAGAAAAGAATTCAACGAACTGAATTCAGCCATTTGAAAAAAAATATTTTATTTGAAAAAAAGTATTTTTTTATTTAAACTGAGGTAAAAAACTAAAAAGTAACAAGCTCTATTCCAAAACCTTTCCTTGCATGAGAGCACTTTGCTATAAACGATCTTTAAACGATTATCTAAAATACTCTGTAAAAATAAATAATATAGTTTACTGGCAACATATAAAATAATACCAAGGGTACAAAGGATTACAATTTAGGGTATACAGTAATCATGACCATAACCACTGTAACAAAACTTTAGGTATTATAACTACACTACCCATTTTTCCAGAAATAGGTCTACACCATAATTAAAACACACACATGCACACACACTCTCTCTTACACACACACACACATAGTTTTTATAGCTAAGACTAAAAAACTTGTTTATAGGTAATAAATAATGTTAAATCTTATTTTCAAACTATACACATGAAGTACCTAGCATTCCAAAAAAATAGGGCTATAGTAATAGAAATGACTCATTACTAAGAATGTTATAATGTTTTAGCATAGGCATGTTACATTGAAGGTCCCCGAGGCCACATGGGTCACATTTGTGCTGTCATGAGGGCCACACACATTGTCAGTGTCCTTTGTTCAGGTTGCAAGTGTGCTTGCAAAGGGCTGCGCAGGCCGAATGTTTGACATGCCTGTATGGTATGGAATTTCTTTTTAAAATTAAGTTGCATTTATCTTAACCTCCAATGCCTTTTTGACTTCCAAAAATCATAGCCTAGTCATGACCTTTACTGCATAAGAAGAGATGTTTTAAGTAGTTTAAGAATTGTAATTGAGAACTGTTTACTCAAAACATGTTCATTTTGAATAATTATAGTTATATTTTTGCAATTCACTTCACTATCCCTCATATAATAAATTTTTCATTTTGTTTAGTTAAAATAATGAACTAACAGAGCCCCAAGGATGAATATAAAGCTAAATGAAATCAATTTTTTTAATGCATTGCTCATATGTGTGTGTGTGTGTGTGTGTGCATATACACATGCAAATGTAAAAGCTATATAAAAGGAATCCATTTATGTACGTATGCATCCATAAAGCTTTTCCAGAAATAAAACTAAACTGTTTGAAGGTACATTAAAATAAGCAGAAGTGTCTGATAATCTGTCATCACAATTCTGGTATCAATGTCTAAGACAGTGCATAAAGTTGTATGGAATCTCATCATGAAAACATAGACAGAAAAAAAACTCATGTATATTAACAAAATTACTGAATGGTAGAGCATGAAAATACATTACTTGTTGACTAAAATTGCCAGGACATTCTTAAGTACTATCAGATCTATATACGAGGTTTGTTATCTTCTTGTACTGATGCTTCTGGTGTACTATGGTCTTCTTTTTCATCGTTATTGAAAAAGAGAAGAGGAAACATCCCCAGTAGACAGCCAATGGTAACCCCAATCATCTTTCCCTGAAACAAAAATGCAGCAAACATGCTATTCAAAGGAGGATTTAGGTAAAGTGTCCAACATAAAGCTAATGACATTAAGACCACATTTTTTAAAATGTTTTTTAAAACACAGTGATAATGCTAGGTTGTCTACTGTTAATTGTCTATTGTTGAGGAAATTTTCTTTTGCGGAAAATTAGATGTGAAATGATGGTGACAGGAAAATCTAATAAGGACTCTATACCTCCAGTAAATTCTACGAAGAGCAGAACTTATTTATTCCATTAAGAAACTTCTGCTCAAAGGAAGTGAATATTCTTCAACTTACTTATAAATGCCACTCTTTTCTTTAAAAGTAACAACTTGCATTTGCATTAAAGCTTAAATAGCCATTTGAAGTCCCATTGCCACAAAATGAATTCTGTTTCTGCTGTCTGCACAATGTTTAAGGAATTTCTTGAACTTAATGCATACAGATAAATTTTAACAATGTTTACCAGGCTGGATGCCCAGCGAGTCCACTTCAGGTCAACTTGTTGTGGAGTCAGATGTGGAGTTTTAACACCAAACCAGCCGACAAACCTCTCTATATAATGTGCAGATCTGCAAAATAAGGGGAAAAAAGATTCTCATGTCTTAATAAAAATGCAAGAATATTATCTGTAATAATATTCTCTATATTTTAGAATTGTTTTCCAAACAAAAAACAATTAACAACAAATTTTAATTTATGAATGGAATGGAACATCTTGGTAAGAGAGCACATTGATGGGAGTTTATTTTCTTTTAAGAAAGCATCAGTAATGTTTTAAATGACATCAATCCTTTGCAAATATATAACAGGTAAAAATAATCACAAAGATAAACTAACAGTCATCGATCTCTTTGCTTTACAATAGGTTTCATCAACCTGAGGATGTCAAGAAAGATTCTCACCCTACTCCAGCCACATCTGATATCAAGTTTCCAAGGCCTGCAGCTATAGGAGAAACACATTTCACAATACAGCCCAAATCAAGTATTATTGACTCACTAGAAAATTATTAAGGATGATTAATGCACAAGTAACAAATGGAAGAACTGTAGTAGAAATAATATAAGCACTAAAAATGTTTTTGAACTTTTTGATCCTTACCATAATACGAGAGTTACAAGAACTTAATCTGCACTCATTACCACCATAAACATCTCCTTAATCCTTTCTCTTATTTTCCCTCTGCTACTGTAGTAATTTGTATTTAATGACATATTAATCCACTCACACCTCTCATATTATTAAAACAGATTGATATGTTAAAAGCAGAAAGACCTGTTAATCCACTAAAACTTGTTTCCTTGTATTATTAAAACCGATTGATATGTTAATCCACTCACTCTAGTCTCCCCCTATTATTAAAACAGAATGAATTTCCCTTCACTGACTTCCCCCAACCCCTTCCATTCTGTCCACTGTGTCTCCTCCATTGTATGTGCATGCATATCAAAAATACATGCACACGCATGCACCCATGCAAGCACACCCACACAGTCATACCTGCCATTGTTGAAATTCCAAGAACAGCACCTAGTTTAGCATCAATGTATTCTCCCTAAAAAGTAAAAAGAAAAAGAAAACAAAAACAAAAATTACAATTTGTTCACTAAATAAATCTGTTTCCCATTCCCTAGCTCATTCATTAACCAAACCATCCTCATAACAACATTCTCTGATTGCTTGCTACCCCTGGGACATTTATAATCTATCAGAAGCTGCTTTGACAATAAAGGAAAGCGACATTGTAAAGACTACTCATAACACAGAAATCTGTTTTAAATGAGCTTCAAACCACATAGAAAAAAAACCCAGCAATCTTATCTCTCAGCAGTCTCTGTATCTTTCCTTGAAGAAAGCTTTGTCACTCTGCCATAAAAGATGCATGACTTGACCTGTAGCCAAGGGCTAGCTAAGGGATAATGCTTTTTTCTTCATTAGCTGCTAGACTATTTCCCTTTTCCCCAAGGGTATGTTTCTACACAGGCTTTATCAGTGGCAGACAACGTGGATCCTACTTTAGAAAAGTGTTCAAGTGCCTGGGGAATGAGTGCACGAACATTACTGCGACACCATGAATGCTGTTTTCATCTCCATCTCAAAGTCACTCCACTCACTATTAATTATATTTGCACAATGCCATCATGCAAAAGTATATAAGATTACATTCATTTAATTGTTCCATCTCTGTGTGTCTGCCAGTGTATTCATGCATGTGCACTGTATGTGGATTTGTGTCTGTTCATAGAGGCTTGCATCTATACAGCTGAGTGTATAGTGGGTGAGCATCAACACACATTTTGTGTGCAGTATGTGTGGATATGGATGTATTAATGTACACATAAAAGATAAGTATAGGGTCATCAGTCTCCCAATTGTATAATTTTAAAATTTAATAATGCATCTAACTGGCTTTCCCTTAAAAAAAATAAAATGCATAATGCTCTAATTAAAATAAATTTTATTTAGTAAGTTTGATTATCCTTCAGTTGATCTAAATTTCATATGCTTTCTTAGTCCATTTCTTAAGTCCTCTTGCCAGCGTCATTTATGTTGTCAAATGCTTCAATGCAATCCCATTAATGCTCACCCATTCAGCTACCACATAACTGAGTCAAAATTTTACAGATAAAACTCATACTTCCCAAACAATTTGGCATGATGTAATTTATACCACAAAATGTTAAACAAATTATCCACAAATCTTTCTGGTTAGCCACTCCTACATTTAACCCACTATTGCAGGCAGGTCTTGTTGTCTCGTAATTTGTTGTCTCTTTCACCTGAGGAAAGTATACTTCATGTAATTTATCAGTGTCAATTGATATTCTTCTTGCCATGGCAACCAGAGCTTGGCAAAGAGAGCATGATCAATCTCAATTATTTGCTCCTTACAAGCACTTTTTTCAAAGAAAACCCCTAGCTGATGCTTATTTCGCCTTTGATCACATCTTCCGCTTCTGTAAATGCTCTTTTTCTGTTTTCTTCTGTTCTGCTACTAGAGGCAACAAAATGATCTTAAGACCTGCAGACTTCACAAAAAAGCTAGACAGGCAGGATTCAAACCATCACAGGTTCCTTCAACATAATAATGTTTTAACTCTCAGAAAAGTTGTAGTCCATCCACTAAAACACAAAGCATTTTAAAAATGACCAAAAACAAATTTGTGTAATCTGTAATGATATACCAAATATTTTGAGATGATACACCCTTTTTCAAACCTGTTTGAAGAAAAACCATTCAACTGTTTTTCTGGCTGAAAGACAAACAGCTGTTGATACTTACAGCAATGATCATGATGAGGTTATCAAGAAACCCAAATCCAATGAAAGGCAATGCCTGATGCAAGGCCACTGTAAAATAAATATTTTTAAACATGAAATTAAATGATCACACCATACCAGTTCTATTAATTTCTGTACAGTAGCAGAAGTATCTATTTTTTTAGCATATCATATAATTCATTCAAACCTGGTTTACAGACCAAAATATGTACACTATTATTTCTATCAAGCTGTGACAAACTAATGCTACTATCTTTTTAAATCGACAGAGAAGTAGTGTAACTTTTATGTTTTACTGATATAAAATAATCTTTATTACAATCTTTTCAAGAGTATTAAAGTCCAGCTACATGGTTTCCGAGTTCTCTGCAGCTCAATAAAAAATAGATGCATGTAGGAATAAAATACTTTCTTACCTAGTCTAAGCTGTTCAGAGGTAGGTGATTCTGTAGTGTCTGAAAATGGTAACACATTTTGTAAAATGATCTCTGAATAAAACTGTTTGCATTAACTTCTTTCTTTCTCCAGTTAAAAAAATGCATTAAAACTACATATGCATTCAATCATGTATGCTAATCAGCATCCAGCCAACCGAACAAGCAGGCATTATTCTGCAAGTTGCCTGCCATCAACTTAATAACGATCTACAACTACCATTGCTTTTTCAGAAATGTTGCAGCTTTTATCCCTCAGAGGACGGCAGTATGTAGCTTTCAGAAATTGCTCAAAGTCTATTATCTTTTTAATATCGGGCTTTTCTCTGGAATAAAGCAAACGGCCGGATTACTTTTCTCGAAAAACTATGGTGTTTTATTCTTTCACCATTCTCTTCCTCCTCTAATATCAGCGAAGGTTAGGGTGGCTCTGAAACAAAGTCAATATCTGTCAAAAGAGCGCCACTCTCCCGATTCCACCAACTCCTAAATCATCGGAGAGTCCCCGCTGTTCCCCGGAGACACTGTCAACGGCTTCTTACCGAGCAGAAAATTGCGTCTGTCAGCGCCGCCTGCTGCCGGCCAGTAATTGGCAATGAGCTGACGTCACACTCAGCAACTTCCTACAAAAATGACCGATTCCAGGGTTCCAAAACTACCAAGAGCGTAATGTCATCTCCTTGTGATAAAATCCTTTCATCACGCACAACGCGCGTACCTTCCTGGTGACTATAGGTTGACAGCGAGGAAACAAACTCAACTGAGTCTTATCCCCATATTTTCCCTTCAAGCAAAAGCGTAGCAACACCATCATCTGAAACACGGACCTTCAATGAAATGTGAGCACTTCTCTCCCATCTAGTCTGGCGAATGGGTTTTGTGTTCGCTTCGTACGAATTGGACCCTCCCAGCGGACTTGCTAAAGAGCAAAAATGACTATATAGCAAGATGAGATTCTGCAGGAAGATGCTTTGACTTCATGCAGTGTTCAAGCCACCAGTGAAAATGTACGAGAAAGAAGTTGGCAAATATGTAATGACTGGGTCATCGTCACCGTGAAAAATAATATCACGAACTTGTATTACGTCCTTGGTAATATGGTAGATTCTTTGTTTTGGAAATGATTTGTTTTCATGAAAGACGATAAAAAACTGAAAGAATGTGAACATTCGCGACAAAAAGATGTACGACAAGAAAAACAACTATGTGGGGAAAGTAAACAAGACTATAAAAAATTAAGTGTTAAAAATATAATAATTACTTTTTCCCCATGAAACATTTCTTGTCAGATTTCCCACTATTCTAATAGTACCGGGGATGCTATATATATAGTTCCGCTGCTTCTGGTTGTCGCTGCGACGCTGCCAATTCTACCTCTGCCTGTAAATACACATTACCGGTAAATATCAACCGTTGCTAAGACCACCAATGTTTAGAACGCTATTAGTTATTAGGCAAAATAATGTTCTTATTGCTAACATGCTTTGGTTTCCGTTTGCTTTCCTCCAGATTACGCCATTAATAGAGCTTTGCAATAGATCGACTGTATTATACCGCGCACACACGATATGCCAACGTAAACCTCCAGGAGCCGTAGTTATGAAGCAAGGATAAGTCGTTCCCCTGGGGCAAAGTGGGAAACGATAGGACAAGCGTCTAATTTCCGAAGTTATAAAATGGTGTCCAGACCCCGCATATGTTGTGGCAAAGATGCCCTAGGGTAAAGAAAAATGAAGTAGTGCATGGGGTCTGGTTACCACATTGCTGTTATGAAAATAAGACGGGTTTTCTCGAGTTCCCCATCTTGCCTTGGGGAAACGATCGACTTACTCTCGCTTCATAATTACGGCCCCTGAACGTCAGCAGCAGATGGCGTCCAGACATTTCTGTACACGAAAGCTTTAGCACATCTTCAAATGACCTTCTATCTCATGCATGCCATACTGCATACCACCTACCAAGAAAATTCAGTAAGATAAATGTGTGATGTATGCATCTCTTTTCATGTTGTCGTAAGAAACTGATGGCGGAGATCAGCGTTCCAGTTGTGTAACAGCTCATGTGCTTTTCAAGTTTTTATAAATGAAATCCTGATTGAAAGCAGTATCTTTATGACAAACTTACAGTCTCGCCTCTCTCGAACCCTTCTCAATTCTCGCTCTGCCAACAGTTGCAAAAACAAGTTACTCTCTGTGAACACAATAGTTGTATATTTTCTAACTCAAGATATATACTGTAATTCTGACACTCGCTTCTTCGAAGCCGATTGAAATTTAGTTTTATTTGATCCACCCTGATATCTAAGAAAATGTCTTTCGGCTTTCGTCCAGCTCTGCTGTAACTTTCGCTACTATGTACTCTGTTTTGCAGACGATTCCTCAGCTTGCAACGTCAGCTTCGCTAGCAGAAGAAGAACTGTTCTAATCTGACCCCGCAACCGTCTGACACTGAAGTCGGTCCAAGTGTCTTGCCTGGTCCCCCGCAACCGTCTGACACTGAAGTCGGTCCAAGTGTCTTGCCTGGTCCCCCGCAACCGTCTGACACTGAAGTAGGTCCAAGTGTCTTGCCTGGTCCCCCGCAACCGTCTGACACTGAAGTCGGTCCAAGTGTCTTGCCTGGTCCCCCGCAACCGTCTGACACTGAAGTCGGTCCAAGTGTCTTGCCTGGTCCCCCGCAACCGTCTGACACTGAAGTCGGTCCAAGTGTCTTGCCTGGTCCCCCGCAACCGTCTGACACTGAAGTCGGTCCAAGTGTCTTGCCTGGTCCCCCGCAACCGCTTGACACGTCAGTCGTGTCTGCTCCTCGCTTCCACCCCGGCTCTCATTTTACCGCCATACTCCATGTAGTATTCCTTCACTCCAACCTGCCTTGTCTTGAGGGCAGCGGGCCGTGAGTTATCCCCAGACAGGGTCTGCCTACTTCGAAACAAGATGAAGACTGTTTTCCAACTAGGAGCACTTAAGTCCGTCTATATACTTTCTAGCGAAAGCCTCATTGCGATTGCTGATATCAGGTTAATATTACTGCAGCCGAGTTAAATCTCGTCACACATCTCCCTAAAAGTAAATACAGTATTACTGCATCCAACTTCATCCTCGTCACATAATTTCTCTAAAAGCATCAGCTCTTAGACCTAGAGTGTGAAGAATGATCATGCCTGTCTACTGAAAATTGATTATCCCTCTTTTATAAATCCAATTTCTCGCGTACTGTTTTCTGGCTGCGCCTTTCTTCCCCCCCCCCCATCTTTTCTTCAACTCTAGCTAATTTCGTTTTTCACATATTAGATCTCTACGGACTCACAACTCCTCACTAGAGTTCAAAAAATGCTGTGCGGTATCTGCATGGTCTTGTTAGTGACAAGAAGCCTGTGCTCCGATTATTTTGACATGACTAGTGACGATAGACATGCCATGTCAAACATCAGTATCCAGTAATCCGCTTGCTCCGCTGCACAACTGATTAAGTTCCCGAGGCGTGCGTACACCAGCATCAATGTCAGTCCACCGGCTCCCAATCACGGAACATCTTCGCTGTTACTATGGAAACGTGACGCCGCTAGGAGCCAAAGAGACAGGAGTGTTTATCAATTTGAATACCACCGTAAATTAAGCACTCGCAGTCTCTAACCTAATTATCAATAAAGCCTACATAGATCCCGTAGAACAAAGAAAAAAAAAGGCCAAGGGCTTCCAAACTTTTGTGATTGCACAACTTTCTGCAAATTCTATAATCGACTTTTCTTAAACTATTCAAAGCATATGATGAACACACGATTCACAGCAGTGCTCGTGATATTGTGCTCCAGTTCTAGTGTACTGCAATTTTTTCAGTGACTAGGCTGAGCTCCGAACAAATAAAAAAGGACTCTCTCCTCAGAGTTACTTCTCGAGATACACGCTCCAAAACGTCACGATGGACAGAAACAAGTCAAACCTGTAAATAATAATAATAATAGTAGTAGTAGGATTTGTATAACGCATTTTCCCACACGGGGGGCGAATTCGATGCGCTTTAAAAGAGACCGGGCAGTGGGGAAAGAGGCGTGTGATGTAGACAGCACAATCAAATACAAAAAAGCACAACATACATAAACGAACATGCACCAGTTAGTAAAACAAAAACATGAAGGAACGCAGAGTCAGGAGTGTGGGAGAGAAAGGTCAACAGAATAGTAGGTATTTCCGAAAGAGATATGTCTTAAATCCAGATTGGAAGACATGTAGCCACTATGCTGTGCGGAGAGACGGAAGCCGGCAATTCCAAACACTGAGGCCGGAGAAGAAGAAAGACTGAATGTCTCCAGTCTGATAGGTGGTATAGAGAGAAAACCGCCGTAGGCCGAGCGAACTGACCTGGGAGGCTGGTATGGCAACACAAGCTCAGACAGATTGGGGCAAGGTCATGAACAATACGATAGCAAAGCATGGCGATCTTGAATTTGACACAAGCCCGAATGGAAAGTCAGTGAAGATCGCGCAGAAGCGGTGTGCCATGGTTGGCCTTCCGTTTACGGAATACAACGTGGGCAGCATTGTTCTGAGCTCTCTGGAGCTTGTCAAGCAGGAGGCCTGGAAGATGTATGACCTGAGAGTTACAGTAGTTGCCTGGACAACACAAATGCCGACATAAGCTGCTTGGTGGAGGCAATAGAGAGATGTCTGATGCGGCTGATCCTCCAAAGTTTGAGAAAGATGTATTTGCAAACTGAATTGACATGATTTGTCAAAAAGAACTCCGAGATTTCTGACAGACATGTGGTTTCACTTCTCCCATTGGTCGTAGCCTTGACAACGTAAACTTAGCCATGTACATTTCTGATGTCCGTGGAGTTGACCCCTTTCTGTGCATAGTGATAATTGTATGCGTGTTCTCGAGAACAGAGGAGTGTACTCACTCATTCTAACCTGAGATTGGACCACAAACAACCTGTAAAGGGGATGGGGTTAGGCTTCATGTGAGAATTTGAATGTGGTGATATAGGAGGATGTCGCACGAAAAATGTCTACAGAGAGATGAGCTTGTTTTTAATGCGACCTGTTTCATCATAATGGATTTGATGCATATTATGCATTTACAACCCCATCATGACAACACAGGTAACATTAAACACAAGTTCCTTTGTATCATTAAATACAAATGAATCCACTACAGCGGCATTGTTATTCTCTTCCTCTACCTCTCGTAACACACACACACACAAGCGCGCGCGCGCGCCAGGCAGATTGCAGCATATGACGACGGAAAATTGCATAACAAGATATTTGTAAAAATTGATTTCGACAGTTTTACGAACAGGCATGCATTCAACGATAAACAAAAAATGGCAAATGCCAGCAACATATCTGCCACCTGAAAGGTCAGACTGGTAACTATGAGAATAAGAGAGAAACTGCACAACACTATTGTCAGCATGACGTGCTGACCTCCTAGAAGCCACACCCCGATATACACAGGGACGACATCGGGTCGACACGGAGCTGGGTCCTGGGTAACTTTGTCACTCTAACAATTGGGCGCTTTATGGTTTGGACACAACTGAGATACACGTTAAGGTTCTTAATCGAACACGAACTGCCAAACAGGAGATAACCTTTGGCAAATTTTCTGCATAGATATTGGTGATAGTCACAAATGCGGTAACAGTGTCCTGTCAAGAAGGCCCTTTTATACAGAGGTGAAATACCTGAAGCCATCTGTACACCAACAATGCCTGAGCCACAATGCTGACGTAATACTCACCATAACAAAAAATGCCTTTAAGCATACCTTTTGGTGTGTTTGATGTGTATCGATTCTTTAGACAACCGATGTATTTACACGTATTTACAAGAACAAACTTGGAATACAAACGCACGATTAAAAACCGTTACATGCGTGTCTGCGATTCTGAAAAACAAATCTAAAATGTCAGCATTTTAAATATTATTTAGTAAAGCGTGATACAAATGAATGACATGACTATAATAAGCTCATCAACGTGGGCTCTTATCAGCCGTATACCGATTCCTTCCTGCGTTTGATGTTCCCAGTAACCTTCCTTCTCGGTGATGACGTCATCTACTTGCTTGTTCCCCTCACGAGAGGCTGATAAATTATGGTACTATCTCGACCACCACACCTTGCGGCTGCAAATTTGTTTTTCCATCGGTCCCTGCTGCACTTTTTTTTAAATTGCTGCTCTGACCTCTGCTTCGTTGCTGTCACAACCCTGAAGTTCCTCTTAAAGGGTCATCAGGTGTCATCTTGAGCATTGCAACATACGCGTCCCGCAATATACATGTATTGTTATCGCTGAAAACATCTTCAGAAATGTAGTTTTATCTTTTTCCCCTCCCATGAACTCTTAATGCTGCTAGAAATACCAAATGTCGTGGGCAATATCTAATCATATCCAAGCAGCGTATGTCTGCATGTTCACGGTCACATCCGCATCCACATACACAGAGAGAAGACTCCTAATAGCGTTTTATAGTTATGCTCTTTCCATAAAAAGAACTATTAACATCTCCATCACGTATACTTGTCTCGCGCATTGGACAGGACGGCGCTCGTTCTTTCTGTTAGCTTGCACTGTTTCTCTCAAAGCTTTTACTCTTCTTTGTCGCGAGGTCAGTAGCCGCGACTACTCACGTCAAACATCGCTGAAAAAAACATTAACCTTGTCATGTTTAAACAATTAAACGTGTTGGCATTGACACGCTCGGCATTTCAGAGCTTTAAACGAATCTCACATCATGCAACGCAAGCTTTTAGCTTTTTGTTTTTACAAATAATGCGCTTGTTCAGCCACCCTGCGGACTGACGTCAGCAGAAAATCCGGCGACACTCATCGGCTTCAGAGAAGTGCTGCAAGTCTGTCAAGTTCTTGCTTCACTCTTTTTTTTTTTAAACAAGCGAGTACCATATATGTTAACGATTAGTGAAACAGCTATAGACACGGTTCATGAAAACAGTTTTTTCCCCACTCACACTCGCGTAGTTATCACATTTGTGACAAGTCGTTCGAGTTTACATCGAGGTAAATGGGCTGACAGCCATCCCACGTTTCGGAATGGCAGGGAGACGAATGGGAGCTGGCTGTTGAGGGAGCAGCGAGGAAAAGGGGAAGCGGATGGCCGAGTGGTTAGAGCGCTGGCGTCCGAACCGAGAGCGTGCCGGTTCAATTCCCTATAAGCGCAGCAAACTTCCCCCAGTCGACCCAGCTGACGGGAATGGGTACCTGACTTCTTAGAGGGCTGGGGAAGGTAAGGCAGCGAGGGAGAGGAGATTGGCACCACCCTCATGTAAAAGCTGGCCCCGAGAAAAGTGGGGTCTCTAACACCACACTCCCCCACGACCTGAAAAGGTTATGGAATGACCTTTACCTTTTTTTAGCGAGGAAAATCTGCCATAAATGGCCTGATCATACAGCCAGCAAGGCAAGGGCAGGGGGTGGGGGTTGCATTTTATGTGGCTGAGCCACCAACTCTGCCTGTATCACGGCAAAGCAGCCGGCCCTGTAAACAGGTGCCGAGAGAGCCTCGGAGTGGAACAATCGTCTGGCGACTCGCTCTACTACAGAAACAAATCTATTCGTGTAATAATCTTCCCGATATCCATTATTCGATTTCAGAAGGGTTCACGCATGTACACACAAAAAAGTACCTTTATACCAAACATCCTCTCTGCAATGCCCACCGGAAATCAACAAAAGCACCCTCTTCAAGGGAAACATTTTCTTCCTTTGATAAGCTTTCCAACAGATGAGAGCCCCTGAATGAAAGGACATCGGCATCATCCACGTGGGATGAGGGTGATGGGGCGTTTCTGCCTCTTCCACGGCGTTTGCTAGTTCGGCTTGCACACCTTTGACTCAGAGGACACCGAAGAAACACGAAACTGTACTGTGTGTTATGGGAGGTTACCTGCAGGTCCTCTCTGAACAGCTCCTCGTTAACCAAGAAAGTGAGGAAGGCGAGTTTAATTCTCTCTCTCTCTCTCACTCACACACACACACACACTGACATCCGCGGGCGAGGAGAGGTACATATACTCTCTGGTACAGATTTGAAGAGCCAGGCAAAAGAACACAACGCGAATAAAAGCATCCATTTTAATTTAATATAAAGTGAACAGTCAGAAAGGTTTAGTGCACAAAGCTGAGAGCCAAGACAGGATAAAAACATCCTTGGTGCTCGATACCCACGAACATGTCTCTGGCAGCTCTGCATATCCCTGGGCTTTTTGCATAATCTCTTCGTCAGTTTGATTTATCCGAAAGGTTGTTTGCTGCTGATAAGAGAGAAACATGCGTGGAACATTTGCACTGGATCGATTATTTGGATGCAGTGAAGATTGCACCCGGATAAGGCAACTTACACGGCCACATTCTACTTCATCTCAAACAAACCGTCATCTTACCACACTGATTAGTCGTCAATGTCAATGTAGTCAAACCGTCATCTACCACAGTGTTTCTCAACCTTTTTTGCGACTGTACCCCAAAAGGGTGAAAGTATGTCCGCGGGTACCCCCTTCGAGTAAGTTCATGCATAAAAGGACTTATTTTCATAATGGCGGGTGATTACCTTTCTAATGGGATACTTGGGTTTTTGTGGCATCAAAGATTTGATGCGAGGATGGATGCTGTTGACGGCTAGTATAACTTCACCGTCAGGCTGAAGTCGGTTTCGTTCTTTAGTTTTTATTGCAGTCAAAGCTGTGAAAGCAATTTCATATTAATAAAAAGGCAGCAATGCTGACAACGCTGCATTAGTCAAGTCTTCGTATTCATTACGCACGCTGTGCCAGAAATCTTCCACGTTACATATAGTAAGAATTGTAGACAGTTACAAATATTTAGGTATAATTATCGATGCTAAACTTACTTGGGTGGTTCATGTATATAAAGTTATATTAAAGTTTTATATATATATATATACAGTATGATATAATAAAGTTATTAATGAAAGTACATAGCCACCTGTGCTGTCTGAGACAAATGAAGTCTTTCAATATGCGCTCAGAACTTCTGCAAATATATTACACTTCTACTTTTGGTCTAGTGTACTAGGATGAAAAAATTGCAAAGCAGGACAGGCACAAATTAAGCAAAAACATTGAGAAATGCAGGAAAGGCGCAGAACTATACAGAGACAATGCATGACAAGCTTCTGATAAACTGACTACAATTTTAGCGGACGACTTGCACCCACTTCGACAGACGCATAGAAGTGGTAGGCGCAGAGTTTCTAGAGACAGAATCACACGTTATCTGCACTCATTTATCATGGCTGAAATCCAGCTATATAATCAACACATAGATAGGACATGCAAATGGATAGAGATGCCCATATTGCTTGCTCCCACCTCGAAGCGTCCTTTTGTATACATTTTTTAAAATAATGTCATGTTTCTCTCTTTGTTTTTCTAGTTTAAGTGTCAGTATAAATGCCTACAGATGTTTTACAGATTTGTGAGAGTGACTATAAGTGGCAGCTCAAATGACTACAAATGAAGAAATAGAACTGGATGGAGAAAATCTGTGTTCTTTTTAGCCTGTGTTGACGATTTATGTAATGTTCTAAATATTACCGTTGGCAAACACAATTTCCCGAAAAGGGTTAATAATGATACTTTATATTTGGACTTCTCTCTCCCGTTTTCGCTTTCGAACATTTTTCTGTTTCTTTGTCTCATATAATGTATTACGATTTGTGTTCATTTATTCCATTCCAACGAGTGCTATTTCAGCCCACTGGGTGTATACTGGCTCCGCGATCTTTCATTCTTCTTTGGAACCGCCAAGAAGTAATACAACAGATTCCATCTTTTTAACAAACAGGCAGCAGAGAGTTTCTGTTAACGGTCTTCTCTCAGATCCTGTTTTCACCTGTACAGGTTCCCCTCAAGGCTGCTGCTTGTCTCCACTACTGTTCATACTCTATCTATACTAACAGTTAGCTTTCTGATAAAATTTGCTGATGACTCTGCCCTCCTCTCACTTTTGTATGATAATGAACATGTTCACAGTGAAGCTCTTCCTGACTTTGTACGCTGGTGTGGCGAACACTCCCTTGTCTTGAATGCCTCAAAGATTAAGGAAATGATCTTCGACTTTCGGATGAATAAGCCTGAGACAGTCATCAGTACTATCCATGATAATGCCATCGAAGTACTCGACTCTTACAAATATTTAGGTACCATCTTCGATAACAAGCTTAAATGGAACATCAACACTGACATGATCTTTCGTAAGAGCCAACAACAACTGTATCTCATACGGAAACTCAAATCTTTCTCTGTCAGCTCTGTTATCTTCACTCGGTTCTATCAGCCCTCCATTGAAAGTCTCATTACTTTTTCTTCCACCTCTCCTTAGGGAACAGGAATAGTCTTGTCTCCCTTGTTCATATTTGTTCTAAGATCACCTTAATAGAGGGACAGGCAGAGGGACTTGGCAGCTTTCTGTCATCAGCAAATCCTTAGGACGGCATCCCGTATCCTCTCTATTTCTGTGTTGGCATGTGAGTTTTCACTCTTGCGGTCTGGCTGTAGGTACGCGATGCCTGTTTGCAAAACCAATCGTCACTGCAATTCATTCATTCCAGGTGCCATTTACCTGATTAACTCTACTGGCCGTGAGCTTGTATTAACCTAAGGTCACCAACTGTATCTACTGTTGCTGGGAATGTGTGTGTGTGTGCGCGCGCGCGCGTGAGAAAACTTCAACATGTATGTATTATCTCTTTTATATCATGTATATGTATGAATTACTGCTAGTATGAGCAATATCTGGAATTGTCCTTGTGGATAAATAAATTTGTATTGTATCTTCCAGGACGACTACGTATCGCCAATTCCCTCGTGTCCTCCACACGAACCCCCATACCTCGGTACATGTATCAATGTATCCCACACATCTCGACATTTCAAGTCAAATATTTGTCGAGCGAATGTGGTGTTGCGCTTAGCTTTCACCACGTCTACAATCGAATCGCTCACTAAACAGATTAAACAGGGCTGTGCCAGACACACTTTGTTGTTGACGTCCTCCATACCTTGACGTCTTGTCTGTGTCATCTCCTAACTAGGTTCTTAGGGTGCTTGGAGCAACTCCGTCAGGGACTTTATTGACCACGAAATTGGAACTTGCCTGATGCTTCCTTCATTCCTCCTGATGACACTACGACATCCACTCCCCGTTTTTATTGATCACAGCCTGGAGCTCAGACACCGCTTTAGGTACTTCAATGACTACTGGCGTCTGCGTCCCTGCCTGTTGTCGACGTCTCACTCACTCACTATATAGCCTGACCACAGATTATTTTCTACGGGACGATGAAAGCCACTAGTTCTATCCGATGCCGGATGTTCTTCTGCTGTCTAAACTTGCGATCAGAGACCTGGCTAGCTGACCTACCAGGTAAAAAAAAGCTTTTTTTCACCTGAGGTAACTACAGGGACAGCGCTATTCGTCGGTGCCGCTAATCGTCCCAACAACGACGTTTGACATCTGAGCTTTTCCTTCCTGCAGCTTTGGTAAAAAGGTTTATTGGCACCAGTGATTACAAGAACAGATCATATACATGATCATTAACATTGTAAAATAAAAATGCTTCAAATGAAAATCTGTGGGCATAAAATTCAAATGGTGGGTATGATGTATTTTGGTTTTATCTTTTTTGTTTAATTACTAATTACAGAACTTAACGACCCCCAACTGTATTGATGGAAAATGCTTTACCACTGTGCTACCGATTTGCCCTGAAATGAATTCATGCACCTCAGGAGACGTTTAAAGGCACACTTGAAATTAAGCTTATTGTGCTGACAGGTTACTAGCATATGACGCCGTCATTATAAGTTTAGACCAAAAACAGAAAAACGATTTGAGAGGAAGGGTGACATATTGATTGAGCTCAAACTTCTGAATCATTCATGTGTGTGGAAAGTGGAACAAATCTATGCAGCACATTTGATAACAAGAAATATCTATACCAGCAATTCTACTGTAGTTATTGTAGATTTCTTTTCACAACACTTCAAAAATAAATTTGTGTCAAACTTAACACAATTATTCACTTTCAGACAACTGCTTTTTTTTGCAACAATCTAAGCTCACATCTTTGAAAATGGTCAGACATTAATGCATGTGTGACGCTTGCTGTTCTTCAGAGAATGTCTATGGTCTGAAGTGTGATGTCTATTGCTGCTACTGCTGCCTGGAAGATTTGATTAAATGTAAATGGGAAGGGGAAATGCCAAAATGAGGTTACAGTGGCACAGTCTCCATGTGTGTGAATGTGTGTGTGTGTGTGTGTGTGTGTGTGTGTGTGTGTGTGTGTGTGTGTGTGTGTGTGCATGTAAAAGTGAGTGAAGTTGCGTAAAGAGATGTTAAATAGATAATACCTGTTTGTAAGCTCATGTTTAAACTTTGTTTTAAAGAATAATCATTGACCGTAACCTTCTAGTCTCTTAATGCTTGAAAATAAGACAGCTTTGCATTTAAAAAATAAATTTTGTTATCCACCTGCACAAACTGAATACAGAAAACCATGCTCACACACACACACACACACACGTTAGATGGCAAAATTGCTGTCTCTGCTAAACACTTGAGCTCTAAGCTGAAAAATATTTGTAGAATCTGATGATCAACATTTCATAATCACGTCTCAGAATTTGATTTCCACCTTCATAGAGATAAAAAGAATTATTAAATCAGAAATCCCAAGGTCTACCAAATTATCAATTAAAAACGCTGAGAAACAGTTGCAAGCGTAAGTTGTCTAATTCTTTACAGACAACACTGACTGTTAAGCTGCTGCTTCTTTTTTTGTCCCCTGCTGATGTACCCTATGTGCATGTATGCGTGTCAAACTCTATTGAAATAAGAGAGTGTCACTGAGATGTGATCTATGGTGGCACACCTTTTATCACTATCGTCACTACTTATCTTCAGCCACAATCATTGCAGTCTAAGTATAGTTTCGTGAAAAAGCAGTCATCCTGGCAGACATTCTGTATTTGCAAAACCAAAACATATCCTCTCCCTATCTACTAGCCCAATTATAAATGGGGGTGCTCACAAAAACAGAAGTAAATGTGAAATGAAGAAGGCAAAACATAAACAGGTAAACATCCCACTCAACAGCTGCATGTGACTTTCAACTTTTTCAACTGCCAGTTTTTTTTCCTGACCACCACTGTAGCATTCATGTGTTCACTGTGAAAAAGGGTGCAGACAGTGCTGCATCACTGCATAATAAGCTGGCCAGAGGGTTAACCATCAGATACCACCTGCTCTTTTCCTACTACTACTGTACAACAGTTCCTTTTCTGGTTACATTATGTTTACTTTAATACACATGGCTTATGCAATGTCAGTGTAGTTGGTAGCCAAATACCACACTAGTTACTATGCTGTAAGAATGAGTCATTGTGTGGTCAGACAGATGGAAGAGGACTGCACCATCAGGAGTGCAAAATGGCAACATACTTTTTACAAAAGTGTAAAGTGTCCTCATACTTCATCAGAAGTTTATAGTGACAGGGACAAGGGATGGTTGCATATTGTACACGGCCAATAAGTAGCACATGCATGTGGGTGCATAGTGTGAGTGTACATGTGAGACGAGGTAAAGAAACCTATTATATTTGTATAAATGTTGGTGTCTGTGTCTGTCCATCTGTGTGTCAATGTGTGTATTGAAATTACCCTTTTGAGTCTTAAGTTTCTTTTAGAAGGTAGCTTTATGGAATATTTTGTCTTTTTATTGTTTTCCAACTGCTGGTAAACCTTTCACACTTCATTGCTCCTATGGCCAATTAGGCTACATGCTCTTTACCTTTTTTTTAAAAAAAAACACCTCATAGCAGTGAAGTGTAAGTTACCCTTTCATTTTGCTACCTTTCACATTTCCTTATTAATGACCCTTTTTCTGGTTGGCAGGCAAAGAGCTTTTCAGCTGTTGGAGTAAAATTAACACTCTATTTGCTGTTAAAAAGGCATCACCGCTATGTTCATGAGATGTTTAGCAAAAGGTACTTACCAGTACTCTGTGCGATAGCAAATGTTTGAAGCTGTGCTAGCAAATGTTCTCGCTCTTTGCCGCTGAGAGCAAAGACAAATTCACGAGCTGCCTCATCATCATGCAGTGATGGCCCATGAATATCACGGTACATTGTCACATACTTGTTTGGGACCTATAGAGATGTTTAAACATAATTCTTTGGTATTAAAGGATTAGCTTATTAAATATCTGATTCAAATGAAACCTAGGTTTTAATTGTTAAGCTAAATAATTAATTGTTTTAATTGTTAAATAAATTTCTATGAGTAAATAAGATAAATTCTTGAGGATACGTTATATTTCTGCATACTGAAATAGTGGAAAGCTAAATTCATCTGCGTTAAATTCTATTCCATCACGAATTCTGTCCAATATGTGTTAATATAGATGTACACAAAAGTTCAACAATAATTAAGTTACTAAAAGTTCAAAACAAAGATGTCCATTTAAGATAGAGTTGAAGAGAGAGGGGTAAGATCAAATATTTTAAAAAGGACAATTTCACCTGATCATGTGGCATCCAGGTGTGTTTCTGTGCCAAGTTTGACGCTGCCACGTGAAATTGGCGCGGTTTTTTTACAAGGGGTAGCCGATACCATCCAATGTTGGTTCGCAAACACTGACTGCAAATCCATCTTGATGAAAATGCCATTTTTTACTGTCTGTACAAATTTATTTCACTTCTTTAGTATTAAAACGAACTTTATAACTCACTAATATGAATACGGCGCCGTTCAAACCACATTAGACAAAAAAGTAAATATCCACATATAAATGTTACTTTTGAGCCAAAGGGTTGGTCAGGCTACTTCTGATTCCAGAACAACTCATTACAGGATTAGTGAATTATTCATGTCCATAGTAAAACTTTTGCTGTCATATGTTAGTTGCCAAGTTACAAATTCCACGCTGCTTCATCACCTCGTTTTTTACTGCACGTCAAACGCCGCCCACGAACCAGCCTTCGAAGAGGAAAACGAAGCCCCTGTGAGACTCTCGGACCAAATGTTACTATTCAACTTTTTCTGTTTCTCTCTCAAACTTCACAAGAACACAAATCAGCTTCTTTTACTCTGAAAAGCATCCGCTGTTCAAGATCACCTCCAAGGGTAATGATACTGTCGTCTGCTGCGAACACGTAACACGAATGCACCGATACTTTCACAACAAGACTAGCATACGCGTGCGAGTAGCCTCCCTTTGCAAAGGGAGGTGATATTGCTACGCAACATGAAAGCAATTCAAAAATGTTACCCCCTCCACCAAAAACAATAATTCATCTTAGCTAATGTAAATTTTAAAGTAATTGACAATTTAGTTTGTTGATTCACGTAAGGTGCATTTGTTAGTACGTCGCGTAGGGCTAGTTGGGTGACTTAGATGCAGCTGTAAACTTAAACTTCTTTAGACAAAAAGTGAAAACAGATCGAAATGGCTCGCGCATAAAACGATCTTGAAATAATTTCGTTTATTTTAAATCACTTCAAATTAAAAACAATTACGTCCTCTTTTATTCTTTATCTATAATAATTTTCCTGTTATGAGTGCGTGGTCACTTTTTATTCTCAATCAAATGACAATATATTACACCTATCTATCGATCATTCATTTTATTAAGTAAATGATCTAGGAATGTCAGTCTCACTTCTCAACATTAATTCATCAGAAGAGTATTTCAAGTTTTTAGTTTTATTATAACAATTTTATAACTGAAAAGCTGTACAGGTAAACCCCCGCTAACTGCCGATCGAGGGCTCGTATACCCTTATTTCTGATTGTTTAAAGACATAATAATAATTAAACGCCTGTTGCACACACACGCTCTTGAGACAAGAACGATCCAGACATCAGTAGCGAGAGAGAGAGAGAGGGGCGGGGAGGGATGGTGTAACCCGGGCCCGCGGCTGATGATGGGGCCCGGCCTTGGTGAGTAATTTTTTCACGAGGAAATTTTTTTTTTAATGCTAGACTTAAAAGAACGCTATAAAATGTAGGCTTTTTTTTGGGGGGGGGAGGTGGAGGGGGTGCGCGAGTGCAGCCATGCGCGTACACGGTAGTAGCATCACAACATACGCTGCTTTCAGTGTTAAACAACAAAGCAACACTTGACAAGAAACAAAAACTCATTGAAAAATGATTCACCCGATTATCCCAATCGCAAGAAATCACGTAATATTTAGAATATCAATAAACTTTATAATCATATTAATCACGTTCAAGGTTTGCAAGTCAGTGTGCCCCCCCAAAAAAAAACAAACAAACAAACAAACACCCCATCTTCTTTGATTAATGCAGTTTGTTTTGTAGTAGTGTTTCTTTTTCCTTCCTCTAGATGAAAAGCTAGATGCAAAAAAAAACCATAACATTTAGCTTATTCTGTTACCCTCGTAAATAAAGAATGGTTTGTGTCTCTATCTCCTCTTCCCTTTAATTCGAAAAAAAAGTTCGAGTCCTCTACCTTTTCGGTATTTTGTCAATTATCATATCGCAAGCATTGGACCAGGGGAGAAGGGTAAAAAGATATTTTTGCCCACTCAGAAATTTTTTTCGAGGCGCGGCTGCCCCCTTGTTCCTATGTCACTGGACAACATACAAAGGACAGAAGGATAAACAGTACAATCAATCAATCCTCTTCGTGCTATTTGCACATAAGGGCTCAACCAGAGTCCCCCACTGATGGCGATCTGCTGAAACCCTCTCCAGGCGACCCCATGTCCAGCCCTTTCCTTTCATCTCCCTTTCCACTGTTCTTCTCCAGGTTTCCTTTGGGCGGCCTCGTTTTCTTCAGTCGTCTGGAGTCCATCGTAGGGCGATTCTGGAGAGGTCTGCTGTCTTCTGGCACATGTCCAATCCATCGCCAACGCCTTCCTTGAACCTGTGTGGTGATGGACTCGGTTTCAGTTCTTCGGTGGAGTTCTTCATTGGTGATGGTGTTTGGCCAAAAGATGTTAAGTATGCGCCTGAGGCATCTGTTTTGGAAGACATCAAGCCTGTTACCAAAGTTTTTCGTCATCGTCCATGATTCTGATCCATAAAGGAGGGTGCTGATCACATTTGACTTGAAGATTCTCAGCTTGGTCTTCTGACTGATGTTTTTTGCCTTCCATGTTTTCCTGAGTGAGGCGAAGGCCTGGCTGGCTTTCGCCAGTCGGGCTCGAATCTCCAACCTCCACATCCCCGGTGTTTGACATCTTGGACCCAAGATAGGTAAAACTGTCAACTTCCTCAATCTCTTCTCCATTTAGTTTGATGTTTTCTTGGACTCTGACGTTCACTCTCATACTTTTTGTTTTCTTTGCGCTGACCTTCAAGCCAAGGTTTCCAGCTGTTTCTGAGAAGGCATTTGTTTTCTCCTGCATGTCTTGGTGGCGGTGTGACAACAGAGCAATGTCATCAGCAAAGTCCAAGCCTTCCAGCATTGTTGTTGCTGTCATAGTCATGGTCCATTTGATCCCTCTCCTCTCTCTGTCGGTGGAATTTTTCATGATCCAGTCGGATAAACAGTACTGATGACTGATAAACAAACAACTAATAAAAGAGAAATATAGAAAACGCAGAGAAATCGGCTAACTGAGGGTATCGTGATTCTGCAGGGGAAGACAAGTAGGGAAGGTTGAAGATGGACTAGCATTGTGTAGACTGTTGTCAGGAGTAATATTCAGGGAAGATTTTAAGTGCACGTTTAATGGCGGATATGGAAGCGGAGGGAGTTCCATTGTTCTGCTGCACAGTACCTAAAAATCCTGTGACTGTATGTTGTTCTGGTGACAGGAATAATTAAGTATGGTCATCAGACTTCAGAATTCTTTCTGGAGTGGCTTGACAACTGCTGACGTCACTGATTGATTGTAGTTTCTGTAAACGGTGTGGGTATGCTATTTCAGTTTGAAAATAAAATTCTAAGATTAACGTCTTTCAAATGGTTAGATGTTACCGGTTGTTAAACATAAAGGTTTTAAATGATATGTGGGACAGTACTTTCTAAACGTCTCTAACTGCTTATTTCACGAATTTGGCTTAGTTTCGGCCCACCATTGTGATGTAACCAAAGTTCAAGATCTCCACTATCATGACTGTCCCTTTTTCTTTAATAGAACCAACCACCTTAGTGTTCTTAAGTGTAATTTGAGCCTACTATTTTCAGCATGAGTGGGAGCCATTTAAGTGGCAACTCTTGGCAAAAATACTGTTTTGGTTCTTATTGCTACATGCTATTAAATTGAGAAAGAAAAATGGACCAGTGTAATGTGTTTTCTCCTAATATATATATATACTGAAAAGGTTACAATTAAAACAATTTGTTTACACTTATCTGCATGCAATGAATTTATTCATTCATACGATGTAGTTTTCATAATCATCAAACTTGCTCACCATTAAATAGAAAGTTTGTATAATTTGTAAATGTAAAATATTTTTAAAATATAGAAAGCATGCTTTTGAAGGGCAAACAGAATATGAAAATTTGTATTTAAAAAAAAAAAGTACATTCATCAAGAACATGACACGCATTCCTTTTCATAGCACATTTGTTCATACATGAAGCAGACTATCAGCCATTCGGAACATTCTCAGATACTTCAACATACTTCATTGTGTTCCCCTTTTTACATGTACTCTGCGCTTCAAAGGCTATAAGCTGCAAAGATAATGATGATCGAGTCATAAAAGCACCTTCTGATGCTTAGGACTTTTACAGTACTTATAACATACAGCCATAATCACAGAGTGCACACATAAGTATGCACACAATATGCATGCATATGTGCATGAACATACACACCAAAAATATTCCACTAAATAAAATGCAAAGTAAATTTAAAAGAAAACACTCTTCTATGATACACTTGCACAAGATCATCAGTTGCTTGATAAGTGTGAGCATGTCACCATCAAATCTGGCTATCTTTCTTGGTTCTCTGCCATTCTCTAGTATTTACCACAGCATTTAAGAGTGGACAGGCTGACTGGTATACACACACACACACACGCACGCGCATATGGGCATGTGCACTTCCATGCACACACGAATTGGCTTCATAGACTAGAAAGACTATTAACTCATATTTGCCCTCCAAGGTGATGATGAGGTCAAGATCAAGTACAGCAAGTGTACAATCTACATCTGAGAACTTATGATTCTTTCACATAAACAAGTTTACATTATTAATACTTTGTATTCAGTTTTGTTTGTTTTTTTACCCATTTTAAAAACAAGTCCTAGGTCATCATCTGAAGCGAGAAAAAAGTCCATAAATTCTCCATAAAATAGCAAAACCAAGAATCACAGCTCCAGCTTTCAGCACCAGGGACACTCCTTGTTCTTCCACCTCATTAGCCTTTACCTGCAATGAGGCAGTCACTGTCATCTTTCATCATTTTCAAAGCAAGCTTCTTAGACTGATAATTTATAAAAATGAGTTACTTTGCTCACAAAAAGTTGTGCATGTTATTTTGGGTTGTAGACATTTTATGGTACCATAAAAACTTGTTTTTGACAGTGGTTTTCTTTTTTTTCTCACAAAATTTCTATTGTAGGAAAGAAAGATCAATTAAAATCAAGATAATTTTTTTAAAACAGCCATTACTTTTGTTTTTAAGCCATATATGTTTCTAAAAATTATTACTTTAGATTTCTCTGCCCTCTCAGCTTATTGCAGCATCCAAAAATTCTGTAAGGTTCAATCTACATTTTTTATTTATTGTACTTATAACAAAATCATTCATACATGAACTAGTCCAGAAACTTCTCCTTTTCTGAGGGGCAACGGTACATCTGGCCGCACAGCCTCTTTTGTCGATGACAGCAGTCTCCCCTTCATAAAGTGTTTGCCAGTTTCAATTATCTCCACTTCTACCATCTTGCCCATTAAATCTTCATCCTTGGGCACAAGAACCTATATCAAAGAAAAAAAAACTTTTGACCTTACATTCACAGATTATCCCTTGAATAATTTTTCAAAATCACACCCTTTTCACATTCTATGCAAGTATTACAACATCTAATAATTAAATGCTATTTTTTGTTTCTCTAACAAAAGTTCTGTTATAAAGTGAACTTACCTGTTCATAGCTCTTGTTGTGCCCAACAAAAAACTGTTTGTCATGCGACAGCTCTGTCACCAATACTTGCTGCCTTTCTCCAAGCTGCCAACATGTATCAAAGCCAGTAACTAATGTGCAATGAATTACAATTTCTAAGTATTGTTATATATCAGTGCTATATGAAAAAAAGCACATGAATTCACATGGAAATACTAGTGTATGTAAATCGCTGACAAAATGTAATTTAATCGTTGATGGGTAGAGTGTGGTATAAAAAAATGAATGAAATGAGGATTTTAGCTGCAGCATGATATACAGAACAAATCGTTTCCTTACGTAGTGTGTATAAGGATGGTAGGACTGGAACAGGTCAGACATCACACGAGTGCGTTTCTTAACCTGCCAAGCACACAAACCTCAAACTCATCATTTGCTTGACTAGCCAAACAACTTTCACTTCAACATTGCAACTTCATCAAGATATTCAAATATATTTACTGGAATAAAATAAGTTATTATTTTAGATACTTTATATGCAGGATTTTATTTGTAACTACTGACATCTTTCTTTTAAGTCACTTTGTGAATCATCTGTCATGGTACTATTTATGACATTGTAGCTTAGATTAACTACTGATTAGTTTTCTGTTGACTGGCTTCTATATGGTTAAGTTGCTCCACTGCCCTTCATATGCAATACACTTTCACGTAAAATGAGTAATAGCTGATGATCTTTATCAAAGCTTTTGGTATAATTATTACATTAAGGTTCAAAAGACCACGAGTTTAAACAAAAAAATACAAAATATTAAGCTTGATTTATGGAACTGCAGAATTTTAAAAAAAATCAACAGTTTCCCAGCATCTCTGGAAACAGCAATTTTAGAAACAGTGGGCTAACACCTACTGAGAGGAAAGAATCATGAAGGCTAAGCCAGCTTTCTGTTCCAAGTAAGGGTATGCTATATATGTTGCTATAACCACAGAACAACTATGATACATTGTGATTAAGGCAATTGGTCTTCATAAAATTGTTACTCAGAAATCCAAGGAGACAGCTGTGCACCATCATTTACTATATATAAATCACTTACCTACAATAGAAGATAACAACTGCTTGAGACATGAAATAATATTTAAACAATTTCTAGAAAATCAAAAATAAAACTGTTTAATTTGCCATTTCGTTGTTACAAATTCATACCTCTTGAGGTGATACACGAGGCATTTTTGCTGCTGGCGTACCAGGACGTGGAAAAAATTGATTGATAAACAGGCTTGGAAATTTATAATGTTGAACCAAGTCCAAAGTCTCTTGAAAGTCCTGTGCATGACACAATTACAGAATTTTTCGTTAAAGGTGAATGTAAGTACTCCCAGAATATTAGTAAATAAAAATGTCTTAGATGCTCAAAAGCAATCCAAGCCTGGCCATTTATTTTAGCAACACTGTGGTACAAAATACAATAATAATCATAAAACATAATAACTAAACAACAAAACTATAAACACAAGCCTTATCACTTCTACCTTTTCAGTTTCTGTAGGGAAGCCACAAATAACATCTGTTGCAATAGTCACCCTAGGAACTCTGTGAAAAAGCCACAAAAGATTATGAGTAAGAAATGTTTTCTAAATTAAATGAAAATAGCAGCTTATTAATAAGCAATAAAACTTAAGTTTATAATATGGCTTGTTAAGTAAACTCTATATGCTGCACTTCAAATTTCAAAAAACAAAATTTAATGTTTACACGAACCTTTCTTTAATGAAATCAACTACATGTCTAAAATCACTGCAACAATATTCTCTCCGCATGTCCATGAGCACACTGTCTGAGGCTGACTGTACGGGAACATGGAGAAATGCGTACACTCTTGGATGATTCAAGATCTTGACCATTTCCTGGCAAAGTGTTGAAATGCAAAAAATGAAACATTTTCTTCAACTTGGATTTTGTAATAACTATGTAGTCTATGACATCAATAGAAAAGTAATTGATAGATAAATGTCTTTTCTACTTATTACTAAAGTGCACAACAAACTTCAAAGAGTCATCCCAGTTACCCAGACTTGCAAGTTTCATTCACACACTGTACCTCTAAATGCTCCAAGATGTATGGAGGGTTGGTCATGCCAAGTCGCATCCGTGCACCCTCTGGAATCACTTCTACTAGCTGCCAAAGTAGCTCCGGTAATGTAACTCCTATGTCATGACCATATGCACCAAGATCTTCCGAAGTAAGCCATATTTCCACTACACCCTCTGAAAAGAAATGTACTTGATTTAATCTCATCAAAGGAATGGTTTGGGACAATTACTATTAAGTGTTATTTAAGAAACCATTTGTGAGGAACATTATTAGGGCTATTGAAAAGACTGAATTTTTTGTTATTTTTTTAAACTACAAAAGCTTGTAATTTATGTTCACGTTAGAGATTTATGAAAGACATTAGGTGATAATGCAGACTTAAACCATTTATCACACCCTACCTGAAAAGGACTGACGCGCTCTCTCTATGATCTCCTCTGGTGGGTAACTCCCCAGGTCACCCCTGGCATGCTTAGTCTTGCAGTATGTACACTGATTTAGGCATCTGGTCATTGAGACAGTGATTCACAGCATAGAGTTTACTCACTTCACAACATTATTCAGCTTTTAATGATCCAGCAAAATTATTCATTATTTCTTATTCATCATCAGTACTATTGTTTCTTCTTTCATAGTTCATATGTTTGTTTGTTTGTTTTCCTGTCTCTCGTATGTTGCCCATGTCTTGTTATTATTTTTCAGCACTAAGAGCATGCTCCTTAGGCATGTGAGTATGCGCTTTACAAATTTTTGAATGTTATATTATTAATCATCAGTATTAATTACATATTTTATAAGCATAAAACATAAAAAGAAATAAATGAAGTTATATAGTATATTTTCTTACATCTTAAATTATTCTCTGCTCACAGAACTACAAAACTAACTGGCAATTCAACATTTATAATGTATGCAGGGGGGGAGGGGGCGAATTGGTGCTTTACGTCGAGCAAGCTATGTCACAGCAAGGCAGCCTTCCCTGTAAACAAATGCCACATGCAGTGAAAGAACAGCAAGCCCGAGATGAGAGCTGAACCCAGGTTAGCCAACCCTCACTGTATTGATGACAGGCGCTAACCTTTGCACCACCAGAATGCCTTTTAATGCATGCAGTTAATTAACATTTCAGCAACAGTATTCACAGTAACAACAAAGATGAATGAAGATGGAAAATTAACCAGTGGGTGGAAGATGAAAAACAAATATACCTGCTTGTCTAAAGAGTGCCAGTTTGTCTAACATGTGGGATCAAACAAATAGCTCCGCACTTGCTAAGACCAAAGTCTTAACACATGTTTTGTGAAATAAGAGATGATCTATATAGTGCCACCACAATATAGCATCTCTTTCAGGTAAGAATTTTCTGGGTAATAGAAATGTAGATTTTTTTTATATAACAGAAGCCTCTGCAAATAAAACTCAGCACTCACCCTGTGTTTATGGCAATGATCTCAATGAGAGGATTTTTACGAATTTTTGGAAGATTGAGAGATGCTCCACCTGCTTTTTTCCCACTTTGTTTCTTGGGTCCAAACATGCGTACCGTATGACCTAACAGACCAAAACTGGTGAGTGCTTAATAAACAATATTTGCAATTGAGAAAAAACATTTTTTTGTATCACTGTTAAGACTTATTAATGATAAACAGCAGTGATCCAATGGGGTTATAAAGCTGCAGCCAGTTCGACTCCCTTAAAATTCAAAAGTTTACAAAATCATCCCAAATATAAAAACTCATTGCCAACGGTGAAAGGTTATTTCTCTACTGATATGGCCATTTCAGCTTTAAATAACATTAAATTTAAATCCACAATTTATTAGGTATTTAACAGCAATTCAGCAGTTAAGGAAGTTATTCTAAAACATAGAAACAAAAAGCAGTTGTAATCCATAATAGTCAAGTCATATGGTAAAGTGAATGAAGAAATGAACCTTTGAGGGTTTCCTCCACGACCTCCACAACACGGTCTATTTGTTGCACACCTACCACACTCAGACCCTGTACAAAAAGACATTATGACAATTAAATTCATTCACAGTTAACCGTAAAACAACAAAGAGACATTAAATAATATCAATACTAAACTCACTGTCAATTTTCCACAACTAAATTAATGCATAACACAAAGAAACCTGAGGACCAGTAACCAACACCACAAAAATTGCTTTTTCCTTTCCCCTGGCAGTGTTGTTTCCTCTTGGACTGTTATATTGTCAAATAAAATTGCTTCACTCTTATTTTATTTATTTATTTATTTATTTATTTTTGTCAGCTCCAATCAATCCCATATGTTTTTAAAGATTCTAACTTGTGTGAAAAAATGTGTGATGCCTAACGCAAATCCTATCATTTGCTTTACGATTTCAACAACACTGCAGATAGCATCTTCAGCTGCTAAAATTTCTGTTTCAAATTCACCTAAACTTGGAAATTCTGAATAAGTGCCAGTAGCACTGAGAGGCTTAGATGTTCATTGATGTACTTAAATCTGGTAAAGTCTGAAAGCTAATTCACATAATTCATGGAGTTATACATACTGAAAGATATACAAACAGATCAAATTTATCTATACCTTTATATACTGAGAATTGGGCTGACCCTGTGGAACGCATCCTGCCAGCACCACTTTTTTGTTCATTTTTTCAGCCATTGTGATCTCATTTCGAAAGTGATCTTCTGCTGGACTTTTCACAGTACAGGAATTAAGGAGCCACAGATCTGCTTCGTCTTTGTTATCTGACAGTTACAATAGACTAGTGCTTCATGTTCTTTTACACATAAAATGCATGATTAATTTTCTGTACCTGCTCAAATAAGAACAGGGAACACAAATGGGTTAACCATAAACAAAAAAGCTAATTTTCGCCATAAAAATACATAAATATACCTAAATTATTTTACAAGAAAACAAAAATATTCTATCATGGATGTATACAATTTACTGCCTTTTAGTAATAATAGTCTGAAAATGTTACTCTTGAGTGCGACTTTGTTCAAGAGTGTGTGTGCACCAAAAAGAGAGAAATGTTTACTGTGCATGATCTCTTACCCAGGAGATCCCTATGCTGAACAACAGTGTAAATACAAGTGCAGTATATGTGGCATATTAAAAAAAAAGTGTAAAATAATAACTACAGCTGTGTCTTTATGAGGAAAGCTGGTGTGCAGAATGCTGCAACAATGGTTCACATAGGTCTGACCACATTAAATACATTCAGGAAACCTGTTATAAGGACCATGCAAGGACATTTTCATAATGTGCAGACAAAACTAAAGGTCATCTGTCACTCGTATGTTGTTCTATTGCAGATCTAGACATTAAAAAAGGAAGATATAACCTGGGGCACCACTTTTAGTCATTTTCTTATCAGGGCTGAAGAAATAAGTTTCAGCTCTATGGTGCTTCACATTCTTCCCATGTCTTTGTGTTTTCACGTCTGCTTTTAAACTAGCTTCAGCCATAAAAGCATTATTCAAAGATGCACTGCAAAATCCACATTGAACTTTTGTATTTTGTTTCATGCAACATCCAGTTGTAGTAATCTTTTTCTTTTAACCATCTATACTGGAAACTGTATCCATATTTATGGAAGGACAAAATTGTTTGAACCAGAGAAGGAAAGTGAGGACCACACACAGTGCTGGTTACCTTGTCATGCTTTGTTTATTACTTTGATCTGGCCTGTGAACCATTCTCACTTCCCTCCACTGTCGGACATATTTTTTAATGTGAGACAATAGAAGATAGGCCTTCAAAAACACCAGTTGTTATGTCTCACTAGATTTTAACAGGACAGTAACAAATTTTTTAACTGTGGCGCACGAGAATATGTGAACACACTTTACACAAAAAGCACTAACACCTCTCTTTTTTATTTAATAAGAATCTGACCACAATTTATAAGGACCTTTTAAGGCCTTATTTAGCTCACCCCAAATCTATCAACTTATAAGCACCTATATGGACTGTATGCATCCTGTGCAACATTACAAGCTACAACACTTTATTTACCTGTAATAATGAAGCCATATGATGCAAGCTGACCTGCCATATACTCGCTGTCTGAGTTGTTATGAGAACAACCCCAGGTTTTAACATGTATTCTTTGAGAACCTGCAATATCATAAAGGCCTATAATAAATATAAAAAAATTAGTTACTGATGAATTTATATATTCTTTCCATTTACTCATTACCCTAATTTTTCATTCACGTTTCATACCAATTACTAGTGGTGCTTATGATTGTTGAAACACATTTACCATAACTTACTAGAAAAAAAAGAAATCATTTATAACTTGATTTAAAATCAAACCATCAAAACACTTTTTATGCAATTATTTCCAGTATGGAATGAGTTGCCCGATTGTTTTGCACAGTGACCATCTCTGATGCTTTCAAGGCTGGTCTTAACATCGATCGCCTTCATCGATCTCCAGCAGCTGGCAATCTCCTCCTTTTCTCACCCTCTTTTTCCTTCCTCTCCTACCCTCTCAGTGTATTTTCATATCATTTTCATCTGATAGCACTCTATTTTTCTTTTCCTTAAATCCCCGAGCTGCCTCTTTCTTTCTCTAATACTTAACCACCACTCATTTTCTCTCACCTGGAATATAGCTGTCCCCTTCGGCATGTTCAAGCTCTCTTTCACTGCTTGTATGCCCCTGTTTGTGTCGAGATTTGTTAACATGCACAGCAACGCTGTGTTTACTGGTAAGACGATCGTTAACACCAACATCATGGGACGAGACAATGTCTTCTATATCTGTAACATCACTCTGAGGCATTGCTCTGCTGCAGCTTTCTCCTAATAAGTATAAAAATACAACAAAAAAGCAGTAGTGTGATTGCAATACATGATTTTTCCAAAACAGTACCAAATTAAGGTAGCCTTTTTATTAAAAGTGTCATAATTATCTTAGACTGCAAGCAATATCAGAATTTAAAGAATTAATAATAATAATGAGGATCTGTATAGCACCTTTCCAAAATTTTGCTCAGAGCACTTTACATAAATTAGAGTAATTGTTCATTGAATCATTCATTCGTTCATGATAATGAGCGGCACTTAAGTCTTTAATGTAACTGCACTGATACAGATTTTACACTCCTTTGTAATTTACCACTTCTTTCATCTTTCTAAGCATCCTGGAGAATACTTTGTAAGGCTGGTTTGGTTGGTGCATCAACTGCCAGTTTTGCCCTATTTTGTGAAATTTGTCCTCTTTTAATCTTTTCTACGTTTAATTCTGATGTGTATGGGGGCATACACGGTACAGCTTTGATACAGGGGGCCAACGTGACGGCCATAACCGAAATGGCTCGCGGCATTTGTCGTCTGCTCACTCCACTCAATTGCCCAATTGTACCTAATAAACTAAACCCAAACCTCTGACAAAATAACAAAGACCAGCCTATGACAATCAAAGTTCTGCCGCATACACTATTTTATCATTCATTTGTCTTTGGTGATGGTGCTAGCATCGTTGACCAGTGTTATGCCTTTTCTAATCGAACGAATTAAGCAAAACATATGTAGGTTCATTATCGTCCTAAGCCTAGTACAGTGTAAGAGCAATAGTTTTCAAACAATTTTCCCCCTCCACAAATACCTAAATATTTCGATGTTAAGAAGTGATCCGCTTCACTAACACATCTGTGTACTGCTCAAGTCTCAAATCTGTGTAAGTCCAGCCTCTGTGTCCATGTGCGATGTGGACATGAACGCCTTCACACACGAAAGTTCTCAATGGGAGACTATTATTTTGCCACCTTAGTTTTCTTATCTCCCCTTCTTCGAAGGAGAGGCTCGACCGCAGACTTACTCATCATCACGGACCCTCACGTAATTAAAGTCCGTGCTCATCATGGAAGTCTGTGGGGTCGACGTATGGGTGTGTGTTTTTTGTTTGTTTGTTTGTTTTAATAAGTTGAGATCAAGGACGTTAAAACTGTTTTAACAGTTATAATGCTTGTATTGCTGCATCGTCAGGCACTGCGTCTTCACGGCGACGGACAACCTTCAGTGCATCAAATTTGCTTTAGTGAGCACAAATAGAAGCACAAAATACAATACGTCCCCAGAATAGCGAGAGCGCTTGTTTGGGGCAGCGGGTACCGCTGACGGTGCTTTGTTCCCTCCCGGTCGTGTGAGAAACCCAGGGTTCAGATCAGCCCCTTTGCCAGATTCTGTCAATTAAATGCTTTAATTATTTCTTATATTCACGGCTGACGAGAGCAGAAGGGGGGTCTGGTGTACCTGGGCCCGCGGCCGTGAAGGGGGCCCGGCCTTGGTCAGTGGAGTTTTTTTCCTTTTCTTTTAAAGAAAGATCTCAGGAAAGAACACCCTAAAAGCATTACACATGCAGATGTTGAGTTTCAAGTCTGCAGCATGCTATTTCCAGGCCTAAGGTAGGCGGGCCGTGGGGGTAAAGGGCCTGGGGTGGGAACTTAACATGCATTCCTCACTCAGTGGAATTTTCTCTGTGGAGCAGGGTTCTACAAGTTTGATTCTTTAACGTCATATTTTCTCTCACGTGTAAACAACTCTATGTTCAAACAGTGATTTAGATCCTAGTGCACTTGTCCTAATGTTTGCAGTCTATCTTATGTATTATGTTACTGAATGAAATGTAGATATGGACAATCGAATTGTAAGCATATTATTATGTACAGGGAAAATAATTTATGATTACAATTAAAAAGGGCCCAGAAATGTCGTCTGCCCTGGGGCCGATGCTGGGTCTCAGGGGCCCTCCTTAAAGTCTATGAAGTTGTGGTAAAGATCCCTCTGGTGCTGTAGATGTTTTACTATCAGGATGCACATTTGAAGATCTGTTCAGCTGTGCTTCTGCCTGGTCTGAAGTCAGCCTGTCTTCTGCTACCTGCCCCTCAGTGGTGGTGATGATGCAATTCTTGACCACTTTCTGCATGCATCACTTTGGTTGGGTGTGCGGTAAGATTCCACAGGACCATTTTTACTTTTCATCCTCAGTAATTATTTAATTATAAGAGACAGTCTTTTTTATAGCTTTAAAACCATTCAACTAAACGTATAAAATACTTCTAAAACATACTTTGAGAAACTGAAGTATTGCAGTTAATGATGACTCCAAGTGTTTATTCTTTAGTCAAATACTGCAAGAGATGTTGTATCAGATTAGAAGCTGGCACAAAGAGTATTTGTTTTTCTTCTGGAGTAAGCATATATTAGGTCAGGCTTTTTAATGTATTATGTGCTTTGATTGTCGTTGTGTAATTAAAAAGCAGCAACCAGCTTTATATATGTGTTTTGACTCTTGAATTTGCAGTTTTTTTTGTTTTTTATTGTCAGCACTTGGTCTACCACTTAATTTGAGTCAAGCAAATCAAATCAGTTATTGAAATGTGATCAGAAAAGAGAAATAGATGTGGTAGGTGTGATAAGTCTACTGCTGCAGGTTCAGCATGTCTGTGCTTCGGATGTCAGGTTGTTTCAATTCCTCTTTCCTCCTTACCCTTTTCTCTCTCTCTCTTACTTATAGAGTGCCCTTTAAAATGACATCAGTGCCATTGATAGAAAAAAAATTGCATTGATTACTTAACTTTGTTGTCAGTTGTGATGGGTTATGGCTTTTGTCTTGGCATTTTGTCATTTGTTTCGTTTATGTTTACTTTAAGTCCTATTTTTGATGCAGTTTCAGTTAGTTTGCTGATCTTCTCCTGTGCATTCTTGTTGTTGGATGGCTTCCTTTACCTCTGTCAATCAGGTGTTGCACAAAATGGTGTCTTCTGTCTTCTGTTGATGTGACGGCAAACCAAATGCCATATCAACATTTTGGAGATCAGTTTCAAGTTTAAAATTTCTGTGAGAAACTACTACATATGTTTTTTTCTGAATGTACCTCAGGTATAGTTTCCTCACAAATTTTAACAGATTGTTTCAAGATGATCAGAACATTTATTTACAAAATTCCTTTAATGTACTTTTGGTGCTTTTTTTATTTGCGTACTTTCTGATATAGACCCACTATTGCATATGTTGAAGCAGTAACAAAAAATACATTGCTGTATATAAATATATACTTGATGATGTATGTGTAGTTATCAGTCACATTTGCACCTGAATGAAATTAAGTATAATCATAAAATAATGATTTTAAAACAACATGAAATCGCACTAGCATACGTATATCTAAAGTTTGCAGAATTGGTCCTTATCACTTCTCATGGTATGAAAGTAAAATGCATCATTAAATGGAGTCCACTAAAACAAGATATTTGAACTCAACAGTAGAAACTAACTTTCTTTCACTTTCACAAAAACATTGCATACCTGCACCAGTGGTCCTGAATAAAACAGAAAGGATAATTTTTTTCCAATGGATGAACTTACCAAAAGCTTGGTGAAATGCCAAGCTGGCAGTCAAATCAATTTTTTTCAAATAGAAGAATAAATAAAGTCACCATAAGTGGGTCACTGCTGCCAAAATTTCAGGGTACTAGTAGCACGGTTAAAGAAAATACTGAACAGTGACAGAAAGGCAATGTTTGCATAGGTTTAATCAAATGATCTGTGATTCTGCTTGCTTCAAACAGCAGATGGATCAGCAGAAAATGTACTGTTCCAGAGCTTTTGTTCACGTTTTGCAAGTGAAACTTTCTCCAGCTTGTGAAAATTAATGTGATCAGAGGGACGATAATGCTTTTGTTTCCCTATTCTTTGTTATTTTTCCATGTCATTTCTCATTGATAATCAGTGCATAAAAGTAACAGGTTAAAATAATCCTGTTGCTTTTTATAGGTATCAGACCAACTCTGCATAAACTGCAAAAGAAGCAAAAATGAAGTGAAATCAAAATAGCTTAGAAAAATGTAAATCTTTAAAATGTGTTTAGTCAAAATATATCCAAATTTAAATGTCAAACAGCATATATTTTTCTTTCAGTCATGCGGTGGGCATTTTGCTAAATCTTCGTCTTGTGAATATTGTAACTTTGAAAAATCGGTGTAAAACAGGCTATTTCAACGATTGACAACTCATGGTGAAATCTGAGATGGCATTTATATGACTATTAAGAATGCCTGTAAAATAGAAACCAATACTTGGTTTTACTTGATCAGTTGTAACCCATTCTGAGTGTAAATAACTGTGTGCTAGCCATCAGTATTACTCTTTACATAAGGAAAAGATCACTTGCCTCCCCTTGTATCTAGGTTTGTTTTTGAATTATGTAGATAACCTTTACCTTATTCAGAGCCAAAAAGCAATAAAAAAACACATCTGTTAAATTACAGTAATGTACATAAAAGACAGCATATATGCTTGTATTATTGATATTTAGATTCACCAATAACAGATAAAAATTACATAACTGACATTTAAAAATTGTACAGTTTATCACATTGCCTTAGCAAAATATACAGTAACACTGAGGTAATAGCTACCAATATATAAAAATTAAACAGATGACAATCTTCTGAATAGAGAACACCATTCTTTTCATATTTTCTAGAAGAAATATACCCACCAATAACAAAAAATTCTTAAAGTTATCACAGTCCCTAAATGAAAACCTTGAAACTTTATAGTTTCTGCATCTACGTGAGTCACCAAGCTATGGACTTGATCCTCTGATCAATTGTCTTCACTGCCATGGTCTTGATGTGACCTCTACCGTCATGTGTGGTCCAGATAACTATATGCTATTACTGCTGCCATCACCACCAGCACCATTACTATTGATGCTACTTCAACTACAAATCACAGCTACAAGTCAAAAGACTGTCAGAAAAGAAGGCTAGACACGGATATTTTGGTAGTGGCACTGAGTGACTGCATCTTTGCTGATGGCATTCACTTTCTTCTCAACATGAGTAGCTACACTAACCAAGAACACAATGAACTCTATCTTTCTTTTAAGACCATTATTATTATTATGTCTGTGTTTATATTTCATAAAGCACTTTGAGTTAGTCTTTCATGGTAGGGTAAAGCGCTATATAAATTAACTTTATTATTATTAAATTGGAAAAACATAAGAAAAAAATTGAATGGTTGCAGGTTTAAAGTCAGCAGCACAAATTTAGACCTGAATCATTTTGAAAGACCAGTGCTAGAGAAGAGCCATGATAATTTTGTATCACTCAAATATTTAAATAAACTGGGATGAAAAGTATATTTACATATAGAGAGTATGGAGTTGTGAAAACTGTTCATGATGTAACAGTATTGAAATAGTACAAAATATATATCACTGATACAGGGCCACCAAGAGCCAGCATGGGCCCCAGGGCATATGACCTCTCCAGGCCCTTTGTAATTGTAATCATAAGTTATTTTCCCGGTATATAATAATTAATATACTTACAGTTTGATTGTCAATATCTACATTTCATTCTGTAATGTAAGATAGACTGCAAAGATTAGGACAAGGGCACTAGGATTTACATCACTACTTGAGCATAGTTGTTTACACGTGAGAGGTTAGTAAATAAGGAAACATGACATTAAAAGATCAAACTTGTGGTACCTCGCTCCATAGAAAAAAAATCCACAATGAGGAATGTTAAGTCAACCTTTAAAAGAAAAGGAAAAAAATTAAGTGACCAACGCCGGGCCCCCTTCACAGCTGTGGGCCTGGGTACACCAGACACCCCTGTCCTCCGCTCATCAGGCCTGCACTGATATTTGATGCACAAAAGTAACTGAGACAAATTTTCACAACTGGCTTCACTGCCCTTTTGCTTTGACTACACAGTCCAGTCCTTGGTATGAATGTTGCTGTAGCGGTCTTTCATGAAAATCTGAAGCTGAAGGGTGGGTGGGGGGTATTGGTGTTTTAGGGGAAGGGAGCAACTAAACTATATATCATGGAAAGGCAGCCAGCCTTGTAAAGATATGCCACATGCAGAGAACAGCTAAACCCAGGACAGCCACCCTTCACTGTATTGGTGAGAGGCGCCACCAGACCGCCCTGTGAAGCTGAAGGAAATGCTGGTATCATCTTACTTTTTTTTTTTTTGCCAACTGCACTGCATGAGTTGGTAACCTTAGAACAGTTAAATGAAGTTGTTTTTTTGAGAGAGAGAGGTTAGAGGGTATTCGATCCACCAGCAACTTTGTACAGGAGTCACTATTAAGTGGTGGGGAGAAACTCAGATTGTGAAACAATACACATTTTACTTGTATGTTTTTTCCAACAGCATATTCTTGTAAAATCTGAACATACAGAGATGAATATGACTATGTCATGATAAATAAATGTTTTACTATACATTTTTGTTTGTAAACCTTATAGCCTTTTGCTAAGATAAGCTTTCCACAAGAACCATTTTTGTGGCAAATGGTTGTCACTGCTTAGTCTCTCCAGCTGAATAAACATACAGAGGTCAAAACTTCACTAGCACTCCTGCCCAAACCTCTAAGTTTTATATTAAAAAAAAAATCCATTGTAAAATCAAACCCATGGACATCTTGTCAATTCATCAGGGTTTAAAAACAAGCAATATACTGTTGTGCCTTAGCTCTGAAGTTAAAGAAAATCTTTCAAGATCTCTGTGGCTATCACAGATATATGCAGCAGCACATTCCTGTACAGTGAAATTCTAGGAATTCAGTCCTGGAAACTCTGCAGAAAGAAGATGACCAAAAAGACCTGCTATCTTTTCTGGAGCAGAAAATTGTTCTTTTTTAACATAAAAAACGTAACTGTCTCACAACTGCCATACTTCAATTCCAAAAAAAATTATAAGCCTTTAGGCTAATTATAGCTGAAAATGCACTCCATGCCCTTAGGAAGAGAAGATATATGGCTCATCAGAATGTCATATGAAGACTGAAGAACCTATATTTTAAACCTGCCCTCTGCATATTGTGGACTGTACATGTTCCAAATACAATCTAGCTAAGCAGATCTAATAAAAAGGGAGGTTGAAAATTAACATATATTGTATATCTTCCATCTTACAGACCCATGGATGGCATCTTCTGAAATAAAGACCTGAATAACTTGGAGCTGAATGTAGAAGAAAATACATGTGGTTGTGATGAAAAAAATTAAAGGTTAAAAAAAAAAAGTTGTAATTTGCACGCAGATTTTGAGGTCTTGAAGCAGTGCCAGCAGTAAGTGGTTCACAATGTCTCTGACAGCATCCAAAGAGTGGTCCTACCCTCTCCTTCTACTGTCTTTACCATGTCTGCTTAATCAGGTGCATACTACTGCTGCCCAGCTCTTTGGTGGATAGCAGAAGGTTTTCAGTCATAAGCCCAGGTATACCTGCTCTTTAGCAGTGCACCTATCACCAGGATACAGAGCCTCCCTGCAGAGCCGGCGTTAGGAATACGCGGGGCCCCGCGGGGCCCTGGGCAAATGTCATATGCAGGGCCTTTAGCCCTAAGTGTAGGCTATATACCGTATAACAGAAGCTCCTTTCGCAGGGCCCCCTCAGGCGCAGGGCCTGGGGCGGTCACCCTGCTTGCCCTTACCTAGCACCGGCTCTGCTCCCGGTCTCAGTAATGATTGGCTTTCCAGTTTATGCAATAATTACAAGTTGCATCATTTTTTAAAGGTCAACACATTAAGTTGTTTCTTTATCATTATACAAATTAACAATGTTTACGTTTCTTTTTCCTTAGAAGAAAGAAATAGTTGATGGATTTGCATTCTCTTTTTCTGTTCTACTTGCTTGGCATTAAACTGCCAGACAGGATAAAAATACCTAATTTATCGAAAAGAAATTTTTTTTTTTACCCTTTCCAAGACAACACCAATGTTTTGCTTGTACAATCGCTCATTGCTGAGATCAACATAACTGTTGCGCAGCAGAATTCGTCGCACCTGAGAAGGTGCACTATCAAAAGGTGTGAAACGAAGCAGAATGGGTATGATGGGTTTATTATAAGTCTCTGCTAGACCCAAGTCCTTGATACAGTTGTCTGACTGGAGGTACTTAGGTGTAATGCAGCACAAAACAACCATTGCATGTCGCATGGTTCGTTGAATCTGCCCCTGCAGGGTATTAGAAGCAGAGTCTATCTGCAAGACATAAATAAAAGACAGCTTTAATTCAGAGAACTAAACCCTAGAGAACCATTCAGCCAGCTTTGCCTTTAATTTTATTATTGTAATCATATTAATAATAACATTATTTTTGTGTAAGACCTGATCATCTTTGTTAAGAAACATTTTACAGATTATAAAACAATTTCCTTCCTTCCTTCATCCCATTGTTGTGTTTACCATTATTACGTTCTGTGTTCTCCTCTTATTTCATTCACGCTTCCCAATTTTTCAGTGTTCATGTCAGATAAGATAAGATAAAATTTTATTTGTCCAGGAGGGCAATTCGGGGGCAGCTCAAAACCAAACATGAAAAGCCATCACAACATACTCGTATGCACCAAACAGACTCCAAACATTGTACACAGATGGACAAAATGAAACAAAAGTAAATTGGTTAACGGCTAGGAAAATACAGTGGCTGTCAAAATGAAGCAAAATCAAGTCATATAAGATAATTTACAGAGATAATTTAAAATCACTGCAGACCAGATTTGTCTGACTGAATAAAATTATTATCATCCATATATGTGTATATTAAGCATCTATTTTTAAAGGCTATTTGGGGATTATTAAGTAACGTTTGGTCTTACACTATCACAAAATAGTTCACATAAAAAAGGATGCTACTACATCTCACCTGGCCACTGAATGAGACACTAGAGCGTAAACTCCGGCTGCTGTGACCTCGTTGTGACATTGCGATATCCGCCCAGCAAGAGAAACCATTTCGCTGTAGCAAGACACAGATCTCATGAACTTTGCTTTGCATGTCCCACTGGTAGCTGATGAAAACCTTGGGGTCATCTTCATTCTGATATGCAGGACTCAAGCCATCTGCACAGATTTTAAGACCAAAAGAACAGGCCATTCAGTCTCTTTCTTGCTCTCTCTTTTAATACCCAGCCAGAGGTTCTGCATATGAGCACTCTTGTCTACTACTGAAGAAGCATAATTATCTGAAGGACAGCTATTCTTCAATAATATATGAACATTTTTAGTGTCTACCATCCTAGCACTGTAATCTAATCTCATCCAGTATATTAAAATGGAAAGTGCTTATCTGCTAGTCTTATCTAACATAAAAGTAAGTGACTAGCCACTAGCACATGTATTATCTGTCAACTTGGCACTTGCATTTAACACCACCTAAAACTTAACATCTGTCACTGCTGGTCTTAGAAAATAGCTATACTGTCTGTTTGCTAGAATTCTTACATAAGATAAACACTAGCATCTAAGATTTGGGATTCTCACCTACTGCACAATACAAAACAGTATTGCTTTCATATACTCTCAGCTACTGCAGGATGACTGTCTATGTCAGTATTCTTATCAAACAGGACAAATATTTTTAAAGATATATTTTCAGAATACTTCACTTTTATGTAGACAGGAAAAAAACATTTAAATAAACCATGGCAAAACACAAGGAAAATATCCAGATATTGCACAAACTGTCCATGCAAGTAAATTGATAAAACAACTTTCTAGTAATCACTGAAGATTAGTTAGTCACAGTAAGACCATTAGACAAGCAAATCTGTGTGACAAGTAACTTAAAAATCAAAGAAATAAAAAAGCATGTTCATTAACTCAGGATAATACAGCTATACTGGTTAAAAATTGTCACATGTTTTTGTGCAGCTGTTGGTTGGGTACATGAGATAGCATGGAGAACACAAATATGTTTTACTGACACCCTTCAAAGAATAAAGAACACACAGTCAGAAAATGCACTGGAACTCACTGTGAGCATCTGCAAGCAATTCAAGTGGTTTGAGTCCCTCAGCCATTTTGTCAAGGTAGGTCTGCTCTAGCACAACTCCTGGTACACGCCGCAGTGGCTTGATGTGATGCTCCAAGACATCCAGGGATTCAGCATACATCTTTGTCTCAAAATCAATAGCTGGGCACTCCCCTTTATTTAAAAAAGTAATGTAAACAGCTTTTATAATTTAACAATGTTTATTGTATCCTGAACTGTGGCTTGTCATGCTCTTAGATGTCAGTAGATCAGAAAAGCAATACTTATTTTCAGAATCTTCTGCATAATAATATTGCAATCTTTGCCGTTTTGTCCATGAAAAGCAAATATCACACAAGTACTTACAACTAACCTAGTACAGCTTTCAGTGAACACCGCATGTGACTCCAGACATTTTTGAAGAGAGCTGTCACCAGCTTTTTGCCAAGCCAGTCAGCAAACAGTACCTCCTGGAAGACAAAGGGACTTCTAGTCATAGTGTTGGTCATAAGCACAACCACATAAGTTGCCATGGCAATGTGGGGTCCATTGATCTGCAAAAACTCTTCTCTGGAGTGACCCAGTTTCATGCTGTCATGATGAATAACCTGCACAATGGGTATGGAAAGGAGATTTTAGATTGTTCTGTCATTCTTCTTATTTTTTATTTATTTTGTTTTTGCTGCGCAATGAGCATTCTTCTGAATGGATACCTGCGCATTACAAATGGACATCATCATCATCATCATCATCATTTGATTTTCTACTTAATCTCATGTAGTACTGGAGGGGGAAAAAACCAAGATTGAGTTAATGTATGCAGCTCAGTGATAAAGTTTACTGTTGTGCTTGTTAAAAAAACAGCGCAAAACACTTTTTCCAGGTGACTAACCTTCATGCAAAAGAGATTATTTGATTAGTAGAACTACAGGTCATGCCGGACATGCTGATAAGGCAAGAGTCTAAAAATGGATTTATTTACACAAGGTGATTTCCACAAATGCAGGTATTAAGACACCAAACAGCTTCTCTTCAAACACAAGGGAAAGCAATTATCTGACAAAGCAGTAGTTTGTAATAGTCTCACACTAGAAAATATCATAAATGTCATTTTTATTATATTCACCACTCATAAACTTGCTTTAAGATTTCTTACCTGTAAACTTTTCTTCTTTAAGTCTGCTTTTAGATTCTGAGCAAGTCGTACATCTTCTGGATCATAGATTAGGTACACAACATCTGGCTTTGCTCTCTGAGCACGAGCACGAAGGTGCCAGTTGTCCATCTGTTTGTGTTCCCTGTCCAAAGTGGCCAAAATCTGCTGCATGATTTTCTTGCGCACAACACGACTGTCAATGCCAAGTTGTGTCACCATGTCACGATCTGTCAGTGACATTAGAAGAAAACCATCCACCATATACTCAGCAAGACTCTGAAAGAAGCAAAGACAAACATTGTAGATCTTATTCATGTTACAAATCTGTGTATGCATACAATACATAAATTACAAGTATGTTTGCAGACATAACACACCTGTCGATAAAACTCCTTGATGCCCAAACTAAAAAGCCATTCTTGCAAATCTGATGAGCTCCACTGGCAAATCTTTTTCTTTTTATACTCGCCAGTAAATTCATTATCTGGGGTTGAGAATGGTGATGGAGGTGCATTTATTGTGGCAAACTTTTCAAGTTCTTCCATGATTGCACCAATAACTATAGATGTCTTCTCTGCTGGCGACTTAATGGCCTGTTCCTTAGAACTTAAATCAACAGCAGTTGAAATAAATGCTAAATTCTGTTTGGGAATCTCAGCATTCTCCACTGAAGAAAAAAGCACTGAAAACACTTTAACAGCCAATGGATCTAATTTTTGTCTCTCGAGGAGAATCTTGCTCTCATACACTGACACTGGACAGATGAAATAACTATCTGAGAGGATTAACATGGCTGCTTGGCACTTTTCAGCTGCCTCCATCCGAAGGGAGAACCAGCAAGGACTGTCTATATTATTTTCATCCTTATCAAACCACAGATCTTCTGCTAAGTTGTTCTCCTTCAGCTGCCGTACTAATTCTACCACAAACTGGCGTTCCATGAAACCAGCATCTGGAGAGTATGACACAAATATACCCTTCTTCGTGCGCTTATTTCGTGATATGGGAGTTGTGCCTGGCATCACTGATGATGGGATCTCTACTGGTGATTTGTTATCTCTTGGTTGGTGAGGACGCCTTTCAGGAATGTTAGTAGAATGTCTGTGTCTAGCTTGCTCTGAATATGACCTCAAGTTGGATACCTGGGACACCGGAACACATTCGCTCTGTTGCAATTTTTCTTCTAAAGCTTCACTTTTACCATCTGTCTTCTCTACTGATATGTCATATTTCCCATCATTAATCTCTGTCTCCGCCAATGTCGGTATTTGGTCCATTTTGGATGACGCACTCACAGTTACGCCTTCATCTGTCTGTGTGACCATGCCCTCTTGCTGGAAAGAATCGACTGGCAATTTTACGATGATCTCACTGTCTTCTTGATGCGGCACTTGAGATGCAGTCTCTGAACTTGGCTCATTTTGGTCAGATTCTGTAATCTTCCCCATCGCTTCCGACGAATCTGAGATCATGTTTGCCTCTTGGTCACCATAAGGCGCTCGACTTGCGCCGACATACCGTTTAGTCGCACCTGCATGCCGCTTGCTGCCAGCACTCGTCAAGCTCTGTCACATGCCCTAAGTGAAGATTCTCACAGCACTAGTCTCAGTTCATTTTTATTTTAATACACTGCAGCATGCCTGCTGTTGACAACACTCCTACACATTACTTTTTCCTTGACCACTTTACACAGCATGGCTTCGCTAGCAACCAAACATATTATTCTTTTACTGGGTCACATGCCAGAGGTCGGAGGTTAAATTTTAGCTGTTGTCTTTACCTCCCTAGTAATGTTTATTGTCTTTGGTCACATGGATCTGGAGGATTTGGTATTTTGCTTTAAACTGTGTACGTTTACGTATTGAATTTTTTTCGTCTACTTTAAGGTCGATACATTTTTCGTTGAAATACTTTGAAGCCCTGCCATCGTGCCCACAACTTTTGAGTGATTCTTTTCACCTCCCTCGTTTAATGTGTACTCCACGAGCACAAAAGGGTTGCGAGTCGGTTTGGTTTGGGTTAGGTTTAGCTACAGCATGCAGCCGACAAAGGCCGCTGGGTTAAATGTGGCTGGGATGTATTTTTGCTGGCTAAAACTGCAGTTAACCAAAGTTTTGTGTGAAGAGGTAAGTCTTACAAGAATTTTTTGAAATAGTACCAGTAAACAGAGCATCCTTTTTTCCACGTTTTTTGAAGAATTGGTGCGTTTTGGTCAAAACTAAAACGTGTTACAGTAAGGGTTAGAACTAACGAAAATGGCGACTTGACGGGGACTTTAGTTCCTTTGAACTCATGCCATATTGTAGCTTCATTTGTGCTTCAAAAGCTGATTGATATGTAGATAATCTGGGTGTCAGGTTCTTGAAGGAATTGAAAATCTTGATATTGTACTTGTAACTAAAGCAAGCAGACTAACTGGTAACTCATTACATATTTATAGGTCGTAGTTATCGAGGTCTCGGCCGATCAGCCAGGCCCAACCGCTGCCAAGGCCTAGATCTCTAGAACGGAAGATATACTTGATTGGGTTGGGATGGGATGAAGTAAAAGCTGTATATAATAGTAAAAGACTTTAAAAAAAACGATGAAACTAATCAAATTACTGAGTCATCTATTTATTTATTTTGTATACCAGGCTTAAAAGTATGCTTAGACAATTACTTGTGTCATTCAGAAACGAAAATACAATAAAATATTTACTGTAGGTTACCTGTTGTTTTCGTTTTTCTTAAGAACGAACTGTTCGTGTTAAATTTTGTTACGGTTGATAAACACAAACCGCCGTGAGGTCTGTGAACCCTGTATCGACTACATCATCAGGATGTCGACATGTGTTGCTTAAAACATACTTTTTTTTCAAATATTTAAAGCACATTTAGCGTACCACATCAACGTCTTCTGTCATTAGAAATCATGAAATATCAGAATCACTGGGAAAGGCAAACGTCTTGACGCAATGACGTGTAGTTTTGACTGTTATGAGTAGCGTCACTATCACTAAAAGCATCGTCGAGTTTTCATATATTTGTTTACACCAACCCATCTCGGTGTGACTATGAAAAAAAAACTTGATAAAAAGTTATTTATGTTACATCTTCAAAGAAATATAACTAATTTGTTCACATGCCATGCATGCTGAGGGGCCCACCATGAACTTGTATTACACGTACATGGGCCTACAGTAACATATGTGAGACACTGAGCAGTGAATAAATTTGGAAGTGAAAATGTGCTTCCCATCACTTGCATCATCATTTTATTTAAGAACTAATCTGGTTTTGCTGAAGCTTTAGAAGATCATATCTTAATACCAGGCATAACTTTTTGTTAGACAGGAGCACATTGTGGGAATAGGGTTTAGGAGAGACTAGAAGCACAACATATTTTTTTCCTGCAATCCAATATGCATAACAACAAACACACACACACACATGATCTCACTCAAAAAGTGGAAATGTTTGTGTACTCAACTGGAAACTTTTTTCTGGGTTATTTCACCTTTTTAAAAATAATATTTGATAGTAACATGATTGCTACATTTAACAGTATTCCATTTTTATTACATCTTTGCAACAATGGGATTATTATAGAGAGAAATTAAGGAACATTCATATATTGTCTATTTTGTGATGCTAATGAATGAAACTTTTTTCCTCGAACTTAAATGGAGTATTTACTTGCCATATCTGTTCCACAACTAATTCATTTTTTATTTTGTCCTCCTAAAATAAACAAATAAGAATTTTTAGATGGATATGGTAACTATAAAACAGTAGAAATTGTAAATATTTCTTTATTATTTAAAGGGGGAAAAAAGTGATGACTTCAAATAATGTGCTACAGAAATGTCTTAACATCTGTCAATAATTAGGAGCCAGCTCAAGTAGTGTTCCTGTCGTCCTGATGGTTTTTGTGGGCAAGACCACATGAAGAGGAGGTAATTGTGCAGATGCTGTTTGCTGAAGCTCCGTCACAGTTTGATTGGAAGGTAATTTTAAAAGTGTCCCTTACTTCAAAACAAATAGGTGTGACTGGAGATAAAGTATTATTTGTATAGAGAAGCAAAATGTATGGCTTGTATTTGTATAATTTGTATAGAGAAGCAAAATGTATGGCTTGTCAAGTGTCATACACTGTTTATGTAGATGGCATCCTCAGCTCATCGACTGCAGCCTACTTTCAGCATTGAGCAGATTGAGCTTATTCGGCGGCTTCGAAATAGTGGGCTGACAAAGGAGCAACTTCTTCAAGCATTTGAATCATTAGAACGCATTGACTCAGAGCTGGGCAATTTGTACACTGTACCTATCTCACTAAGTCAGGCCAAGTCATTTGCTGCTGCTCCAGCACAGGTAAGAGAAGAAGTGAGCATGAAAAGCTTTATCTGTTATTTTTGGTCTTCTATTCACTTAGAACCCCAGGCTACCGTCTACTCCCCCATCGTCTTTAAAAAAAAAATTGAGATGGTCTGTTTCAGATGCAGGTGATCGTTGGTAAGAGGGAAGGGAGAGAATCTGATGCAGAAGACTTCTTTAAGCAATATAGGCCTTGCTTTACAGGCTGTTTGGGGCGTTGTCTGCATTTAAAGCATCTGTCCAGTTTAATTTTGCATTGCCTTGTGTTCAGTTTCTTCATAATAACTGTATGAGATGTATGTTAATGTTCATCTTTCATCCATTTAAACAGGCCAGCAATTCTCGAGGGTTTCATTTGCACAGTTCAGTCTCCCAGTCTGTAGAATCACCCCCTGCAGCTCACAGTCACATCAATTCGATTACCAGTTCAACTTCACAGCATGTGAACCGCCGGTTCCAAGGTGTGAGAAGGGTGCGTGATGTCAGCAATGATAGTGAAGATGGTTGTGATGAAGGCAGCGATGGATCAAATGTTTCTGGGATTCAGATAAACATTCTGGAAGCACATCCTGGTACCAAGCCTTTGGTGCTGCTGAGTGACAGTGGTCTGATGCAGGAAGTTGATTTATTTTTGAAGTAAGTTCTCTCTTTATTTTTTGGGGGTGTCATATTTGATGCTTTTCAAAATATTACATATCTAAAAATGTTTAAGAAATTGAAGGCATTCTTTAACATGGCTGAGTGATTGTATGTAAGACCACCTATGTTGGTAGTGCATGTGTTAGCATGTAGATATTTTAAAATTTATATAGCCAGATGTATATGATGTATTTCACCCTGAAATTATGTTTTTTAAATACTTTTAGATGAGCATGTTAGTAAAATATTTTGGAAAAAGGAAAAAGAATAATGCTTTTTGATTACTTCAAATTGAATTACTGAGATAGTAGTGGTTGCTGAAGTGTTTCCCCTTTGTCAGGAAGGGCACAGAGAAGGTGCATGAAGAGATTCGAGATTTCTTCTTTGCCAACCCAAACTTTACTCACAGTGACATCGCTCTGGCCGCAGGTGGGCTCCTAGCTTTTTTCTAATGATTGTGTAAATCTCAGTGCAGGATACTATTTCCCCATATCTGGGTGAATACTCTTTTGTTCTCAAGATTATTACCACATTTGTACACAGATATGCCTAATTAACATTTGGTCCCAGCTCTCCCATTGGCTGAGGCCTTCATTGTGTAAGCATATCCAGGTATAATCCAGACATTGGTGGTGTTGCTTTATTCCAAACTGCATATTTCAGGTGTCAGTGTAACTTGTGTCAGCAAGTTCTTGGTGGGTAATTTTACCACTCTGCCCAACATAGTGCTGCGCAGACTGACACAATGGTTTCTGACCACTAGAAACCAACACCAAAATGCTCAGCATCAGCAACGGTGCAACACCAGCACATCAAAAATGTTGCGTGATGTCGTTCAGGAGCGCTTAAATGGAGGAACATCACCTGATAAAGGTAGGTATAGATACTGGGTAAAGATCTGTTTCTTAGTTCACAAATATCAAGAAAAAGTAATCAATTCAAAACTGCAAGACAGGAATGTTGTTTCACAAATATATACAGAGCAAACTATATATATTTTAATGCCATTTCTTATTTGTTGAATTGTCACAGGAATTCTTCACATGTCAGCATCAGGGGATGGTGTAACTATTGATGCTAAGCCCATCGATTGCTTAAGCACTGTTTCTAGTGTTTACACTGGGATGGGAATGTCAGAGGGGCTTGATGTTCACTTTACTCCACGACGCGAACGCTTCACCTTTCGCAAACAGCATCTGGAGATTCTGGAAGCATGTTTTAAAACCAACCAATATCCAACTTATGAAGAGAGAAATGAAATTGCTAACAGGTGTAACAACAGTATGGAGTCCACTAGTAAGGAGACATTTTTTACTTGCACTTTTTACTTTTTTTCTGACATCATTATAAAGCTGATTAAATTTAAGAGATTGGTGGTCATGATACACTTAGTGGCATGTCTCCATAGCATTTATGTACATACCACATGCTAGTAAGTAAAGTATAACTAAGCAGATTTGCGTTTCACATGATTTAAGCTTTGTCAGGTGGCACTGACATGTCAAAAACTGTTCTTCTAATTGACTCCCAAAGCTTTATTATGCAAAACTACATTTTGGTGGAATAGAAAAGCTTCATACCTGTGTGTGGCTTCCAGAGTTAAAAACAAGTTCAACTTCTAAAATAATGTTGTCATCATTTAAAGCCATCAGTTTATAGAGTGTAGACGCAGCATTTTCATAAAAAATATATATATAAACTTAGCCATGTTTAATTGTCAAAGACATTCATATTTAAAACAAAATTTTTATTGACAGCTGGACGAGGATTAGGAGAGAAAGAACGAATGACTGCTCAAAATGTAGCATACTGGTTTAGCAACCGTCGCAAAGACATCAAACGCCTTGCTCGTGAAGGTACCTTTACTGATAATTATAATGAATTTTGCTCCCCTTGGCTATAAAACCTTCACATACAGAAATATTGTTCGTTAAGTCTTGTAATCCTGTAAAAAGTTGGATTCTGATCATGAGAAATTTAGCCATAAATTTTCTTCTATTTTGTCTTAAAAGGGAAAACATTTTGAAACATGTTGCAAACATACCTTTGTCTTAGTCTGCCATACAACTCAAATACAACCGTGCGCTATTCCAAGACTTGCATTTTTCTGTTCACTTAGGCGGCATTGATATGTCAGAAGTAATTCTCCCAAGTCGGGTGCGTCGGAGTCCAACACCATCTTTTTACGACACATCCATAAACTATATGCCAGTTGACATGCCAAGCGTTGGGCCTGTTGCTTTCCCAGTGGCTAGCTTTGCAAGGACAACGTCTGACAGCCTCACAGGCGAGACTGGTAACTTGTCCTCTGACAGCCAGTCAAGTGATGCAGTGACAGTCAAACAGGAGCCGCTGGATGAACCAGACTACCTCAAAGTGGTAACACCATTCACATCTAGCATGCGAACACCAGGGGCTGCAGTGGAGAGGATATCGTCACAACTTTTATCATCTGCTGGCAATGGCCGAACAGGAGCCTGCAGCATTGACACTGCTGCAGAGGCTCACAAGAGTGTTAGCAAGTCAGAGGGAACAACTATGGACAGTGGTGATACAGATGTCCAAAGTACTCCTGCTGAGATCCAAAGTGAGGATGTGCAATAATTGTTTTCCCGTCCACCAAGTGCAGAGTTAAAAAACAATTTCCATCATTGTTTTCTTGATGGTGCATCATAGGACTTCATGCCAGTATGAATGAGCTAAACAATTACTGTGGACTTCCATAACAAAGCCAACCAAATGTCTTCCTTATGTTTCACATGAGATGCATCAATTGTCTTTCAAGAATTTTCAAGACTCTTCTGGTCAGGAGCAGTAAATAATGCACATGAAATAGTCATCAGACTTAATGGCAGCCATATACTTAAAATTCTTCACACTTTTTTATGTGGTGTCAGTTGTGGTCAGTGTTTAGGACATCAGGTTTTACATATTGATTGTTAATGTCCGTCTTTGCAGTAGTGACTTGTCTTGAGCACTATGCATATAAGATGACAAAACCGTCAAGTATGATGTGTCATAATGAGAGCATAGCATGCATATCAGTAGATGTAGGAAATCACAGTCATGAAAGTGCATTATTTCCTGTGTGGAGAATACAGCTATGGTAATATCAACTTGTGTGAGTGTAAGCATGCTGGTGGGATTGTCTTTATATACAGATGATTGATTTGTGGTGTTTCTACTGGATTAGTACATAAACATAGAGTACAAAGTCACTTCTTTTCATTTGTGCATGTGGCATGTCAGGTACACCACATCTGAAGTGACAAACTGTGTAAATAATTTGTGAAGCCATTTTTGCTCTTTGAATGCACAAAGAATCCAAGTTTAAAAAAACAAAAGACAGACTAAAAGCCAAAAACAGCTCACAGAAAAAATACAAAGGCTACGTAAAGGCTAGCATTAAGAATGTGATTTTAAGTCAAGAACTCTCATAAATGGCAGTACACTGCCAAGCATTATTTTCCCAAAATACAAATGACTGCCTGAAGGCTATGCAGACCTGTGTATTCTTGAGGGGCCCTATACATGCATTGTTGTGTTGATGTCTAACACAGAGCGCTTGAGTTCACCTTACAAACTGTGGAGTTAAGACTAAGCCTGAATGTCCATGAACATTATAGTCACTCATGAATATTATGGGGTCAAAGATGGCCTGAAGATCCTTGTAAATGGATGAATTACTGATGTTCATGATGGGGGTCAGAGCTAAGGTACTTGTAGTATGCCAAAGGAAAAGAACACTCCAGGTGGTATCTCAGTCGCACAGGAAATCACCTGGCTCGAAGTAAATCCCATTGGGTTTGCAGGAGACATGATGATCACCAGTAATCCCAAAGCATGGGTCTCAGGAAGACCATCTCCCCATCTCACTTCAAACGGCTATTAAGAAGCCATGGAAGAGCAACTAAGGTTGCTGGGATCAGGTGGCAGTGGGTTCCAATGGCTCCTCACTCAATTACAGGAGGTAGAAGAAATGCCTGAGACTGGCAAGACAGTAGCTTGCCCTCTCCTGGTTGTGTAGAAATGGTAACCTACTGGTTGCAAGAAGGTGGTACCGAATATGCTCGTTGCATCATCTCATGGAATTTTCCATATTTGAGCTTTGCAGGATCATCTGACCCTTTCTGCCAACAAAAAACTCATGTCCTGTATTTGCACTGCCCTGGCAGGATAACTGCAACTCTCTCTTCTCGTTGATCTCCCTAATCATGTTACTGTAAAGCTTAAAAAACATTCCATTGTCTTGCGTAAGTGACAAGCAGACAGCACTACATACCTCCAAGAGTTTAATACTGATACATGCATATGCACACACTTGCATACATTATACACCACCCACACATTTCAGTGCCACCACTGACTGGCTGCACATACATACCCAAGCACACGCGAACTACGGACACCGACTACATGGACCATTCAACATTGAGCTGTAGGACGAGTAAAGACTGAGTTCAGAGAGGCTACTTACATAAAAACTCAACATAAAAACAATCTCAAACAAACACTGTCAAAAAATTATTGAATAAACAAAAATAACTCACCAGAGCTCACTGAAGGTAAAAAGCAATAAATGGCTTCTGAAACTGGAGTCATATAGGAGAATGGAATGCGACTGAATTAAGGCTGGCAAATTTCTGTTTGGCTATCCAGTTCAGGCTTTCGGTAATGATTATTAAGGAAGGATAAAGACATGACAGAACAAACTGTGGATCTAATTTCATCTACATCTTCAATTTTTGTACTTGGTAACTAACCTGATGTTACTTTGCCAAATCCTTCCAGCCTTGTTCAACTCTTGACACAGATGTCTGCCTTGCAGTGTAAATTGGGAAAGGGTGGGTCTTTAGTACTTTTAATGGGGCTCACCTCCTCAAGCTGGAGCCCATTCATGTAAATCTCTGCTTTGCAGATGCCAGTGGTCGAGAACAAAAGGTCCATGGAGTTGACAGATGGAAGGGGTTTGGTGTGTGGGTGGGTGTAAATAGCAATTAAAAAAGGAAGAGAAAAAAGTCAGGGCTGCATTTAAGACAGCTGTGGAGGTCATACTGCTAAAAAAAAGAACAGGTTGAACTGAAAAGGCAGTAATAAAGACAACGCAGAACACATGAACAAACTTGCTATAATACAGTTTCATAACGTTTCAATGATAGTAATCACTTGATATGTAAAAGAACAGTAATCTCTTCAATCGCACAATGCAAAAACAAAAAAAAGAAAGAAAATATAACTGAGAGAAGTAATAAATCACTTGTCCACTCAAAAACATTTTTGAGTGAATTTCAGAAAAGGCTTAGTCAAAGAAGAGTGGAATGAGAGAATAAAAAAATGAATAGGAAGACAATCAAAGCAAGTAGCCATGAAGATGTCATTTCAGTAATAAAAAAAAAAAGAATCTGTAGATCTTCAATTTCTTCAAGATCATTAAATTATTTTGCATTCTTTTCAGTCTTACATGAAATATAATCAGTGAAACTGAAAAACGTTTACATTCTGATGGGCTCCTCATTTACTATAAAGGGTCCCCTTTTTTCTTTCTTGAAATCCTAGCATGATCTCTGGATTGTTGTAGAAATAAAACAGCAGTAATAATAAATTCCACTGCAGAGACAATCAAATCTTAATTTGAAGGAACACCTTTCATTTTTAGTTTATATTGTATTGTGATTTGGTTCCCATCCCCACAAAGTGTCACACTGTGAGAAGTCTACAGTTGTGTCTTATCAAGGAACTGTGCATGCAGTACACATGCTAAAAGACAAGTAGAGGACTGCATCATCTGACGATGCTTAATAAGCCATCCTCTTGCCTTTATTTCTTTTGTGTCTGCTAAGTGACTGTGTAAAATTGTTTAGATGTTAAAATATCTAAACAAATGACGGGATGGTCATCTGCTTAGAAATTTTGTGTATTGCATTACAAACATTAATGTCAATTAAACCCTTGATGAGAATGTCAACATACAGACTAAGCACCAAAAATAAAGCTCCAGCAGTTTTTTGTCAAGAAAACAACTAGATATATGCACCGATGTGTGAGTATAGCAACAGTTCTGAAGGTCCGTCACTGTTACTTTAGTGATGATGAAAAACAGTCTATGCAAGAACATTGCATGTATATTTCACTAAATCTCATGCCACACACATTGTCTTTCAGCTCTTCTTCCATTTTTTCAAATTTGCAAACTGCACCCTGCAGTTCACATGCTTCGCTGAGCACTCCTATTCCTGAGTTAAGGATAGAGTTGTCTGTCCGCCTTGTGTACGATCAGGATCAGGCATACGAAAGATGCGGCATTCTCGTCCAATGTTGAGTTGACTAGCAGTGGAAAGAAAAATGGCAAGATGTAAATGGAAAGTCAACAAACATACAAGTACCTACACAAAAGATACATCATTTCTTGTTTATGTCCCATGACCATGATCCAAAACAGACTGCCATCATCAATATGAATGTCTGCTAATGTTTTCACAGCAAGACATGAAACTTAATGATTTAAGATATTTCAATTTTCTCAAGCAGAACTTTTTTATGCATCTACCTCATATCCTGTGGGGTGAGAAAGATAAACTGCCGATCCTTTTGTGTCTTTGCGACCTGAAGCATCATGTCCATCGAGATTCGCCGGTTTACCATGTCCTGAAAAATTAATAGAGCAGTCAATGGTCAAACAGTTATCAAACAATAAAATCAATTATCTCCTCAGTGTGCTGGTGACTGACTTGACCTGGCCACCAACATGCTACAAACCTTTAAGAATCTCTCTCAAACCTTTTTTATTTCTTTTCATCAAGGTACTGACAGTGGTGCAACATCTGCTCATAGATAAGACAACTAAAAGCTTATTAATTTTTGTGGTCAGAGTGTATCCAGGAATGTCAGTGTTCAAATAGAAAGGAGGTCTAAATAAAGGGGTATTTTTTAATGTCTGCTATTCATTATCAAGCTATTAACACCTATTCAAGGTTTTATTAGTGATGTCACCAGCATTAATAATAATAATAACGATTTGTATAGTGCATTCCTCCACAAACAATAGAGCTTTTACATGATGCACTGAAGCTGACAATATTTGTAAATTATGTTTAAAGTCTGAACAATGCGTTAGGATATTTAGAAAATGTATGAAGGCAAACAGCAGCTGTCCTTTCAGCTGTGACTGCCGCAAGTTAAGACCACTTTTCAGTTCCAAGTGTGGTGGATAGACGGTAATAGCTCGTCTGTCCGCTAGCTGATATTATAATAATAATAATGATGATTTCTATAGCACCTTTCTCCACCATTAAGATGAACTCAAAGTGCTTTACACAAAGAACACCACACATACATGATAAATGCTAGCGGCCTACAGTCGTCAATTCTGGAATCGAGGACGTACGAGGACAAGCGTTTTCCTATTTTTCAGGCTGATCATGATAACTTACACATTGAAAACATCGCTATTATTTTCTTATGAGGCCACCCACCAATGACATGGATGTGCTTACAGTTGCATGGGTTAGTTTTAGAATCATTGAAACATAGCCAAATTCTTGTAGTACGATCATCAGGTTAGTTTTACAATCACCATAAAAGCCAGGTTCTGTTCAAGAATTTCTGGAATGAACCACAGGAGGCAATCAACAGCATGTTGGGGGTAGTCATAGTCTGTTCACTGGCGCCAGTCGTAACGATTGCGGAGAGAGAGTTATGGATGCCAGTGAGACACGCCCCTGTGTATGTCACCTCCGCTATGCAAGTATTTCAGAGCATGTAGTATAATCCAAAGAATCTGTGTGACCGCTAGCTCTGGCAGTCCTGTTATGAAAAAGGCAGGCAGTAGGTGACGGCGAGAACCAGAGCCCACAACAGGTATGACTGTCTACAGTTCATGGCGATGGACGAAGCTACAGTAATGTGGGAGAATAATCTCATGTTGTAACTGCTTAGTTAATACAAATATAACATGGCTAGCCTTCATGACCCTGTGTATCACACCTGCTATGCAAGTATTCCAGAGCATGCAGTACATCCCACATAATATATGTGACCCTTAGCTCCTCAAGATCGCTGTGAAACAGGAATGCAGCAGGTCATGACAAGAACCATAGCCCATAACAGGCATGACTGTCCACAGTTCATGGGGAAGGACAAAGCTACAGTAATGTGGGAGAACAGTCTCATGTCGTAACTGCTTGGTTGAACAATTTCTTTCTGAACATAAGAGAACTCAAGATCCAAGGTTTCCAGATCAATCCATTTAACAGCCACATGCAGTCCTGTTGGCTAGTGCTCACTGTGGTTGTATCTTTGTGAACTTTGCCTATTCCTGTAATTAGCTGATAGAGACAGGCCACACTGTTAAACTGCACGATGACCACTTCTGATGGCGATCTCACTAATGTTGAGAGTGACCAGCACCTTTTTTTCTGCCAGTGGTGGGGAGGTGATGTCATAAGGCTGACTTGCTGGTGGAGAATCAAACAACTGAGATTTGGAAGAAGTACAATGCTTTGTTCCTGATTTAACTTTTGTCTGTCTTTAGCCTTTTGTCACTCTAGAATCTTTACTGGCTACTTGTTTTAGCAAGTCGTCTGCCTTGGGGCCCGTGCTGGCTCTCAACGGCCCTTAGTTCAGATCTACAGCTCGGAAAGCCATTGTGTCGTCTGTAGGAACGCAAAATACATCGACAGAGACTTGGGTCGACAGAACTGACATCACCAGAAGACTGCTGGAATCGATGCAATCACAAAGCAGAGAAAAACTGCATGAACATTTTAAAGCAAATGACTGACTGTGTGATCTTCAAAAGAAACCATAAAGCAGAAAAGACCGGCAGTCAACAGGAAATCCAAAAGTTGCGGAAGAAAACAAAAGTCAGTCCTGCACAGCAACGATCCAACGGCCTACACAATGGGAACCAAAAACACAACTAATAAAAATAAAAAAATTGCAGAGAGCCGCCTCCTTCAAGCCTGCTAGGCGAGGAGACCCCACTCTAATCTATATTTTTGTTTTATGTATGAAACTAGTAACCTGCTTTTTAAAAACTTTAGCAGTTTTAAAAGCTGCAGAATAACCAGTCTCCCATAAGATCTAATAATCACCCTTTGAGTTTGGTGAGTTAACAATGGTCTCAAACTAGAAAGAGGGGCTTCTTAACCCCATCCTTCCTGTTTGTTTGTTTTTGTTTTTTTTTACTTATAAGCATAAACCAAGTATCTCAAGACACTTACCATAAAGACGTCAAATTCATCCAAACAGCGAAAGGGAGATTCCATAGCATTCCAGAGACTGAGGATGAAACACACCGTTGCAAATGACCGCTCACCTCCTGACAGCGACTTCAGATCTTTGGCAACATTAGTCTGCTCTGTAGGGGACACCTGCACAGATTTCACCCAGTATACAGCAACAGATTTGGGACTTAACACCACAAAAGGATAGCATGTTGTTTTTAGGCATACAAACTATCAAAAGAAGTTAATGTAACATTATCAGTTTATTGTACTGTGTGTGTGTGTGTGTGCGCGTGCCTCTAATAATTATTGGTAGCACAGGGTGATGGTGGGTTGTGCACAGAAATAGACAATAAAGATGTACTGCATTATTATGTCACACCTTTTGTTGTGTGCAAGGACTCAAATTAACATCTAGTTTCTATATACTTACGTACATTAGTTAATTAAAAATGAAAAGTTTAAATGAAATCATGAAAAAGACAAGCAAATAAAAATATCAAACAGAGAGAGAAGTGCATTATCTAAGACAGATGCAACATTTCAAAAATGAGGCATGTACTTGTCTCTCTTGTTATTCGATAAAAGTGTTGGTATGCTGTAAGGTGGCACGACAGAGCCAGAACATCTTATTTAGGTGATGTTTCCACGATTCATAAGACAACGGTATTATATGAAAGATGACACTTACAGTGCGACTGACAAAAATGTTCTTGCACTAACAAAAGCTAGCAAACCACTTTAGAATGATCACAATTATTGCTTTAGTCATGGCAAACATGAACAGCGCCGAAATGTACTAGCCAGATCAGTTCTCCTTCTCAAGGCATATCAACAGCAGGACTTATTCGAGAGAACAGCAAGTCTCAGTCTGTTAAGTAGTGGAAAAACGTACTTGTGATAGATAACACCTATTATCTCATCCTATTATCTCCTTGAGAGAGGCACATACCCACATGTCCAGGGTCTGAGTTGCATGGTTGAAGGTCATTTTGCCGATATACTTTCTGTGTGCCAACATCATGATGAAATTGTATTTGGTTCGCAAGGCGATTGTACGCTGAAACTTGGCGTAGGCCTCGTTGCGATGTGCCATCACCCTGTCCAAGTTCTACAAAAAGCAAAACAGAATGGCGCGTTCCTCTAAACTGAATAACTGGTTAACTGGCAACCTACCAACATGTCCAGCGATTCTCTTTGGTGACTGAACCGCAGACGTATGTCATACTGTTGGTTCCTCATGTTTATGCTCTTGAGGAAGAACAACTTGCACCTCAGCGCCACAGACAGTCGGAACTTGCCGAAGGCCTCTTCACGCTTGGCTACAGCTTGAGCCAACTTCTACAAATGGTAATGGGAGGTACAGTATAATACATTGTGGACAAGTGCTTCCACATAATGATCTTCTGATCCAGAGTTCATTACAAAAAATGTAAAGCCCAGCAGCCATATTTTTATACATGAATGAACAGTAAGGTTCTACTCTGCTTCAAGATGCACAGGCAAGCACATGCACAACATTTTGCAAGTTGTTAGAAGGACCTGCAAAGGTCAGAATGATATTTTCAATTGACCATGAGTTATTAGATACAACTAGGATTAGCTCAACATTACTAGATGTTTTCATGGAAATGCCTCAGAAAAGGAAGATACTGGCTAGGCTGTACCTGAGTTTGCACCCAGTGCATACAACTGATGCCAATCTTCCCTGTTTCCCTACTAGCCCAAGGCTCAAAGTGGTTAAAGATTATGCAGGCCATCATGCAGACTATCTGATGATCTGATTTTGAAAAAAAAAATTAACCAAAAAAAGCAAAAAGTCAAACAGCTTATGACAAACATAAAATTTTAGATAATGCACAGATGCTTACATTTCAGAAAAACCGGAAACCATTCAAGCATAAAACTTCAAGCACTTACATGCACACTATTAAAGCTTTTGAGTCTGCTGAGGTATAATGTTAAAATACCTTTCTACAACTTTTCCTTATATACAGCACTGAATAATAATGTAGAAAAATATGGCAACATAAATTTGTGCTGGGTATAGACTAGATAGACTATAGAGTCTACATGCAATGTACACTGCCTATTCCTGCCACAGAGTAAGTTCTGAGAAAAACTGACCTTTCAAAATATTTAAAAATGTAACATCTACAGCTGATAGCCCTTATTTACAACAAGAAAATTATATGGTTCTCGATTTATATTTATTTCATTAACATTTATTGTATACTTATTTCAATCAAAAAACAATTCTGGTACCAGATAATTTTGCCATCCATCAGCGAACAATATAACAATAATGTTAGTGTCGTTACATTTATTTTCTTGTATAGCTGATGAGTGGCACAATTAAGTGAATCAGTACTAAAATTATATATATATATTATGTTTTTATATATTAATAAATATTAATGATTCAGATATGACATACAAAGCACCTTTCCTGCTATGAGTTCATACTCTTGTCATTTAAAACTTTCTCATTAATTTATTATTTATCTAATTTGTCCTTTGTTTCATCAATGCACACTGATGTTACACAGGGATTCTTATATAAATCAAGAAAGCACTCTCTGAGTTGACATACAGCAGGCGAAAGTTTTCACATAAGGAGCCTTGCATTTTATTACGAACTGAGCCTATTTTCTTGATATCATGGAGAATTTTTTTTAAATATAAAAATAATTACAACAGAAACCGTACTTTTGAAGACATATCAGTGTTACAGTATTTGATGTACTTTGTAAGCCATATCAGTGTTCCTTCCTGAGAAACTGGTCAAATACTTTATTTCACATTTTGAATTTTGTAATCGATGTCCCTATTTCTGAATTCATCATCCTGCTTCTACTCTCTTTGTGTAAAGCTGTTATTTACCAGTAAACCTACACGATGCAAAGAATAATTCTATGGTACTAGAAGGTAGTTAACTTTTGTAACTTAAATCACCTTGGTGAGCAACCAGCTACAGCTGTGTGAATATTACTTAACCTTGTTTGATCTTAACTTATATTCAACATAGAACTGTGCATTAACTTTCTCTACAAAACTTTTTCAAAACTCTACAAACTTTTTCTCAGACTAATCTATAGTCTCCACGAGAAAAACACTCATTTGAAGTGAGGTGAACTGCAATTTTTTCTTTAATGCATTAAAAATTATAGTCAACAATACTGCAAAACGTACAAAGTGAACTGCCTTGAAAATGAAAACAATTCAACAGTTCTTTTCCTTCTTTCTGTTGATAACAAAACCATGGCCACAAGTCATTTAATGTGCATTTTCTAAAATTTAAATTAATATTTGATATTTTCTAACCATGGGCGTGGCTGGAAAAAGTGGTTGAATTGTTACATACAGATATGAAGGAATTTTCTCGCTCATACTGAAGTTTTCTTATATAGTTCAAGCCATAATTATGTTACATTATGTTGAAATTTCCTTTAAATGAAACATTTGTCACTTCAAAGATCCAGGCCCTACCCCTAATCATCATCACATGCTTATCTGCCAAAGACCATATTATCTACTAAATGACTGGAAGAGTTTTACCATAAAGGTTTGTTGTCAATAAAGATATTTTTTCCAAATCATAAGGTCAGACATTGTTCTTGCCATCTAGCAATTCTCAGCTTGTGAAGCTTCAAATCAAATCTAAATATCTTGTGCAGTCTTCACACAATGACTTAGTTATGTTGACTTTTAGTTACCATTTGGTTTATGGCAGTTGGAACCAACTAAAATAAGTTTAGAGGTTGAGGCTATTATACAATCCTCACATATCATTTGGTATGGTTCAAACAAAGTGACTAACATGTTATAAGCCTTTAGAAGAAAATTTACAGAATAGGATCAAGAAACTTTAAAGAAAAAAAGAAGAGTAAAAATCTGTAACGTACTTCTAGAAACCGTTTGAACTGGTTTACTTCTTTATTCAGCTTCTTATATGCCCCCTGTGTCTCATGGTACTGACGTATAATCTCCTCTGGATTTCCTTGGCTGCAAAAATGACAGGACCTAACACTTGATTTTTTTTTCAAATTGAAAATGTGTATAAGTAAGCAACTACATACACTCTTTTTCCTTCCCTCCGCCTCACATGTAAGAGGTGCATGAAACATCACTGTTTACAATCCACTCTCCAGTGAAGTGATGTACCTTAAAGGTAATACAGCTCATATAAAATTACACAAAAATATTCTGATTTGTAGAATAAAATGCTCAAAACCATTATCAAAACATAACCTATGCTATAAATCCTAACAGAAAACAGCTTACATCCTAAATAAAGACATTTTACTGCTAATGTGGAACCTTACCATGAAAAATTAATATAAATGGCATGACATCTGCACAATCTTGACATACAAAAAAAGAAAAACTACATATATGTGGCAACATGGAGATGTAACTGCTAAGACTTTACTCTCCAATCTCTAGTCTCCTGACCTTTTCTCTTCCTGGGTGATGCGGATGTTGATCTGGTTGATTTCACTCTCCAGATTACGAGGTGTGCGACGTGTGTTGATTCTCTCAGGGCAAATCTGAGCTGCTTTGGCTTCATCTGCCTATTGCATAACGCATCAAGTAATGAAGGGGGTCATTTTGACATTCAAAGTTTATTTTATTGTCAGATGAGAGACAGTGTGTGTGTGTGTGTTTTCACACATGCATGATTAAGGTCTGCAGGTGTAAGAGACAGACTGAAGGAAGGGCATGGAGCAAAATGCTATGTTCTTGGATAAGTTAGTTTATTTCTGTATTTATTTGCAAAAACTGTATATGTTGTTAACAGCCTCTGTGGCAAGCCTTGTCACCTGCTGCGTTAGGCAAGCCCTCTGACCCCTGACTAGTTCAGGCTAATCAGCAAGGGTCAGCCAGTGCAGGTGAAGAGAATACACAAAGGAATGAAACCATGTACCTATCCCAGCAGGAAGAACTTTCTAAAATTTATCAAAACCTAGTTTCTAGAGTGAGTGAGATCTTAAGATGCACCCTGCAGAAATATTCCTTTATTTAAAAAGAACATATGTGGAGCTTATAAAGCGCCAAATATGGAGTTATAAATTTCTTTAACACTTATATACTGAAATGCCAGTTTCAGACAAGCATGAGAGTTTGCTGCTGTCAGCTGGGCTTATTGCTATATAGAAAATTACAAACAAATAAAAAAGTTACTAACCTGAATCTGTTGCTGCATTGCAGCAACATTCTTCTTATGCTCTTCAATATTTTTTTCTTGCTCTTTAAGTTTGGTCTGGTAGTGTCGCTTGTGCGAAAGTGCAAGGTCAAGATCATTTTGGGCACTGGTGAATTCTTCCTGCATCAGAAAGCATTTGTAAGGTAGGTGTTCTGCTCCTGCATGGAATGAGCAGCTGCACACACTTTCTACTGTTTGTTCTTTGCAATTCTCTACTTTCTAAAAGCTTTTGTTCTGGGAACAGTATTACTCTTGTTATTTTCAACTGTACCACTTAGGTTTTCTAATATTTCACAAAATAAACCGATGTAGACATGTGCACCTGCTATGTGTATCTAAAATCTGTATCAGATTCCAGATTCATCTTGTTTTTCAGGTAAAACCATGCTATTACAGCCTCTTGAATTCAACTACACAACTAATGTTTAGTCTAAACAGGGTAACAGGATGTTGAAACAAATAAAAAGGTAGTCTGAGTTCCAGAATCCACAATAAATATATCAAAAACACTCCTGGTTTGGAAAATGACTCAAGACAAAAGCAAACTCACCTTCAGAGGCATGTCGCTGTCTGCAAGAGCCTTCATCTGAGCCTCCATTTCGTGAAAATGCGTTTCTGCATCATTACACTGCTGCTGTTTCTCTTGTTTTAAGGCCTCAGCTTGTGCCCGTTTATCCTCTAACTCTTTGATCTGTTGTGTGTATGTGTCTACATCCTCCTCCTGCAGTAGAAAGTTTACCATGTTTGTCCCCCTTTTTCCAATTCTTTAAGTAAAGTACCCTCACACCTTTTTGTTTTATAGCCTGTCATCAACAAGAACCTACCTGTGATGTTTAACTATTAGTCTACAGCATTTATCAAAACGAAACTGACCAGGGTGGAGATGTCAACAGGCACAGGGTCCTCTACACTGCGCAAATCATTCAGCTCCTGAAACATTAATATGATCATGAGTAAAATATCTCTAAATCAAATTTCATTTCTACTAACACTACATGACTTTTAGCTAAAATCACTTCTATTTGTCAAATGAAAACTTTGTATCATAAGTTAGATTGTTTAAAGCAAACCTTCATTTTTAAACCCAGGATTATAAATATAACCAGCATTTTCTAAATGCTTGTATTTCACTGGCTTCCTCTTTCTCACAATAACGAACACGATTCTACCACTGACATCTACTTTGACAGCAGTACAATCTACATTTTCTGTAATTTTTGCATTGTTCCTAGGGTCCCATCATCATGGAGCAGGTAGGTAAATTGTTGCTATTCAAGAGTTCTTTATGGTCCACCTGACAGAATCAGCTCACACTACCTACAACCCTTCTCTTTTCAATCATAATTCTCATCAAATTAATCCAAGGCAAAATGATTTTAGTTACATATTGGTGACATCTAAAGAATAAGCAGAAAAAACCCCCACTCATTTAAAGGCCAGACTTTCATTGTCCAGCAGAACGAATGGGTTTGATCAAGTGATGGGTAGGGGTTTGAGGATATTTGTCAGGCCAGATAGCAGTAATTTGCAAATAATGATCACTAGGGTAGCTGTTCCTTATCTCCCCACCCTCCTATCAAACCATTCTTTCCTGCCATAAGCTAAAAGTTTAGCCTTTATGATAACAGACACCTGGAATGAAATATTTTAGACTGAGCTTCACTCACATATTTCAGGTTGGATATTCTCTCCCCAAGTTTCATAAGTTTAGTTTCACACCGTTTCTCCATTTGCTGATTACTCCGGATGTTATTCTGCAGCTCCACCTTCTGATCCTGCAGTTTCTTTACCTGTAACATATATAAACAATATTTTATTTTCATTCACATTTTCACCCATCAAGCAGCACTAAAGTCTGTCACTAAGCAGCACTAAAGCCTGTCATAAAGCAGCATCAAAGCCCATCATTAAGCAGCACTAAAGCACCTGTCACTAAGCAGCAACAAAGTCAATCACTAACCATCACTAAAGGACCTGTCACTAAGCAGCACTAAAGCACCTGTCACTAAGCAGCAACAAAGTCAATCACTAACCATCACTAAAGCACCTGTCACTAAGTAGCACCAAGTGACAACAACAAGGGCTTCACTACTGACCATAATACAATAAAATGATGATAATTACTAGTAAAACATTATCAGTACTGACTATAAAACAAGAACATGTTAGTATTTACTTACCACTGACCTTGGCTATTGATTGCAGAAATACCTTTGCAACTCATGACATTCAGTCATCATATTACTGACCAGTCATTGTTAAACCTACCTCCTGAGACAATCCAACCAGAATTTTCTCATGGCCGACAATCTCTCGCTCCACATCTGAGGTGAGAAAACAGCGTGCACTGCTGGTGTCAGATGAGTAATATCGGAATGTTGGCTGACAGAACAATTGGTCACCCTCTCGTGTGAAAGCCTTGAAAACAATGACAGCATAAGTATGCATAACTTTAACAGTTCTGAACTAACATCTTTAGTTTTTATGTAGTTGCTAACTTTATAATTTAGAACTGAAAGCTAGAGGAAACTGGAAGATGGGGTGAAGTTGGATCATATAAGATGGTGGTCACATAGGATTATAATGAAGCTGAACAATTCCATTCACTTAGTGACTTTACAGCCACTGCAACATAGCACAACACATGATTCACATGGTTGTGGTGATGTTTGTGTCTACAAAACCTAATGCACTGCCAGTCATTCAAAAGTATAGCATACATAAGTATTTACAGTATATAATACTTGAAAATGACAGTAAAAAACTATGTGAAAGGTTATTCTATGGTGTTTACTCATGACAACATCACCTAACAACATATTTTTGCATGTTGTTAAATGACACATAACTATATTTAAAAATAATCACTTACTACAAGCATATCCATGATTTTTTTTTGGGGTGGTGGTGGTGGCAATGAATGATGCAACGGTCAACACATACAAGTGAGAAAATTTTCCAGAATGAAAATCAGGATAACTGGAGTGACATTCTTCATTAAAATGCAAGCCAGAAATTGAGTACATACAAATAAAAAGCAAAACTTAATAAGAATTTGTTTTACTAATAGTCAATGCAGTGGCTTTATTTCTGACAGTGCTATGAAATTAGGCACTTTAAAAATATGGATACCAGCTTCCTAGTGCCCATCTTTTACTCCTGCATATCATTACATCAACACCTACATCAACATCAATTATTTGTTTAATGCTGATTAAAGCATATTTTGTCACACAATGAGGCTCAAATTTCATTCATATAGGGTGGCCAGCATTGGAGGATGCTTTTGGACTACACCATGGCAGCAATGTTGGGTGAGGCTATAGAAACAAGTGTGATCTTTGTATTGTACAAAGCACTTGATCTTTACTTCCAATGGTAGTTTTTATTGTGTCACTTTCTTTTGTTACTTTTTTAGAGGTTAGGGGGGAAATACTGCACTTGCTAAAGCAGCGCATAGGTGTTGTAGTACATTTCAAGGAAAAAATGAATTTGTTAAAGTGATGAGTGACCTTTTGAAAGATTTATTTTGCACATGTGATTTGAGTGGTATTGAGATAATAATAATAATAATAGTGAAGATTTTTATAGCGCATATTCACACTCATAGAGAGCATGCTCTTAGCGCTTAAAACGAGTAAGAGACGTGGACTAAGTAGACACAGAACAAAGGGACGAAAGAAAACGACAGTACTGACGAAACAGAAAACAAAAGGCATCAAGTAACAGGAACAGAAAAATATAGTGATTCGGCGAGAAAGATGGGTAAAGCAGCAAGAGGGAAGGGGGCGGGGTTAAGAAGGACGAGCATTGTGTGGACTGTGTTAGGAGAAATGCTCAAGGAAGAGGTGCGTTTTCAGTGCAGATTTGAAAGATTCAGTTGTAGGAAGGTGGCGGATATGGAAAGGAAGAGAGTTCCATTGTTTTGCAGCACAGTAGCCAAAAGTCCTGTGACCATATGTTGTTGTTCTGGTGACAGGAACAGTTAGAATACGGTCGTCAGACGAAGAGCGTAGTTGTCTGGACGGAGAGTAAGGGATGAGAAGTTCAGAGAAATAGTCAGGACAGGAGCCAACAAAGAAAGTAAAACACAGCACAGACAGTTTGTACTGAATGCCAGAACGGATGGGTAGCCAGTGTAGAAAACGAAGGAGAGGAGTGACATGGTCCCGTTTCCTTGCTCTAAGCACCAGACGCGCAGCAGAGTTCTGTACTCTCTGGAGTCTCTGAATGAGGTAGTCAGGGCAGCCTGCCAGCAAGGAGTTGCAGTAGTCAAGTCGAGAAAGAACAAACGCACAGACAAGAGTGTTGGTAGCGCGTGTAGAGAGAAAGTGACGGATAGCACTGATCTTATGGAGCTCATAATAGGCAGACCGACAGACAGATGCTACATGTCTATCGAGTGTCATGTCATCAGTGACAATAAATCCCAGATTCCTAACAGATGACGTGAAGGTGATGTTGCTGTCGCCCACCTTGATGTGATTGGGCAGACTGACGAGTGAAGGTTGATGTCTTCTTCTATGGCACAAGAGGGCTTCCGTTTTATCATCATTTAGTTTAAGCTTGTTTTTTACCATCCAGCCCTTGACATCGCTGATACAAGCTTCTATAGAGCTAATAGCAGAGTGAGACTCAGCCGGCGGAGTGGAACAGTAAAGCTGCGTGTCATCAGCATAGGATTGATGAGAAACCTGGTGAGACTGGATGCATGATGAAAGGGGCTTAGTATACAACAGATGATACTACAGAAAAGTTGAGTTATAGAAAAAGCTTTTATAGAGGTGTTAGGTTTGATTCCACTACAGAGGGAAGTGGAGCTGGGCAGACTGAACAGAGAAAAGTGAGGCATAGAGTTGTGTGCTGTTCATGAACTGCCTTTAATGAACTGGGTGAGAGGGATATTTTATTTTTCCTCAGTTAATATTTAAAATTAATTCGTAAGTTAAAATTTTCCTCAGACAAAATTTAAAGCTTCCCCCAGTTTTGGTGTGGCATGCTAGTTGAATGAAGTATTACTAAAGGCTTCCCTACATCGCACTTTGTTTCCATTGTAATAAGAATACTACATATTGAGAAGACACGAGACTGAGAAGCTGACCTCATTACAGTTGGGAGGGGGTCGATGCATCATGACATTGCGTGCCTCGGCTGCTTCTGTGATAAGGATTATGTTCTCTATTCCACGCTGAAAATTGTAAATATTAAAACATTTTTCTGTATATACTGTATTTGTTTAAATTTATCATATTAAGGCAGAACCATATATGTCATTCTTTTGCCATTCTAAAGGAGCACTAAATATATTTAAGAAATACAGATTAATTTCCATGTCAATCACTCATAATACCCCCCCCCCCAACAACTTCCCTTATACCTCTCACATAGCCGTTGTTACTATCATCTTCACGTCAGTATCATAGAATCTATCTCTTATTTTGTCTCTCTCCATTGCTCATTCCTAGCCATAGTTCCCATCATCCCACCAATGTACTCATATTATAATGTCTATAATTATAGGGAAGAACTGCTTTGCTGTAATACAAAAGTTATCTACACAACTTCTACTTTTTAAATTTTTTTAAATGTATGATAAAGATATAATTTGATGGATAATCTGTAGAAGAAAAACTAGGTGATTCTCCTATGAATACACACACAGACACAAATAGTATTCTTGGTAGTCTCTGAACATATTTTCAACCTTATATTAATGTATGAGTAAAATATTTCTGAATTGTGCTACTTATAAACACAACAAATAAGAGGGACAGCATTTAGGTCAAAAATAAAATACATAAAATACCCTTAACAATAGACTGGACACTGAGCAGACCTATTTATTTGAGACGTATCTAGAATTTAACCACTCTTTTTCATTGCCTCTATCACACACTAATTCCCTAACAATGTCTAAGGGAGGCACAGTAGCCCAGTGATTAGAGTATTTGCCTTTGGAGCAGGTCACCAATTCATGGTTTACCAAGGCCTGTGCCAGGAAAGTTACCTGGCAGCACCGAGTTCCTGACTTATCAAGTAGCATAGCTGCACCTTCCATAACCCATATCCTAGAGTCCAGTGGTGCCCAGCCTTTTCTCACCCGATGGCTGCACTCGACATGATATAAAATCTCGTGGGCCAGAACATGGTGATTTTGCCAGAATCATGCCAACGTCAAAAATTAAATTATGCAGCGATATACCAAAGTATAAGATTTGGTTAGAAAGAAAAAAAATCATAAGCCAAAACGAGCGGGCCACATGAGGCACCTTTGCGGGCCACATGAGGCACCTTTGTGGGCCACATGAGGCACCTTTGCGGGCCACATGAGGCACCTTTGCGGGCCACATGAGGCACCTTTTGGGCCAGATGTGGCCCGTGGACCGTAGGTTGGGCACACCTGTCCTAGACACTTCTTAAATACTTTCAGGTTACTGCTTTCTTGACAAGAAGGCTATTACTGCACTTAACAATGTTTCTAAATAAAAGATTTACAAATATATCCTAAAAATAGATGAAGTTTAAGTGAAGGAAATGAGAGTTTTACTAAAACACAGACTGAGACTGACCCATAAAGTTTATGTAGTATGCTTGAAAAATCAGTTTTACATAACTGTAAAAATTATTGGTGGAAGAGGTATGTTTCTGAGTAAACTTATAAATCTGTCTTGGTTTTGTTATGCGTGCAGGCACACACACACACACACACACATTTTCTACACTGCTCACCTGATCTATCAGTGTGTTCAATACCACTGGATCATCACACTGAATGATGTCTAAGACAGCAGGAAATGGGGAGTCTCGCACACGCTAAAACACAAAAAAGTGAAGCTACACAGTTAAGGCATTAATCTTTCAAAAGAAATATACTGATATACTGTCTCACATGCAGTTAACCAAATCCAAGACAAAAAAAAAAAAAGCTGCCAAACACCACATCAACACACTAGAAAATAACATTTGATAAACATGCAGCTTGTTCCAGCCAGTTCTTTTGCACATCGAGCTACCTGCCAGGTGGTGAAATGCTCCATAAAAGTGTGTGTAATTATCACCATCATCATTATTAGGAACATCATACCTTATCAAGGTAGGACATACTATGGAGTCTAAAACAAAGATTTAAATTGACCTCAGCAGATGATAATCATGTACTTCAAATGGGGTATAAATATGCAATATAGTGATAATTCTTTTTCTTTATGCACTAAAATTCAACGACTGGGTGAAATCTGCATGCATGTCAGTACATACTAGTACTGTACAGTCTTAATTACTGTGTGTCACATGCATACCAATACACAACTACTACTCTGTCAGTGAAACTGTCTTTAAGGCATACAAAATAGTCTTCACTATGGAACAAAGATGACACAATCATGTGAACGGAGTGAAGGAAGACTCAGATGCAAGACAGGATTTCAGAAAATTTTTAAATTGTGAAAAGGGAAGAAGAATCAGTGAATCAGTGATAAATGTTCAAACTTACAAATTTAGAGACATCGTGCACCCTCTCCTGTAATAAAAAAATGTAATATGCTCAAGATCATTAAAACTTTATAAGCATCCTAGGATTTCATTAAAAGTAATGATGAATAATCATGATTTATTTATTTTTTTGTGGAAGTAAGCCCACAAGGAAAATAGTAACACTTAAAAATTGTCTGGCAAAAAGAGGTCAGAAGGTAAGAATAACTGTTTTCTTATTCCGTCAACAAAATAGATAAAAACAGATAACAGTCTTATTGGAAGTTGTCTTTTTCTTGGTTTACTGTGTACACCCATAAGAAAATCTCAAATGAATAAAAGAAACAGTCTTAGTGAACACAGTATCACAAACACACACTTGATCACGAATAGCTACAAAACATCTACTTGGCAGATAAACAAGAAATTCTGAAATGTAAAAAGTTAGAAGAGCACTTGAACAAAATTTTTATTGGTTCCTATCGAACCATACCTGGCAAAGAATTAGGAATGAATGATGAGAACAGTACTGGAAGAAAGTTTATGATGAGAACAACTGTATCAAGCTCACACATCTAACTCTGCTACAGCCTAACTTGATAACACATGGACAGCATAGGGAAAGTAAAAAACTTTTCTGTTACACTTGAAGGACAACATAAGTGCTCACTGAAAATCTCTGAAACTAGAGCATAAAGAATCACATAAACCTATTCCGGTCATATTATAACGCAGAGGCATGAGAAATATTATATTAATTGGATCTGTCGAGACAACAGGAAGTGACGAAAGGGTAGTATTCCTAAAAATAGTATCATCTGAATTCGATGAGGAAAGATGCAATCCTCGGTAAAAGAAAACAGACCAGGACACAATGTGCTGCTGAATATTCTCTTCAACACTCAGGTGGAGTTACTTTATACTCATTTAGGAAATTCTAAAGATAATAGCTACAAACACCAGTGGATTAACTTTGTTCAGAGATGAGTATATACAGATCTCTGCTTTGTTCAAACGTATCATGCAAACTTCGTCCCCACACTGTACTCAAGAATTTGCTCCAAACATTTCAAAATCAACTGCTATCTAGTCACTTTTACAGTATAGGCTACTCTTGGACTTTCAGTAGAAAGAAGAGAACTTCCTACAGCAGGGCCAACTATACAAAAAGCACAAGCTGTTAAAACCAACTATGATTGCTGGTAAAAAGCTCAATCAAAGCACCAGATATGAAACATCAATGCTTTCTACACCATTCTGGTCTACCAGTAATGTGGTGATGCAGTCAAAAACACGTCATCAGTCATATCCTTATCCAGTACAATGCTAACCGTTGCGCCACCGTTCTGCTCCTAGAGAAATAGGGAGCATCTATAACATAGCAGCACATTAGCAGGTTTGTGCTAGTGGTCTATTGTATTCTTGCTTACTCTGAACTTTGCAGTGATGATGGAGGGACGACGTCCATGGGGAGCAACTTCTCGAAGGATTTGCTCTAAGAGTTTTTCATCATGATGATCATGACAGGCAAACGAGTGGATCAGCCCACGCAGGCAAGCCTCTGCTGCCACACTCCAGCATTGTTCCCTCAGCTGGAAGCAGGAACCTGAATATTGGCAGGTTTCATAATTTTAATTTTATGTTTCAAGTTTATCTGTTGCTTATAGCATAAATATGTGTGTGGAGAAATACGCTATACAAGTAATCATTATTATTATTGATTAGCAATCTTATTTATGCACTTTATATATCCAAGTAAGTACAATTCCTATTTTAAAAGTTTTAGGAAACCTTCAATTATCACGGTCTTTCATTACCTTTTTTTATATAGACATTCTCGCTTATAGATACTTTTTGAATTCACTGACGTTTAATGCAACAAAAAAAGTAAACCTTTTATGCTCTAAGAACTGTTTTACATTTGATACAAAGCCCCATTTTTTAAATAGTGTGAATAAATTTAGTTTAATTATATTTTCTGGTATGTAGAATTGTGACCAAAAAGAGGGATTATGTACGATGAGTTGCAAAGCTCCAAAATATCATTATCTTCCGCTCAGCCATGCATCCCACACGTGCATGCACACACTGGGCAGATACATAATGTGAAGCACGAACCAAGAGGACCAAGAGGTTTGCGATGGAACCGTCCCTGACGATGCCACTCCTCAATTTTCTCAAGCGCTGAAGGCATCCAACTGCCAAAGCGTTTGACACGATTGCTGCGAGCATCTTTTAAGGTTTGAAGATTTCGCTGACACTGATTGATCTCTTCCTGTTTGGCTCGCAAATCCCGCCTGAAACAAAAGATGTGAAAGGTCAAAGCTTAAATCTACATATACTGCTTGAAGTTAATGCTGTTAGACTGCTTGTGTTTTGTAACATTTATACTTATTAAAATAACAACTTCTTCATCTACTTCAAAGTATGCCCATATTTTTGTGGAAACCTGAGCTTTAAAAAGAAGCACAAATATGCTAGTAATACCATTGCAAGTGATGTTAGTGGCATCGTACTCAAAACATGTGCCCTAATCTTTCAAAGGCTAACAACAAATGTACCTAACTTTCAGCCACCGATCCATCTACTTAGAGCATGCATGCACAGATCCAAAACCACCTACACAAACATGGTGAGTCAACAAAAGAATTCCTACTCAAGATTGTAGCTGTCTGTTTTGTATTTGGAAACAGCAGCTTGGAACTGTTCCCGTTCATGTTCAGCAACTCGCTGCTCAGCCTCTTCTGACCGCAGTTCTCCCTCAAGTTTCTCTATACGCTGCTGCCGTAACAACCGTTCTGCTTCATAGTCATGTTGTGCCCTATATCAAACATCTCATTTATGTTATGGAGTTACACAGATTCAATAAATTAAAAAAGTGTATATTTATAAGGAAGAAATGTGTAACTTATACAAGAAGAATGCAGCTAGCAAAAATGGACTAGAAACACAATTTTTACTATACTCAAGTTTTATGAATGATATAAGACAATGAACAGGAAGGGAAATGGGATGGATTTTCATCTAAGAACCCTTAGAGGAACAGGACAATTTTAATTCTCTAACTATAATTCTAGAAAAACCTGCATAACTTAACTTTCACCATTGTTCAACACCATGCTGATGAATTAAAGTTATTGCCATTAGCATTAGTGATCCCCTCCCCCCTCCCCCCAGAAAAATAAAAACTGTTGTAAGTTCATCCCAGTTTATCACCAAAGGTTAACTTACGACTTTTGCAGTTCATGAATCCTCTCCATAAGTTGCTTTCTATCTGAAATAGCACTTTTAAGGTCCCGACTGATACTGCTCACTGCATTCTGCAGACATAAAATATTCAGGTCTTTCATATGTTTTAGTTATGTGAACTCCAATCAGATATGAATATAAGGAATGCAACTTGTTATGTCACTTAACATCCATACAAGGCATGACACATTAATGGTGAGTACAGGTATTATAAAACAAAATTTCTGACTACTTCCATTCACTGGCAACATAAGCAAGAGACATCATTCATATATATGTATGTGGTGATATTTCATAAAATATCTGAAATAAATGATTTCCAGACTGGAGTCTTCGAGATTTTTTATCCACACTCACATATGACTGAAATTGTCATGTGGTCAAAATACTGTGCACTGTACAAGAACGTATAACAATAATAAATCCATTCTGGGATAACTGTTCCTAGCTTTCTCCCATTAAAAAGTAGAATAAGAGTTACTAAAGTCAAATGACAAAAGTGCAGTGTATTACAATAGTACCTCAGGTATGCCATGAAATAGCCATATACAATATCAGATTTATGAAATGATGCTTTATAACCAAGAATAGAGAATAAAATGTACAAGATTACACAACTCATTGGTAGCAAACTGATCGATAGCAATCACTAACCTCCCCTAAGATAGCAACATCCTTTTGATAACTTTATTGCCATATGTACAGCATATATAGCCTTGAAATGATGCGCTCTCTATATCATCATCTATTTTTGTATGTTTGATTCTGAAAAGTGCCTTGAGCCACCTTTGATGGTTGTTCGGCAAAGCACTTTATAAATGGCCATCATCTTCAACATATTTAGTATCTAGATTATATTATCATTGTGGATGAGTTCACTTTAATAAGAAACAAATTAAAGGTGATAGATTTTCATTTTTCATTTGTGGAACTTGTTCATATGCTGCCCTCCAAAAATGCCAAAGCTTTTTTGAACATTATAGGCAAAACATCAACATATCAAGACTTTCTCAAAACTCTGCCCATTTTATTCCTTATCTTCAACATTCTACTTACGAAGTTTTGTATCAAGTGTTGATCTAGATGTGAAATACAACTTACACAAGCATTGCGCAGTTCTACTTTAGAAGTACTGAAGGCATCTCTGCGTTCTTTCAGTTGTGGCTTCAATTGTTCTACTTCCTGGGATATGCGTAGGACCTCCTCCTTTTTTTTCTTAAGATTTTCTTCACAAGCTTTTACCTTTTCCTGAAGAAAATCCCATTCATCAATTTTATTAATGACATTAAGATTTTTATTCTCAGTTTTGGTTTTATCCCACGTGTGCTCAACAAGCACATTGCAATCTCAACATGCAAATAACTATCAACAAACAAATGCATGCAGATATCTAAAAACACATATATGCAGACACATAATGATGTTGTATTGTCGAATCTGTTTACATATATCATCTGCTAATGTAATGCTGGCAGAGAAGTGTACTGATGTTTATAAAAGATTGATAACCACCACATTGAAAAAGCATTCATGTCTAACCCAATATAAACAAAAAATTACGCTCAAAGTTGCTGGTAATAGTATATGCTGTTGTTTACAAGACTGTGCTGTGTTTTGTATCGTTCTGCAGAAAATAATAACAGTACTTATAACATGCAGCATCACAACCAAGATAGATCGCACTCTGTGCAGACCAATAATAATAAATGAAAGATAACAGTGGATGGTGAGATATGTATAGGCACAATGAATAACATAAAAATGAAGTACAAGAGTAGAATATAACCCAATGGATGAAGGTATGAAGGGATGTAGGTACTGCAAACAGCGTAAAGATGGAGTCGTTACACGATGGTTAACATGACAGACAGTATTGCAAGGTAGTTAAGAATAGTAATTCAGGGATAGTATTTTGTGAAAAGATATGTTTTCGAGAGCGTTTGAATGTGGCCTTCGCATCAGAGTGACGAATGTGATATGGAAGAGAGTTCCTTTGTTAAGCAGCACAGTGGGAGAGCGTCCGTTATCCGTGACAGTCTTTGTGGAAGAGAGGGAAAGAATGCGCATCTGATGAGGAGTGAAGGTTTTGTGCAGGGGTGTGGACAGACAAGATTTCAGTAAAGTAGTGGGGGGGGGCGCCTTCAAAGGATCCATAGCATAGAGTTGATAGTTTGTAGTCTATTCTAGCTTTAATTGGTAGCCAATGAAGAGAGTGAAGGTGTGGTATGACATGTTCAGATTTGCAAGTCCAGAAAACAAGACGAGCAGCATTCTGGACTTTCTGAAGCTTGTGAATGAGGTATTGTGGACAGCCAGCAAGAAGAGAACTGCAAAAGTCTAGTTTAGACAGAACAAAATGAGCAGATATGAATTTTGGTGGTTGAGATGGACAGAGTATGGCGAATGGAGGTGATCTTCTGGAGGTCATGTGTGAGAAATATGCTTATCAAGAGACATGTCAGCAGACATTATGTAACCTAAGTTATGTGTTGAAGTAACAAAAGGAACATCAGCATCGCCTACCCGAACAGAAACAAGCAGTGAAGGATAACCTCTGGCTCTCCTCTTTGAAAAAAATAAAAGCTTCTGCTTTGTCATTTAGTTTTAACTTGTTGTGGGTCATCCATAGATAGCACGTGGACAAAGCTAATTCTAACTACTAACCTCATTGATGGCAACAAGCAGCATGATTGTTTTGAGTAGATGTTTATGACTGCCCTATTAAAAGCCTACTTTTGTGATATCATAAGAAATGAGGTCTTGACCTCTTTCCAAAGCCTATTATCTTATCACGAATTAAACCCACTCACTTGAAAATAATTTTGCATTTAAGTTGGCTTTTCAAGAAAGTGTAAAATAAGGCATAAAATAGGGGCTGGGGATACTGGTGTCTTAAACCGAGCAACCAACTAAGGACAGCCAACCTTTACTGAATTGGTGACAGGCACTAGCTGCTGTGCCACCGGGCTGCCCAGATAAAGAATAAACATTCTCTGAAGTAGTTACAGTAGACATTTTCATATATACCTGTTCCTGTCATAAAGAGTTCTCTGATGGGCTTAACCAAGATAGTACAGAAGTGTCCTAATCAAGCCTATACCTTGAAGGACTTAGCTCCTTATGAATTAACTTCCCTATGGACTATCGCCATGTATAACCTTATTTGCTGGCACAGCGTTAAACACAACCAACCAACCAACCAACCAACCAACCCTATGGACTAAGTCCCCATGCTCCTTACTTTGCTTTCTTCAACTTTTTGCACAAATTTGGGCAGTCGCGCCTCCTCTGTCCGCAAAGCCTTCTGCAGAGGTTCCAGACCCTATGAAAATAATAATAATAAATGTAAGATTTGTATAGCCCATACTTGTAAGAAGCATGTTTGTAGCTCTTTCAGAACAAGAACAAGACATGAACAACATACGAGGGACAGAACAAACAACATAGGAACAACGGCAGAGTTTGGTACCTTCTGGAGTTTATGAAGAAGGTATGCAGGGAAGCCTGCAAGCAAGGAGTTACAGTAATCAAGCCGAGTAATAACACATGTACAGACAAGAGTTTGGTAGCACACACAGAGAGAACGTGACAGATGGTACTGATCTTACATACCTCATAATAGGCAGACTGACAGACAGCTGTAACTTGCTTATCAAGAGTCATGTCTACAGTGACTATGAATCCCCCATTCCTAATGGATGATGCAAAATGATGTTGGTTTTGCCCACCTTGATATGATTTGGTGGACAAATGAGTGAAGGTTTATTTCTTCTTCTAGACCATAGGAGGGCTTCCATTTTACAACCATTGAGTTTAAGTTTGTTTGTTACCATCCAGTCCTTGACCTCGCTAATAAAAGCCTCTATGGTGCTAGTAGCAAAGTAAGACTCAGCCAGGTGGAGTGGAGCAGTACAGTTGCATGCTGTGAGACTGGATGCATGATAAAAGTGGCTTTTTGTACAAAATAAACAGAACTGGGCCGAATGCTGAGCCTTGGGGGACCACACAGGAAAGTGGAGCAGAGCAAGATGTTTGACCATCAACGAACACATTCTGCAACCTATTAGTGAGATAAGAGTTGAACCATGCTAGTGCGGGTCCATAAATTCCATAGAGGGTGTGGAGTTGATGAAGGAGCAAAGAGTGGTTGATAGCGTCAAATGCAGCAGACAGGTCCAATAGAGCTAAGGTGGAAACATCACCATTGTCAAGGGCAGATAATACATCTGTGGTCACTTTAATCTGCGTAGTTTCAGTATTGTGAAAAGGTATATATACCGACTGAGCTTGGGGGATAAGGTGGTGCTCTTGTAAGTAGGCCCAGCTTCTTCTTATTCCTTTTCACCCCCAGTGGAGCATACACCACGCCATCGAACCTGGTTCTGGGCCTCCCTCCACAGTTGGGCCCATGTCATTCCAGCTGCCTCCGCCTCACCATGGACCGATCTTCTCCATGTCTGTCTGAGTCTTCTAACCCAGCGCCTCCTCTGTGGGTTCTAGTCTAGAGCTTGTCGTGTTAGATTTTCATCCGGCTTTTGCAGAGTGTGACCAATTCAGCCACACTTTTGCTTCTTGATGTCTTGGCCGACAGGTTTTTGGTGGGCTCTCTCCCACAGGTATGCATTGGAGACCTTCTCGGGCCATCTGATGTTGAAAATGTGGCGCAGACATCTGTTGATGAATGTTTGAATCTTGTTGGTGATGGTGTTTGTCACACGCCATGTCTCAGACCCATATAGAAGGACAGATTTTACGTTCGTATGAAAGATGCGGATCTTGGTGTGCTGAGATAATGCCTTGGAATTCCAGATGGGTCACAGGATGTGGAATGCATGCCTGGCTTTATTTATTAGGCTTCTTACATCTTCATCTGCACCTCAATTCTTGGTGACTATGCTGCCAAGGTAGGTGAAGCGGTCTGTCTCTGTAATACATTCCCTGTGTAGTCGAAGTGGGGCTTCTTGCTTGTTGTTGACCCGCATTACCTAAGTCTTCTTGATGTTGATTGTCAGGCCAGTTGTCGCTGCTTCTTCTGAGAGCCGAGCGAGCTTTGTCTGTGCATGTTGTTGCTTGTGGGACAACAGGCTGATGTCATCTGCAAAGTCGAGATCCTCAAGTTGCATGGCAAAGGTTCTTTGAATGCCTGTGTTGCTGTTAGAGGTTGCTCTTCTCATGATCCAATCTATGACGATCAGGAAGATTGTCGGCGAGAGCATGCAGCCTTGCCTTACTCCAGTCCTCACTGCGAAGGGGTCAGTCAGCTTTCCCATTGTGGATCACCTGGCATGTCGAGTCTTTATGCAGCTGCTGGATGATAGCAATGAACTTTGTTGGAAATCCGTAGTGCTGCATCAACTTCCAGATGGTCTCTCTGTCTACGGAGTCAAATGCCTTCTCAAAATCCACAAATGTCATGTAGAGGGGGGATTGCCATTCGATAGACTGTTCAATAATGATTCGCAGTGTAGTGATATGGTCTGTGCATGATCTATCCTGCCGAAAGCCTGCCCGTTCTTGCCACAGTCTCTTGTCTAGGGCATTCTTCAGTCTGTCCAGGATGATACTGGTCAGCACCTTGCTGGGAATAGACAGTAGAGTAATCCCACGCCAGTTGCTACACTGGGTCAGGTCACCTTTCTTGGGTAGCTTTACCAGATAGCCACATTTCCAGTCTGCTGGAACTTGATCCTGCTCCTAAATTTTCTGCAGCAGGGGGTGTAGCATCTCAGCCCACTGGAGTTGGATTGACATACACTTTGTCGCCTTGCTGTTAAAGCCACATCTTTGTGATGATGAAAATATTGAGGTGGTGGTCTGTGACAAACTCTACAATTTCAACACACTTCAGTGACTGTTGTGCTGATGATAAGACTAACTGTTGAAAACCCCAACAAAGATGTGCGTGTTCAGTTCTCATTGGGGGAAACCAGGTAGTCTCCTCTTCTCATACGACTATTTTGCTTTGGTTGGTTGTGTTTCCAGCAGGTGCTGAGGATGATGATGTTAAATGGTTCACTTTGATTGTGCCGATGCTGATGACGGGCGCCACAGAATGGCCGACATTTTTTCTTCTAAGAATCCTTACAATGGCTGTGAATGTTTAAAGTACTAAGCACACTGCGGAAGGGGATGTTCAAATGACATGTGGGGAAAACATGATCCCACAGAAAGTTGACAACACACAGCAAATCTCTCACAGTACCCAAGTCAGTTTCAGAACTAGGTGAAGAGGGACATGCAGAACAAAGATGAGTTAGTGGAGTTTTGGAAAGGATGCTGTTTATGACAACCAGCAGAGCAGCGGTGGATTCAAATATCAATAAAAGCCAAAAATACATGCAGACCTCAAAATAAATTTTTAAGATATACTCAAGATACACACATCCTAAAAGAAACAAGCATATATAACAAAATACCCATCTGTCAATGTTTGGCACTGAGTAAAAAAAAAAAAACCTCCTCTAACAGTCGTACTTTGTTGGTAGAAATAATATGATCCCAATGTGAATTCAACAGAGATGAAAACATTAAAAACAAAATATGGTGCTCAACAGAAAGTAACAAGCACTTTCTTAATGCAGTACAAAAAACATATATGGCCTGTCTACCGCTTTGTTTCTCATTATAGAATTGTGAAATCTAAATGAATGCATCAAATACATTGGGAAGAGCAAAGAAAGAGTCTTTGTGTACTCGGTCCAGTTGAAGGGGAACTGCCGATCATTGTTCTCACTCCCCATTCACTCTTAACATTTTTAAGGAACACCTATTTGTCCATGCCTAGCTGACACCACAACTGCTCATGCACATATATGAACAAACTAAAGACTTAAACATGTTTTATAATAATTATACATTCATGTTTCTGACAACCTTTTTTGTCTGCCTTTAAATTCTTCCTACATATGTGCTCACCTTCTCCTTCTCAAGCACAAAAGCCCAGGCCATTTCATTTTTTAGGACCTTCACTTTAGCCTTGAGGTCAGACAAAGCTCCCAAGTTTTTGAATTTGTGCTCCCACTGAAGTACCTGGTCCTTGAGCTTGGGCATGGTCTGCCACCAAAATTACAAGAACAATAAAACAAAGCCAGTGACCTCAGAGTAATTTTCAAATTATATGAACTAAATAATATTGGTAGGCAACAGAAATAACAACTCTACCTCAGACTAAATCACTGACACTCAGTCCTACACTAAATCCGAGAATTTGCTACTGATCAAAAAGCTGGAAGCTATTTTGAAAATGTTCTTTACAAGAATTTTCTTTTCAGAAAGAAAGTGATACATTCAGAAGTAGAATCAATTTTTCATAGAATCTATATTCCTTGAGGTTTCTTAATTAATGTCATGATTAAGTTCCAATTGTATGTCATGGCTGAGCTCAGATAGGAGATTTGAGTCTAAAACATTTTAATACTGCCCACTGTAAACATTTGAAGAAATGGGTAAAGCAAATAATTTGTACAAAGAGTATTCACCCGTTCTTTCTGTTCAATGATGGCATTTGTGATGTTCTTCTGCTCTGTAGCAAAAGTATAGTCTCGCTGCATCTGTTCCAGCTGTGTAGCTTTGAGGAAGAACTATGCATGGAAACCAAACAATTTCGTTGGACAAGACAATCAAAGCACGTGCAATGCAGATTAAAAATAGATGAGCACCTCAGTGGTTTTTCTCAAATGTCTATAAACAAATTCTTCCACATGGAAGATAAATGAGCTACAGTTTTATTCCCAGCGCTGTTACTAATATTTCAATGAAAACATCTCATGTTGAACCCATGGACGAAAGTTGCAAAGTTTGAAAATGAGTGCAAGCTGATGATGGAAGGGGAGAGAGAGGGGGTGCCACAGCTCGTGTGCACAAAGGCTCCAAGGACAACATGCATTATGATAATCAGGGAACATTTTTAAAATATTTGATTTTAAATGAAAAACATTTTGCCCCATCGAAAGGTCTATTTTAATGACCTCTTAAGAAATCAGAATAGTTTCATGTACATAAAAACACAAGAAAGAGAACAAAAAGACTTGTATATCTAAGACAGTTTTATTTGTCTGTTTGATCACTGGGTTACTCAATGAGGTGTTTATTCAAAAAAGCATTCAAGTGTTTTTGAAGCTTTTCTTTGTTTCCAGAAGAATGGGAGGGAGTGTGGGTGCTGCTGGCTTTGTGCTCAGTTGTGCTTCTGCTGAGTAAGAAACAGAAAACAACACTTTATATATGTGTAACGCATAAACTTGTTTAATGACAAAGCTATAATATTTCCAGCTGATAACCCACTTGAATATCTTGAGTCATGCAGAGTATTGTTAAAATGAGAGTGAGAATGTATCATACTCCATTGCTTTAATATATCAAAAAGACTTACATCAGTTTTACAACAGATATAGCCATAGACTACAAGAATCTACATAATCATGTAAATGCAACCAGTGTTCATAATGTAAAGCAAAGATCATACAAAAAATGAGATCATTTGATTCATGTTTATCCTATCGATTAACAGAGTTGTGATTCTACCAACCAAATGCAAATTAAACCAAAATCATGCACACAGAAGAAAATTAAAAAAAAAAACAACTAACCTTATACCTGCTGAGGTGATTGCTGTAATTGGTTTGATTCCTCAACTGCTTCTTTCCAATAGATCTCTAGTTTATTTTAATTTTGCACATTATGCAATAACAGTACCTTGCAGTTTCTATTTTTTTTCACACCCAGTTATAAACTGCGCATACCCTTTATCAATTTGTTTCCTGACATTGTTCGCATCTCCAACAGTTTTCAATCTTGTCTTCTTTGTTGCTTTTTATTCATGCAAACAAACTTCAAGTCCAGAAATGGTCCTGAATTTTCACATGGTAGTCTCATATAACATGTGGTAAGGCTGATGTGTGACTTTTAAACGAAATCAAAGCATCTTTTCAGTTTGGCTGCAACAATGGACGGATTGGAAACTAAACTGAAGAAGAAACATAGATTTTAAATTAAAACTCAGATTTCAGCTTTTGGCAAATATAAAAAATGGAATCCGCATTTCTGAGGCTCCGCTTTCACTCATGTGCTCCTAGAAGAAAGTGAGGTGGGTTACTGTGTTCTGAAATCAACTTCTGTCTAGTGACGGTTGAGGTCCCATAGTTGTGGAATTTCTATACAGACCACTTCTCACCTTATACTTATCCTGGGGGCTTTTAGAGTGCAGGAAGTTTCTGGAAGTATCCTGGTTTAAGATGGCTACTGGATTTTCCACCTGGATGTTCATCTGATCCAACATGTGGATTAGCTCTTCTCGTTTCTCGGACACCACTCGATCTGAAAGACAAAAATTAAGACTAAAACATTTTTGTGCCTCTTAAAGAGATATAGTAATTTTGTTGTTTTGTTTTTGCCTTTTATAAAGTTGTCTTGAATATGCTTTGCCTTTAGCAAAATTAAACGTTCCTGAGAAATTGTCATGAAAATACTATCTATTTACCATCATGACTTTTGAGGACATATCGACTACCACCATCAGCCGTAAACTTGCGCTGCACAATAATTGAATCTCCGTACAGATTTGGCTTGAATGCATCTGTCCCTCGATTTCGGATCTGAATTTCCACCTCTGCAGTCCTAGGATATATATATATATAATGCAAGTAAATCCCATGAACAGAAATTAAGTTTTAAATTAAAATAAAGAAAATTTACAAAGATCTACAAAGCAGTTGTCTCTATGGATATGCACCTACTGTCATTTTCTACCTCAGTCATCTCCTGACAATATTCTGTATTGCCTGCATGTCAAACACACTCATAAAGCCAGCAGCAACAAAGTGATGACAAATAATTAGCTAGACATGCCACTTAAAGCGGCACGTCTATGACTTAAAATGTAATAATAATAAAAAAAATAGTAACAGTAAACCAATCAGTAAAAATATACTTTTAAATAATTTCAGCATAATGATGTTGTTTTTATTGTAAAATCATGATTTACTTTATTTGTAATGATAGCAAAAGCAAAACTTGTTGTTGCACTGTCATCTCAACACATGACCATACTTCAGATCTAATCACACAGCTCATAACTGAGAATGCAATCATTTACAACATTCGTTTTGAGCTGATTATTGCTTTTAGATACAGAAAATAATAACAGCTGTCCTTTTCAAATTATATATGATTATTTCATCATCAGACCATAGCCCACTGAAGTATTTGAGTCTCATTTCAGCTGAGAATGGAAAATAACAGGTTTACATCTTTTGTTCTTGTTCTGCCATTGATTTCCTTCAGCAGGAAATAGATTTCAAGGATTAATTCTATAGAGGAACGGCCGTGCTTTTGAACAAATGATTATCTTGAATTAATTTTTTTTTTAATTCAAAGCTCCGATAAGCACAGTTACAGAAATCTAGCTAACGAGCTCCCTTCAGGTGTTGACATTTCAGAATGCCATGACCATCTTAAAAGTTCTGCTATATTATGCACAGAAACACTTTCAGACATTATTTCCCAGATCTGATAAAGGATTTGATAGTGCTTCCTCTATGAGCAAATGACACTCACTGTTTTCCAGACTTGATAAAGGATTTGATAGTGCTTCCTCTATTGGTTACTGATGCTTTTCCACCTAAACCAACAACAAGGGCTGTCACTACTGCACTCTTTCCACCTGAAATTCATGCAACAGAAATATATATCAGTTGGCCAGGAGCCAGTTGACCAACACATTTTAAATGTTTAACACTTATAGGTCTTTAAGCTCTTTAGATAATAAGTTTATAATAATAATAATGTGAACTTATGTGCAGCATCACGACCAAGATAGATCGCACTCTCTGCACAGACCAATAATGACAAATGAAAGATAACAGACAGTGCATGGTGAATTACGTATAGGCACAATGAACAACATAATGATGAACTACAAGAGTAGAATGTAAAGCAATGGATGAAGTTATGAAGAGATATAGGTACTGTAAACAGTGTGAGATGGAGTCATTACATGATGGTTAGCACGACAGTATTGCAAGGGAGTTAAGAATAGTAATTCAGGGATAGTATTTTGCGAAAAGATGTTTTCAGAGAGTATTTGAATGTAGCCTTCAAGTCAGAGTTGCGAATGTGATGTGGAAGAGAGTTCCACTGTTTAGCAGCACAGTGGGCGAGCGTCCGTTGTCCGTATGTGACTGTCTTTGTGGGAGAGACGGAAAGAATGCGCAAGTCTGATGAGGAGCGAAGGTTTCGGGCAGGGGTGTGGACAGACAAGATTTCAGTAAAGTAGTAGGGGGGAGGTGCCTTCAAAGGATGCATAGCATAGAGTTGAGAGCTTGTAGTCTATTCTAGCTTTAATTGGTAGCCAATCAACAGAATGAAGAAGTGGTGTAACATGTTCAGATTTGCAAGTCTGAAAGACGAGCCGAGCAGCTGAGTTCTGGACTTTCTGAAGCTTATCAATGAGGTACTGTGGAAAGCCAGCAAGAAAAGAGTTGCAGTAGTCTAGTTTAGACAGAACAAATGAGCAGATGAAAATTTTGGTGGTTGAGATGGACAGAGTATGGTGAATGGAGCTGATCTTCTGGAGCTCATAGTATGCAGAACAACAGATGTGAGAAACATGCTTATCAAGAGACATGTCAGCAGACATTATGAAACCTAAGTTATGTGCTGAAGTAATAAAAGGAACATTGGCATCGCCTACCCAAACAGAGACAGGCAGTGAAGGGTAAACTTTGGCTCTCCTCTTTGATAACAATAAAAGGTTCTGTTTTTTTTGTCATTTAGTTTTAACTTGTTGTTGGTCATCCATAGTCTAATATCAGAAATACAATCTTGGATGCTCTGGATAACATTGTGTGCCTTGGAAGGAGAACAGCAATTATACAGCTGAGTGTCATCAGCAAAGGATTGATCAGATATAAAATGAGATTGAATTAAAGTAGTAAGTGGCTTCATGTACATGATAAAGAGGATGGGACCAAGTGCAGAATCAGTGCAAATAGAGAGTGGGGGAGAAACGCAGCCATCGACACCTTGATACTCAGTAACTGGCTTCACATGTTTACTTTCATAGGTGCAGCCACTGTAAAAAATTCTGGGCAATTTTGAACAGATGTGAAGTTGACAGCCGAGTCAAAACTGACAGTCATCACTGTAGCACAATGACCAGCAGTATAAAATAGCCAAAAATATGCAGATTTTTTAATGTTTCTGTGCAGTGTAAAAATGTTTTATTTGCATTAAATTTATCACTTCAGAATTATGTAGCTATTAAGTTGCCATTTTGCTCACTCACTTCCATTCCGACCAATGATGAAATTGATGTTGGGTCCCATTTTAATATCCAGTCGTCCATGACACATGAAGTTTTTCAGCACCACCCTCTCTACAATGCCAACATCTGCTTCTTTATTCTGCAGCCACACACATAAATATAAAACATATGCAAATAATCCACTTAAAGATTGGTCCTGAAAGCCAAGTATTCAACCACAGAAATTCAAAATCCAATATTAATGAACGGAAACAACAATGTGTATGAGATTTCACGTTATTTCTTTTCTTATTTTACTCTCTGTGTATATATATATATATAAGTGGTCTTTACTGTACTATACAGCCCTTTAAATATGCACCTCAAAACGAAAATAGTGTTGGATTGTTTCAATGTCACACTATTATTTAACACTAATTACACAATACCTGTGCTCACCTGACTGATGCTCACAGGAGGAGATGTGTTGGCATTACTATCGTTTTCATCTTCACTCGCCATCTCTTCTTCTTCGGCATCCTGTTCAATCCGCCTCTTCTTTGATGAGGAAGTTCCAGGATTTTCACTTTTTCGTCTGACCATTCTATTATGATCAAAGATATAAGTAGTAGTAGGGACTGGCTACCATTTGTCCAGTTTAATTTATATCCACTCTTAATGTCACTTGAATATCGTCTGGGTTTGACGTTATTTTATATTTTATCAACCATCAAAACTGTAAAACAGCTTTGTAAATTTCGTAATGTTATCTCGACAGTTCTTGAAGATATGTTCAAATCTGGCGCGTATAAGAAAATCTTAACACGAAGCTGTCAGCTAAAACGCTTAACAAATTAAATAACGCCTAGCACCAATCCCTTATTCCTGGCCCTTTCTGCCCAAGTGCATTTTTATTCATTTATTTTTTTTTTGTCTTGAATTTATTTTTGTAAACTCTATGCTATCGTGAATGTTTTGAATAAGATGCTTGCATCACTTTTCTTTTCATTTTATTGTTAGCGACGCAAACCCGTTAAGCCTGCTGACGATCCGCTTCAATTTTATAGAATCATACGTCTACTAGTACTATCACAGTCTACCCAACTCAGCCAACGCAACTAGCCTGTCCTATATTATCCGCTCCTTTTTCGATAATTAAATTTTAAGTACCTTAGATTTTGTTCATCTTTCTCGTAGCATGGACCAATAAGAACCACAACTCTGTATTTTTGCCAAGAGTTACCCTCCTTCCCTATGGCTACAACCACAGACTGCTATGATCTGAAATTCTGAAATTAGTAGGTTCTAATTACACGTGAAAGCACTCAAGTTATTGATTGTATTATAGAAGTAGGGCCGAAACGGAGAGAAATAAGTGATTAGTGAAATGTTTAAAAACAACGTTTTTTTGATTAAAAGGTGTAAGTGTAACTATTGGAAACATCTGACCATTTGACTTTAGTATTTTATTTTAAAACTGGAATAACAGTCCTAACAATTTACAGAAATTTACGTAAACTACTTTGGTGCTGTCCAGTGTAATTAGAGCCTACTAATTTCAGCATGAGTGGGAGTCATCAACCTCTTCAACATAAACTCGGGGCGGGGATGATCCGCACTCTCAGACATCGAACAGAGACCATTATTCATCAAATGAAACTCTGGAGTAAGAACTTCAACAGCTGAATGATGTGCTCAGCATTTCAGCCTACCCAAATAGACATGGCATCTACCCAGGAATCTTAATAGGACCGTTCCCCACCCCTCATTCAGTAGAGATACCCCGCTGCTTGGGTGTGTCGCATTCCCCTACGTCAAGGGCGTCATAGAAGCCATCTCCCGTAAGCTCAGGAAGAACGGGGTCGCTGTCCATGCCAAGCCGAGCAACACCATCTGCATCAGACTACAGTGGCATCTAATGATAAGCGGGACAAGTTAGATACTACATACCACATGGATTGCCATGAAGCTTATGTAGGTAGGAGGGGAGGGGACGATACGGAGAGAAAACTGGAACTAAGATTTAAAGAACATGGAAGGGAGTTCTCGCCGTTTGGGAACATTTTCAAAATAGCGGACACGTCTTCTCACAGATGATGTCACCATTTTGGTCCGCGAGGCGCGGTGGTTTCAGAGAGGGCTGAAGGAAGCCATTTACAAAGCGAGTGCAAAACCTCGGTAGAGACTAAGGGTGACACCAACTGTCGGCAGTCCACAACAGTCTTGTTCAGTCACATGCCCTAAGTTCGTATCAGGATGGTGTGCACTGAACACACCAGTCACTCAGCTTTTATTTGCTGAAGAATTGGCGTGGATACATGTCAAAAGCTCTAGTGAGTGCTACCGTTTCCTTGAGTGTAAGGGTTTAGTTTTCTTTCTGCCAGGAAGGCAGTCACCACGATGGAATTAAAAATAGGCGTTGGTGCTCATATTAGAAAAGAGAGTTTAATATGCATCACATACTCTTTGGTGTTGGCAGGCCATTATGGGTCGTGCGCGTCCCGCTCTATGTGTGTGTGTGAGAGAGAGAGAGAGAGAGAAAGAACGAACAAACGTATGGATTGTGAACTATCAGATTCCATGTAGCTGCCCTCTCCGAGCAGTCTGCTACCAGTTGGATGGCTAACCCAGACAGATAAAAGGCCTGCGACTGTGGGAAGTCTGCAGCTGTGACTTGTCATGGGGGTGAGCATGTTACGGACACGCTGAAAACGCAGAGATAAACCACGAGTTGCATTCAGCCAGTTACGCGTAAGCCACTTTACGAGCAGCCAACGTGAACTCTTAACGTGTCACGTTAATCTTTGTCTTGTGTTTCTTGAGTCTCCGCCGACCAGTGGGATCATTGATAAACGACTGGTGAAGAGCTCAAAGTTTTAAGTATGATGATCAAGTTTAGGGTTTTGTGGATTGTCAGCGTGGCGGCTATCCTGGTGCAGTGCGATGCCTATGCTATGATTAAGGAAGGTAAAAAGGAAAAGACTGCCTACCTCGTTTGTCAAACGGGTTTTCAATCTGGATTTACATTTTTCATGTCATCGAACAGTTTGAAATAATAGTGTGATGGAATCCTCAATATCTCGAGCCCTATATGACGCTCTCCTAGCCTGGTTGCGTGAATACGAGCCAGTCTAGTAATGATTTCGAGTGTACACTGTATATTTGTTTACTGTAACACTGAGTTGTATTGCAGGACCGTGCGTAGATCCCGTTAGCGGGGAGGTTCACCAAGTGGGAGACACATTTTACCCAGCAGGGCATTGTGAGAGATGGACATGTGTCACAGGCACCTTTCAACAAATTATGATGATCGAGATATATGGGTGAGTACTTTGTTCATTTGAAGACCTTTAATTTTGAAACAGGTGTCCTTTATACTTTAGCATGCAGAGTGACATTGCGTTTGAAATGGGTTTGAAGTGAGCGTGGTCTGGGCAACGTCCTGAGTATGACATATCAGCAGTTCCATTAAGACCCAAGGAACTAACCAGGAATATATTTGATTTATTCTGATTTGGCCTGGGCACCACTCTGCACGAAACCAGCGTACGTACGTGTTTAAAAGTATGTGTGAGTGGGTGGATGGGAAATCATTATGTCTGCTTTTCTGCGATAATTTGTGGCATATTTTGTCTGTCTGTGGGACATGCACACACACGCACACACACACACACACACACACGCACACACACACACACGCACACACACACACACACACACACACACACACACACACACACACACACACATTAGCAACTGGCTTGGCGTAAAACACCTATTTCTCCCCTCCTTCTCATCGTTATTCAACGTCTCACCACGCCATTTTCCGATGACAGGTGTGGCTTGGTTTTTAATCCTGACCCCGCGTGCCGACCAGTTTCGAACCACAACCTTCAGTATCCTGACTGCTGTATGCGTTATGTCTGTGACTAGTCAGCAGCGAGCAGGGCAGACGACTTCGAGGGAACGACACTGGATCCCTTTCCCTCCTCAACTACCTTCAGTCTCAATCTTATTTTTACGTTTACAACCGAAAAAAAAATCGATCTGGTAACTGGAAAAAAATCATGACAAATAAACTATTAGAAAAATAAAATCGGAAGTGTATTTGACATTGGTGTGTGAGGGCTGATGGTGGTTTTGTGTTGTTTAGAGAAAAGACAACAAAGGATGCCGCACGCGTGTGCGTCCGTGCGTGAGTGTGTTAATAATAATAACATCTCTCCAGCATCAGCCGGACTCAAGGTGTAATAAGAGTGCCCTTATATAGCGCGCTTCCCTGTCAAAAGACGAGCTCAGCGCACTGCACAGGAAGATCATATCACAGTGCAACGAAGAAACAAAACACAAAGATAGGACGGTGATGTTACAGAAAGAGACAGAGACATTATGAAGGAAACAGGGAAAAGTCTAGGCCTGTATCTACTTGCAAGGCTATACTCACTAATCCCTAAGAATGAAAGATCAAAGTTTCTTTCAGATCATCAGCCTAGAGAGAATTCAAGCTCAAACATTTTAATGGCTTCAGGCCATTCCAGCCATCATCACCTTTACAGGGTGAGCTGAAACTAATCAGCTTTATATTCACTCATTCACCCATCCAATCTCATACCCCTCTCACCCCCATGCATGCTCACGTCTGTATACTCACCCTATGTCCACTATTCAAAACCGACAACATGATTCATGTGGGGTCTGGCAGATGTGAAATGAAATAAAGTAGCACTTAAGGATATAGTCTAAACAATTTCTTGATCTTATGTGCACCCGACCACTCCTCCTTACGTACGCCACAAGTCAGTTCATATTTCACTGCGTGAAGTCAGTTTTTTTTCTTGTAACCGATAATTTGCTTGCCGAATCTTTAGCCTGTCCAGAACGAATACATTTTTATGCAATCAAGTACGCAAACGCAAGCGCAAGCGCAAGCACAAGCACGCACGCAACTACCTCAGACCCCAACCCCCACCACACACACAGCGTCTTATTTATCTGTTTCTTATGACATAGATCACAGTTGTAAATTGAGGACACAGTTCTACAACTGATGGCATAACTTGACTATTGTTCCTCATCCTCCTCACAGCTAATGGTGGTAGGTTTGGAACCCCGATCTTCGCCATTCAGACTACTGTTTGCACTTTGCCTGTGACTAGTCAACGATCGAGATGTCAAGTCAACAAGCATGGTAAATATAGCGTCGTGGGACGGGAGTGGTGTTTCATGTCAAGCCAGCAACTAAAGGTATATCACGGCAAAGCAGATAGCCCTGCCAGAGAGACTAGATATATCTAGCTTCTCTGGCCCTGTGAACAGATGCCATATGCAGAGAACAGCGTGCACGAGACGAAACCTGAATTTAGGAAGTAAATATGGAGGACGACGCTATAAAACTAAAACACACCCGCGAGGAAAACGTACGATCTTCCTGTTAACTGAAGCATCACTCTTAACTGTTTGGTTATTTTCTGATATTTTTTAAATTATTTGACGAGCAAATACATCCCATGATGACTCATGCTTCTCAAGTATGGGACATTACTGCTAAGTTGATTTTCCCATTGAAACAGTTCATCTGTTTAATCTAAAACTATTTCTAAGCATCCAGTTACAAACTTCTAACAGACTAATTTACGGCCAGGTCGAGATACCCCTTATTATATTACTATATTTGTAAAATTTATTAATTCTTGGTTGCGTATTTTGGGCATCCCTGTAGATAGACTACCAAACAAAGCCTACAGTATGCTGTTACACACCCATGACCAACACAAAGTGACGTGGGCCTCTTCTGTGTGCTTTCTGTTATTTAGTTGTGGTTGGAGACCCGGACATTCATTTTTCGGCTTTTAAAAAGTGCTCCAGGATTGTTATTGGCGACCAGAATTATGTACAAAGAACGCTACGAATTATATCGCCCTTTTAAATCTTCTTTCTTAGGCAGTGTACATTTATAGAGTTTGACAAATGCTTTTTGTTCGAGGCGCCCTGACTAGATTTAGATGAGGCGTTTCACCCATAACAAATTACAGGCCCTAAGATATGTAATTAACTTCGATGCTGTAGATGGTAACCGACCAATTTGCGTGATAATTGAGAGTCAGGAAAGAAAAAAAACGAGCAGCTGCTCCCTCTCGGCTCTCATCTGTTGCGTTTTCTTAACTCTGTGATCGTAAAACTTGTCTGTCAACTGGAAAAAAGTGCGCGAAGTGAATAGTACGTGCACTGTGTGTGTGTGTGTGCCGGCTAACCGTCGACGTTGATCGATGGCAAGAGTTAAACTTTTTTCCGCTAGCGACAGCCGGTGTTTGTGAGGCCTTAACGGCAAAGAGATCCGATTTTTTATTGTTTAGGCATTTTTTTCTGTGACTCAAGAAAAGTTTTGCCCGCAACAGCACGCCTCTTGCTGGGTGTCTGCTTCGCATGTTGAATGCGTTTACCCGGGTGGGAAGCATACAACGGCATGATACAGTCGATAGGCATGGTGGCTGCAGTGCCAGCGGGTGTTGTGTGGGCAGCTTTGTGTGCCGTCGTGCTCATCGTCGTGTTGCAGCGACGACTGTCCTCACGGCAGCTGGATGGACAGTCGTCCGGTCGGACAGCTGGACTGCCTCTGCCACCCGGGCCTCGGGGTGCGAAAGCTGTACTTTCTTTACTGAGGGGCATCACCTTGGGTAACTTTCACCTGGAAGTGTCGACGTGGGCACCGCCTTCCACTCCGATCTCGATGTGCACCAGTCCCCTGGGTACCTTTGTGTCCATCAACCACCCGGATCTGGTCAGAGAGGCCTTCGCTGGACGCCATACTGAGTCGGTCACTAATGATCGTCCCAAGACGTTCATTGGAAAGTTTCTTTTCTACGGACCCAAGGTAACGACACTACACACATGCAGTTCTCTTCATCTCATTTTTACCGACTCCAAATTACTCCAGTATACTCATACAACACACTTTCAATGACACAAGGTAACTACAGTAGTTACATACAGTACTCTGCAAAATATTTTCATGAACGAAAGCTAACAGTAATTTACACATGCAGATCGGCAGAATACCTCTAGAGTCCTGCGTTAGCTGTAGTATTTACATAGAACTACAATATATTTCTATCTATCCAAAGCAGCTGTAACATGTACACAAAATACTATGCAACATATTTCTACCGATCAAAAGAGTCTCTACTAGTTACCGAGGTAATAATTATTATCAGACCACACAGCTGCAAGCCCGAGGTAGCTGTGCTGTCAACATTACACGCCTTACTTCCACTTTGTCACTTCGAAGTAAGCGGCGATGACATCTTCTACATTTACTATCCACTTAAATTGCTCCTTCTTTAAAATCGTTGTCTGCAAAGGAAGTTTACTTCATGGTGATTGGGATGGTTATAATAATGGTGATGATAATAGTGGTGATGCTAGTAACGACAAACATTTCTGCTACTGCTCTTCAGCGATTTCCACTACTGCTGGTGCTGGTGCCCAGGGGAAACAGGAGGAGTTTCTTGAACCCCCCCTCCACACACACACACACACACACACACACACACACACACACACACACACACACACACACACACACACACTTGCACTGTTTAAATGACAATAATTTATTAAACCCAGAAATGTGAATTACATTACAGCAACGAAAAGTAGACTGATGTGTATGAATATGCGAGAGTGTGTCAAATCTTCCAGCATGTGTTGCCAACTTGCCATAACAAGAAGGCTGCTGTAAGCTTGAGGCAAATATCTCGATCTGTACGACATAGATTACTCATTATTACTTATTATTAGCTTTCAGAGGCAGCCTCTACACGGTTTGGCATGAGTCTAAAACCTTGTTAGTGTATTTTAATGATAGCACTAGCAGATATTTCCTCCATTACTCCAAGAAGTGGGGATAGTGGGTGGTGGTGGGGCTGGAGGGTAGGTGGAATGCTTGACGTCCATCTCTAATATGGCATCTGTTTTACATGATTTGACATACTTGTGTTAAACATACTGTTATTTGAAATGTACTAAAAAGGGTAAAATAATTTTTTCTGTAGCTCTCGGGATTGTCTTTAATATATATATATATATATATAACTTAAATATAAAAGTGTAAGTGCCCCTCACACTTTTATGTTTTAAGTTATATGTATTAAAGAAACTCCCGAGACGCCACGAAAAAAATCGTTACTCTTTTTAGTGGATTTCAAACAAAATTCTGTTTATGAAAATACTTTTTTACTTCTTTTTTCCGTTTATAAACTTCATTGAAAAAGCTTTACTTATTTTTTAAAAAAATCTGTAAAACAGTGCCTAAAATCGCCATCCAGTGACGAGCTGTGTGAAGCAGAAAGACTGGGAACTCTGTGTGTGTGTGTGTGTGTGTGTGTGTGTGAGAGAGAGAGAGAGAGAGAGAGAGAGAGAGAGAAATAATGCCAATTGATGTGTGTAACTATAGCGTCTTCCTATGAGATGTTTTAACCCGTTGCTCGTTCTAAGCGAGTCTAATCTGTACATCTTGTGTACCAGGACATCGCCATGGCTTCCATCACACCCGAGTGGTTTGTGCAACGAAAGATGTTCCACTCGGCCTTGAGGCTGTACGGGGACGGGGTGCACAGGTTTGAGTCCACAGTACAGGAGGAACTGCGAAGGTTGATGGAAGAGCTGGAGCAGTCCCTGGGAGAAGATGTTTACATAGAAGAACACCTCTCCTTCTCTCTGTTGTCTATCCTCTCCATCCTGGTAATGTTGAGGTTTTAGTGCAAGTTTTCCCCCTTTTTATTCCCTTAGTGAATTAATTCATTCTTTACCACACCTGGGTAAGAATCCGTATTCCTCATCGTAAGCAGACGACATGCTGATTTTTTGGTAACCAAACCCTGCATATTTTCTTCCCCACAACCAGTTGAATTTTCATGTAACAGATGACAGGCGAGCGTCCGGCCAAGGACTCCCCTGTGCCCGCCGCCATGCGACTACTGGGTCGTGGCGTCAGCACTATGGGCACACCTTCTGTGGACACGGTGTTACGCTTTCTACCCTGGCTGCGCCTTCTACCCGGCTGGTTCCGAAGACAGTGTCATGTGACCCGCGAGAGCCGCGACTGCATCATCGATACCATCGTTAGCCGTGCACAGGTAACATAATAAAGGCGCGTACTCCCTCTCTATCTGTGTGTGTGCACGCGCGTGAGAGAGCGTAAATGATTGCGTGCAAATGTATAAAAGCAGCTGAATGAAAATGTGCGCGTGGGTGTGACCGAGTGAGTGAGTAAATATCTGGGTACACGCGAGTATGTGAGCGACTAAAAGAGAGAGAAAGTGTGTGTGTGTGTGTGTGTGTGTGTGTGTGTGTGTAAAGGGTACGTGTTTGTGTGTGCGAGAGAGCGACTGAATAAATGCGTGCGTATCTGTATGAACGTGTGTGTGAGTACGTGTGTCTCTGCGTGTGTGTGTGTGTGTGTGTGTGTGTGAGCGACTGAATAAAGGCGTGCATGTGTGTATAGACGTGTGTGTGTGAAGGCGTTTTTCTGTGTGTGTGTGTGTGTGTGTGCGAGAGTGAGCGACTGAATAAATGCGTCCATTTCTGTATAGACGTGTGTGTGTGTGTGTGTGACTTCCGATGAGATTACCTGCGTGCTAGAATGTGTTGCCAGGCAACAGTGTCGGCGGACTACCCACGCGGCATCGTGGACGCCCTGCTGCTGGCTCAGCGGGCAGGAGGGCAGCGTGTGACAGACGACCATGTCAAGGGCCTCATGCTGGACATCGTTGCGGGCGGTGAGTAGCGGTCACTCAAGATCTCCTTTACGATTGATGACGTTTCACTAACGCCTGCAGCCACTTACTGCCCTGATGACGATGTCTGCAGGTTACATCACCTCTCTGACGTCATTCCTGAGCACGCTCATCGTGCTTTTCAACTGCCCGCACGTGGTCCGCGCTATACAGACTGAAGTCGACGATGTCATAGGTCACAAGACTCCAACCCTCGAGTACCGCAGAGACCTCCATTACACAGTGAGTGACACGTTACAACTGTAACAAAATACCATAAAACACTGCACCCTTTAGGACAACGGACCCGCTGGATTTTTTAAAAAATCTGATATTGTATTATTTTGGATCGTCTGTCGCCATGAAATTATTTTATTGTGTTGCCGGGGTTTCAACTTTTCTGAGGGTTTTTGGTGGGAGTGTGTGAAAGGGGTTTACTTTGGTTGTCTTCAAGAACTTACAGCTATAGCGATCATTTATGTGCTTCTCTTCATCAAGCGCTTCAAAAATAGTATTGCAATCATTTTTGTTTTTACGAATGAGACTTGATTTTTGTGATTTGAGGCCAGAGATTTAATGGCTCCGTGCGTAGAATATTGTGATAAGACATTAAATACTGAACATGCTGCCAATGACTAAGCCTTTGAATCTCTTTGCGTCACCCTGAGGTATCGCAAAACATGGATTTTTTTTTTTACAAAGATTTCCGCTGTCAAATGTAAACGTAACCAGACCACCTCACATTGTTTGCTTGATGTGTTTGTCACTCTCAAATGTAAACATCACATTGCTTACAGGAAGCCACTTTGCTGGAGCTTCTGAGGTTCATGCGGTTCTTACCCCTGGGACTCCCGCACGAGTGTCGTCAGGCCACTGAGATCGGCGGTTACCAAATTCCCAGGGGAACACTGGTAAGGTGGCCAGTCGGTTGCAGTCTTATAACCAACAACAGTAGTAGAGCTTGACGTTCCACGCCTTTACTAAAGACCTTGTGATGAACAAGTTACCGTACCTGGCTTCTTGTAAGAACCGCTTACTTATGAACAATAGCATCAAAATCTAAAGGAAAAGAAAATGTAAGAAGAGAAATATAAAACTGTGTTCTTTCTGATTTCCACGAATATTTTACGATTTGGCTGAGAAAAAGTGATTAACGGTGGTCTCCAAATGTGTCCCATGACGTAGCTGTTTGCCAACCAGTGGCAGTGCAGTCGCTCGGACGTCTGGGAGAATGCGAACTCGTTTCTACCTGAACGCTTTCTGGACGAGAAGGGGAAACTTCTCTCTGCCGACCACCCTACTCGTAGGAAGTGAGTAGAGCTCAGTGGGCTTAGCAGTTTTACATGATTTCTCACAGGATGTGAATTAGGATGAGTATCAATCAATTGTTCAGGAGATTTTCATTTTTCTTGGAAAGAAATTCAGCTAAAAAACGAATATGTCCAACGCTTTCTCGTAGCCAAAGTTGTACACGTATTTTTACGATTATTACAAAAAGCATGTATTACAGTCTGAACACATTAACTATTGTTTGTGAGTGAACATCTGTCAGTATTTGTAAACACATCAAAGGGGAAAAGTGACTGAGGTCTAAGACAAAACATTTAAGTGCATTTCTCACCATCTCCCCCATCACCCCAACAAAGACACAGTATTTTCTTTAATATATATACGTCTATGGTATTCCTACATACCAAGGTCTAAATTGTTTTGCACGTTTTGTGACTTTTTACTCACAATCAACCATTCCAACAGCGCATTAAACGTGATAATTTAGACCAGTGTTTCTGAGACAACGAAATGCTGTGTGTGTTCTCACGTCCTCCCCCCCCCCACACACAAACAAGAGAAAAAGATCTTTCGTTTGGGAGGGCTTAGACACCATGACAGGTTGTAACAGACGCCATAACAAACCAAAAAAGGTTGTTAGGATTAGCAAAGTAGGTGATCTTAGTAATAAGGTGTTGCCCCAAAATTGCCTTACCACTAATGTATTTATGACACTCACAGACACCACTGCATGTGTTCAAAATGTCATACTACGATAATTTTACATACCTTGAGTGACTGGCTTACAGAAAGTTAATTAGTACGTTGCATTTGGAGTATATTGATAAAACAGCTCACCAACTTTCAAATTGACAAAGAGGTTTATAGAATATGGTTGTGTGATAAAAGAAAAGCATGTTTGTTTGATTTCAGTCTTTTACCATTCGGTGTTGGAAAACGCACTTGCCCTGGTGAGACGTTTTTACGTACCCGCCTATTCCTCCTTGTCACGACGCTGTTGCAAAGATTCGACTTCCTTCCACCCAGTGACGGAAAGGTTATACCTCTTGATGACATCCCATGGGTACAGGGGGCTGTGCTCCTACCTCCACCATTCAAGTGCCGCGTGCAGAGGAGAGCTACATAACCACAATGCTATTATATATATATATATATAACTGTAATATCAACAATTTTTATTTTCTTCCTTCACAAATTCCTGACGGGAAATTCAAATAAGCCATCTGCACAACCAGAGGATAGAAACAGTACAAATAACATGCACAACCAAAGTACTGCTTGGGGTAGTGAGCAGAGGGAATTCCAATCCCAGGATGGAGCTGGCCTCAAACCAGCCATCTTCTGCTGTACAGTGAAGCACACTCATTACCAGACTATGAAGTCTTCAAGTCAGGGAGCCTCCTACACCCATCTCATATTAAACAATATTCTGAGTAAGCAATAAATTAAAAGATAGACACAGAAGAGGGAGGAAGAGAAAAACAAATGATAGCCAATTGAATAGAACGCTGGCATCTAAACTCAAAGGTACACCACTTCAATATTCATGTGGAGCAAACTCTCAGTAGTTGACCAGCTGTTGGGAATGAATACCTGACACCAAAGAGGATTTGGGAAGATAACTCCCCAGCGACAAAGGGGCTAACTTTACTATGGGTAAATGGATGTGCTCAAATTTAATTTAGATTCTTTTTGTCTGTCTTCACTGGTACTTTCCTACACCATTGAGACTAAGAAATAAACTTTACTGAAGATTTCAAATACTTAAGTCTTAGAAGTGATACAGTGAATGCACAGTGTGTGCATGCATGTGAGAGAACAGATAGAAAGCAGTTCCATTTTTTTTAAGAATCTCTTTCAAATGAGAACAATAGATCAGTCTTTTTGCTGGGACTGTGTGCTCATTTAACTCCATCACCTGCTTACCACGTTCCGCTTGTAAGCCTGCTGCACAGCAAGTCAGCTTTGTCTGCTCACACCACCTCCACTGCTGCCAGTAAGTCTCTAACACTGTCATCACCTTCCCAACAAATGACAGTGTACCAAAACATTCTGTACTTTTTCTGAACTTTTTCTTCACAGCAAATATTAATAAATTTAGGTAACCAATCCATGGATCTCTTGTTATAAGAAGATCCTGGACTGCAACCTCTGTATAATGTATCTTTCCAATGTCGCAAGACGATTCTGACGTGGAACATCTAGCAACTTACCCTGGATATTAAGCCTAAAGCCATCATCATGGTCATCGACCACAAAATCAGGTTCCTGAACAGTAATGGCTGACTCTCCTCGTTCTACAAAGATTTGTCAATATCATGTCGCTGTGTTAGCTCCCATTCCACATGCCAGATTGATGGCTGCTGATGACTGCCAGCTGTCTGATCATCATAAGCAACTGTTCTGTGACTGGCCTGTCTGGAATAGTTGTGGACAGTCATATCCACAGCAATGTTAGTCTTCCTATTGAAGATGCCTGCATGAGACTTCTGTTTTTGGTCTGATTCAGCATCAATTATTTTATCACACTCCTTTGAACTGTGTTCCTTCCTAAATCTATTTATTTTCTGCTCTTTTGCTTCATTTACAAAAGACTGGCAACCAAAACAGCACCTTCATTATCTCCAAATGCGAATATCTTGTTAATCCTATTCTCTGCAACGTTTATGTCTTCACCTGAAGCACAACCTTGACAGTGCACAAATTTAAAATCCTCTTGGACTTCCTTCACAGATGTCTTATCTATTTCCTAAACACAGTAACATAACCTACGACGAGTTTCTGGCCCTGATCCTTTGCAGCGGTTTCCAAGTTGTTTTCTGTCAAGAACGCACGGGACGTGTGGACGAGTCACATACAACACACACTGACCTCACAGCGTTCTTCACGTGTTCTTTCACACAACAAAGTACTAAGACCTGCACGAAATACACACCACTACGAATCTCCAAAAGCACAGCAATTACTCCCAATACAGAATCCACTGGCAGAAACACAGCAACTGACGAATCTTTTCAAACACACAGCAATACTCCAATTTTCTGAATAAGCCAGTAGAAACACAATAACTGGCGAAACACTAGGCCTATATACTCCAAGCAATACTTCAAATGCCGACCTCCTTTACTTTTCTCCAAAACTCACACACACACACACACACCGGTACAATCCACTCAAACCATCCTTTTTTCTCTCTCCCGAAACTTCTGCGCTCTTCAAGACGACACCCCACGTCATACCCTCTTTTACGTCACGCTTTTCAACAATAGCAAACGTATCCCCCAAGGGCCACTAACCCTGCTGTACAAAACAAACAAGGGAGCTAACTCCATTTCTGACATTCATTACTGTCACGGGTCGTTCCGTGACATTTTCATACACAATATTATGATTGCCTTGTATAATAGTTTCTTGGCTATAGTCTTGGCTATAGGTTTTGCTGACCTAGTAAACCTTTTAACTTTCTGCAGTCACCTTTTGGCCCAATTTCCCAGTCAAAAGGGCTCTCTTCACCAAGTGCTAAGGAACAGTGGCATGTCTTTTGACCACACTGTTCTAGTCTTGTTTTATCATGGACAGATCTCTGCAGGTGCACATAATTCTGTTCTCTTTCAATGGCATGATCACCAGATTGATTGTGACTCTGCAGGTCTCCTTTAATAGACTGATCACAATTTTGTTTTGTTTCCATTACATGATTCCATTACATTATGTTTCATGAGATCCTGTGTATGAACATAGTGATGGTATTTTGGCTTGGACAAGATGTTTTCTTCAGTAACACCCTTAATGCTAAGTAATATATCAGCTTCATGAGACTGGAGCATGGCCGACGCACTCTCAATGGCGTAACTATTGGTGCAAAGGGGTGACATGTCACTGCTGCAGCTAAGTTCCGACACAGTGTTGGTGCCATAGCCTGACACTTGAGTTTGGTCTCCTTCTGATTGATTATTAACAGAACTTGTAGATGGAAATGGCAACACATGTACGTTTGTTTTCAGGGTCTGAGATTTATTTTGAAAAGAGACTTCTGACTCAACAGGTGATGGACAGGTAGAAACCACATCCGTCTGTTCCTCTCCCAAGTGACTGACTTCAGCTTTGGCTATAATGATGCTGGTGTCAATGTCTGGACTTTCCCACCTTTCTAACTCGCTATTCTGCTGAGTTTCAAGGCTGATGATTGGAGGACAAAGATTAAATGCTGGGCTATAGTCACATGAATCTAATGCCAACTCTGTGGCGTCAGCTGTATGCAGAACATAGAATAAAGTTGTAAATTGAAGACACTCTGTTCTAAAACTGATGACATGTTGACTATTGTGCCTCATCCTCCTCACAGCGGATGGCGGGAGGTTTGGAACACCGATCTTCACCATTCAGACTGTTGTTTGCCTGTGACTAGTCAACGATCGAGATGTCAAGTCAACAAGCATGGTAAATCTAGCGTCGTGGGACGGGAGTGGTGTTTCATGTCAAGCCAGCAACTAAAGGTATATCACGGCAAAACACCTAGCCCTGTGGTGGTACATAAGACATGTTAGACATCCACTAAGAGACTTTCAGTTTTGTCTGTCAGCAGCATGTTTAGTTATGTTGCTACATGTAGTTTCTGGTCTTTCAGTTCTTTCCCTGTCGATTTTCGTCATGTTTCTTTTGAATGACCACGTTTCCTCTTACCCTCAGATGTCCATTGAAGGTTATTTTGGCGGGTGCATTTGACTGCATTCTGCATACATTGCCTAGAGGGAATGCTGATAGCCATTAATATGGCTGCCAAATTTGTGTAGCTGACTTTACGAAATTTCTTTTGTTGGTGATCATGCTTGGCTAGAATATCTCGAAGAATTTTCCTCAGAAATTTGTTTTGGAATGGCTCTAGTTTCTTCCTGATGCTTGCCAATATCTTCCAGCATTCTCTCCCAAAGAGTAACACCGAAAGGATACTTCTTTTAAATTTTGTATTCCTATACTTAGAACTTTGGACTTCCGAATTTCTTTTGGTATGGTAAAGGCTTTGACTAGTCTGCTCTTCACATTCCGTCTGCTTTTACTACCCTGCCTGGATATGTAAATTCATGGACTTACTCCACTTCTTTATTGTCAGTTACGATGGCTTTTGTTGACTTCGCGAGGCATTTCAGACTCACACTACGCAATGAAGTATTACAGGGTGAACTAAATATGAAGCAGACTGATTGCGGAACTTCAAGATATTTATACAACTTTTTCCCTTGGCAATATGACACCATTTCTAAATATAACCGCGGGAGACTTCCCTATATTACTTTGCTACACCCGAACGCACTGCTGTTCGGATAGATAATATTTAACTGGTTATGGAGGTCTACACGATCAGAAAATAACACGTCATCGCACACTGAGCGCGAGTACGGACTGGTGTGCAAGTGCAGCAGTGTAAACTCCAGCTGAATGACAGGTTTACCCGTACACCGTGAAGTGTGAACGAGGCACAAGAGGGCACGCTCCAGCACCCCCCACCCGAACCTACCCTCGCCAAGTGCACCTGCCCTACATTTGTGCTCTCGGCCGGCTCAGGGAGCTTTTGCACTGCGCCTTGCTAGCAAGAGAAGTTGGGCGACGACGGTTTGCATCAGTTTCCACGGATCCAGTGATGTTGTCGACACAGCAGAATGCGGTGTGAGGGTGTGTGTGTGTGACTAACATCAAAGTATTCACACTAACTTACGTGCCTGTTGTTAATTGTATGTACCGGCTAACCGTCGACGTCGATCCAAGAGTTAAATTCACTCTTCCGCGGGCGACAGTCGGTGCTTTGTGAAGCCTTGACGAGAAAGAGATCCGGTTATTTTGTTTAGGCATTTTTTTCTGTGACTCAAGGAACATATTTTGGCCCGCAACAGCGCTTTGTCCATGCTAGGTGTCTGCTTCGCATGTTGAGTGCAGTAGCAGAGAGCGCGTGTACCCGGGTAGGAAGCATACAACGGCATGATACAGTCGATAGGCATGGTGGCTGCCGTGCCAGCGGGTGTTGTGTGGGTAGCTTCGTGTGCCGTCGTGCTCATCGTCGTGTTGCAGCGACGACTGTCCTCACGGCAGCAGGATGGACAGTCGTCCGGTCAGACAGCTAGACTCCCTCTACCACCCGGGCCTCGGGGTGCGAAAGCTGTACTTTCTTTACTGAGGGGCATCACAATGGGTAACTTTCACCTGGAAGTGTCGACGTGGGCACCGCCTTCCACCCCGATCTCGATGTGCACCAGTCCCCTGGGTACCTTTGTGTCCATCAACCACCCGGATCTGGTCAGAGAGGCCTTCGCTGGACGCCATACTGAGTCGGTCACTAATGATCGTCCCAAGACGTTCATTGGAAAGTTTCTTTTCTACGGACCCAAGGTAACGACACTACACACATGCAGTTATCTACATCCCATTTTAACTGACTCCAAATTACTGCAGTATACTCATACATTACACTTTCATTGACACAAAGTAATTGCAGTATATTCACACAACACACTTTCACTGACAGAAGGTTAGTGCAGTGGTTACATACTCTGCATCATATTTTCATAAACGACAGACAGTAACAGCGGAAAAATCATTCATCAAGCCTAGAAATTTGAATTACATCACAGTGTAATAAGACGTACGCACATACACTTACCTTGCACGCGCACGACGTATATTACAAACATGCACCCCGCTCGACGAGCCCCCGTTGATGGAATGAAGGTGAAGAGATTTCTCGTTGTTTTGAAAAATGAAGGACTCACTCTCTTCCGTCTGTCTGTCTGTCAAACCGTCCCCTTTCTTCTTCTCACGTCATTTCTTCCCAAAACGACGACAAACAAATGACGCACACAAGACGTCAAACACAAGACACCATTCACACACGAAACAATACAAGACCTACCCCTAACTCATTACACTCCCCCTTGCTAAAACTGAAATCTCCCAGATTTCCACCAACTAGGTCGCTATATTGTTTCGGTAAACCCCCAACTCAAAATAACTTAGCAACTGAACTGCACCTAACAAAAATCCCTCCTGGCTAATCTATAACACTACTATTTACTCATGAAACAATGGAGTATTAATTTCTAAAAAATCATAGTAACTTCAATTTTCAAACGGCAGTCAGCTTACATTATATTTACACGTTCATTACCCTACTTACTCCAAAATCAGACCGGGACATTCATCCGCGGCTCTCTCTAGCCGGTTAATTACTATGCCTCCGCTGTCCATTTGCGACCAGTCGACCGTGCCCGGTCCTTGGTCCGTAATGTTTTGGTTGTTATGTACCTGACCAAAGTTCATTGACACAGGTATCAGCTGACCGACACCTTCTCCACAGTGACGCGACAGACGATCGGTGTATCCTACCCCGTCTTCTGCCGCCCTTTCCCCTATACATTCAGCTTTTTCCGAACTCTCGACTGCTTCAGACCTATCGTCTTCTGCCGCTAACCTACTTCTGCAATGCCGCGACGTCTGGCAACAAAATTTACCTTCCGCCTGTTGCGCGACACCATGAGCAGCCCGTTGACAGTCCAGCCGCTGGTGCATACACGGTGCACATGCAGCCGTCCCGTTCACCCTTCGTGAGTCAGACCGCACTTGCATGCGGTTACGTAGCCCGGGGAGAGGACTACCTGGGGTGAGAAACATCTTGACCGTTACTGCCGATGCGCACTCGACCTTTCCCGCTGATGTCACACGACTTCCACCCGGTTCCCAAACGCGAGGACGCGTGTCCTTTTGCTGACCGCGCCCTCTTGCCCTCTTCTTGCGCTGAGGCTGGGTCCGTCGGAATGTTGCCTTGACTTCAGGTCTCTGTTTAAACCGCCAATATGATGCACCCATTAGCAAGGCTACACTCACCTTCGACCCATGGTGCATTTTAACCCTTACTCGGACTCTTTCTCGCTGTCTGTTATGAGACAACAGCCGCGGGGACCCTTTCAATCTCACCACCCGTTGGTGTGACGAAATCACCCCTCTTCGGTTACCCAGATCAAGATTGTCTTCATTCCCCGACCTTCCTCTGGCGCGAGTCATCAGTCCGTCGATGGCCTCCGCCCCTTCGCTAGTTTCAACATCGCTAGTCTCCACCTCACCAGCACCGTCTGCGCTAGCCCCACTCTCACTAGTATGTAGTTTGCTAACCTCATCACCGTTAGCATCTAACTCACTAGCCTCATCACCAACATCCATCTCGCTAGCACCTAGCTCACTAGCATCCACTTCGCTAGCACCGAGCTCACTAGCCTCCTCGTCATGAGTATCCCACTCGCTAGCCTCGATCTCGCTAGCATCTAGCCAGCTAGCCGTGATATCGTTAACATGTAGTTCGCAAGTCTCATCATCGCTTGCACCCACTTCGCTAGCTAAGTCATCATTAATGCCTATCTCGCTAGCATCTACATCGCTAGCCTTCCTTTCGCTGTGATCTATGTCGGTAACCTCAACCGACCTCTGACCACCGTTTCCACCGCGCCAAGCTTTGCCGACGGTTACCATCCCACGCCACTCGTTGCCATGGGGACAACGACGCGAGAAGTGACCTACCTCCCCGCAACTGTAGCATTTCACATCTACAGGTGTTTTCTGCCGGTCTGATCTTTGAGGGCAGAACCTAGCGATATGCCCTGCGCTGTTACAGCTGTAACAAATTACAGGGGGTGCGACCTTACGTGTCTCCTTCCTCCCCTTAGAGCTTCTATAGCCTACGTCCTCATCCTCACTGAGCAGTTCGTCGTTGCTATCCTTTATCCCACCATCTCTTCTAGTCATTAAGTTACAAGCTGATGGCGCCTTCCAACTTCCTACGACACTAACGCTCCTGTTTTTAAAATCACGATGATCATTCTCACTAGCGCCGTCTCTATGGTTAGCCCTGCTTCTTATTTCTGCCATTTTCAGTTGAAAAACGTGCTCTTTCTCCCTTTCTTCTCTCAGTTCCTGTCTCTCCCTCTCTTCTTTCTCTTTCCGTTCATCTCTCTCCCTCTCTTCTTTCTCTCTCTCAATCCGCTCCGTTCTTTCTTTTTCCTCCCTTTCCTTTTTTCCCTGTCTCCACAGGATTAATTCTTTTTCCACAAACTCCTTAATCTCTTTTCCTACCAACCCCTCATCTAATGCAATCTCTCTAAGCTCTTTTCGCTTGTCCCTCTCGGACACAGCGAACTCTGCTTCTAATCCTGACATGGTACAGTAGCTGCGCTAACACTATCGCCGTTGACCAGAACGGTACTTCCCCTTCGCGTTACTTGACCAACCTACCAACGAATAGCTAGGCCAGCTACACACACACTATCTGTTCAGATCCCGGACGAGCTACCCCAATATGTAATAAGACGTACGCACATACACTTACCTTGCACGCGCACGACGTATATTACAAACATGCACCCCGCTCGACGAGCCCCCGTTGATGGAATGAAGGTGAAGAGATTTCTCGTTGTTTTGAAAAATGAAGGACTCACTCTCTTCCGTCTGTCTGTCTGTCAAACCGTCCCCTTTCTTCTTCTCACGTCATTTCTTCCCAAAACGACGACAAACAAATGACGCACACAAGACGTCAAACACAAGACACCATTCACACACGAAACAATACAAGACCTACCCCTAACTCATTACACACAGCAACAAGTGGACTGATGTGTATGAATATGCGAAAGTGTGTCAAATCTTCCAGCACATGTTGGCATTACAAGAAGGTCGCTATAAGTGTGAGGCAAATATCTTTGTACGACATCGATCAATTGTTATTACTTATTATTATTAGCTTTCAGAGGCAGTTGCTACACGATATATCATCAGTCTAAAACCTTGTTAGCGTATTGTAATGGTAGAGTTAGAAGCCTTGTATATTGACTGTCCTGACTGCTGTAAGTGCGTCACGCATGAGCGCCAAAGCATGCAAGAAGCGGGGATAGTGGGTGGTGGTGGGTTTGGGGGGGGTGGTAGGTGGAATGCTTGACGCCCATCTCTTTAGCACTGGCATGACATCTGTTTTACATGATTTGACATACTTGGATGGATAAGTAAACAATAACTAAAAAAGAAAAACCAACAAAAAAAAAAAAACGAAGCGCCTAAAATCTTCATCCAGTGACGAGCTCTTCAAGAAAGTTTCATTTCGTTCTGTACAGAAGAGGACCTTACGAAAGCAAAGGCGCAGAATAGCATCACGAAAGGGATAGAGAGAGAGAAGACTAAAACAGATTTTTTCATCCTCTTCTTTCTTTTCCTTCCCTCAGCTGTGATGGAAAAAAGGAAATGACTGTGTGGGGAACTGAGAGTTATGAGCGTAGGGGCAGCACTACTCTGCTGGTCACCACAAGTAAAAATATTTGTTCAGTTTTAGACAACAAATTGCAGGAAACATTAACGGGCTGAATCAACAATTAAACAATAATGTTACGAACGGGTTGAAAATATAATCAAGTATTTAAAATGTTTAAGAGTATGTACCTACTCAAAATATAATCAAATATTTAAAATATTTAAGTGTATCTGTTGCTATAGCCTCTGAAAGGACAGAAACTGTACAAGTAACCTGCACAACCAGAAAAAGAGCTCCAGAGACCACGCGAACGAGAAGATAATAAGAATACAGTGAATAAGGAGATAATAATAATAATAATAATAATAGTGAAGATTTTTATAGCGCATATTCACACTGATAGAGAGCATGCTCTTAGCGCTTAAAACGAGGAAGAGACGTGGACTAAGTAGACACAGAACAAAGGGACGAAAGAAAACGACAGTACTGACGAAACAGAAAACAAAAGGCATCAAGTAACAGGAACAGAAAAATATAGTGATTCTGCGAGAAAGATGGGTAAAGTAGCAAGAGGGAAGGGGGCGGGGTTAAGAAGGACTAGCATTGTGTGGACTGTGTTAGGAGTAATGCTCAAGGAAGAGGTGCGTTTTCAGTGCAGATTTGAAGGATTCAGTTGTAGGAAGGTGGCGGATATGGAAAGGAAGAGAGTTCCATTGTTTTGCAGCACAGTAGCCAAAAGTCCTGTGACCATATGTTGTTGTTCTGGTGACAGGAACAGTTAGAATACGGTCGTCAGACGAAGAGCGTAGTTGTCTGGACGGAGAGTAAGGGATGAGAAGTTCAGAGAAATAGTCAGGACAAGAGCCTGCAAAGAAATCAAAACACAGCACAGACAGTTTGTACTGAATGCCAGAACGGATGGGTAGCCAGTGTAGAAAACGAAGGAGAGGAGTGACATGGTCCCGTTTCCTTGCTCTAAGCACCAGACGCGCAGCAGAGTTCCGTACTCTCTGGAGTCTCTGAATGAGGTAGTCAGGGCAGCCTGCCAGCAAGGAGTTGCAGTAGTCAAGTCGAGAAAGAACAAACGCACAGACAAGAGTGTTGGTAGCGCGTGTAGAGAGAAAGTGACGGATAGCACTGATCTTACAGAGCTTATAATAGGCAGACCGACAGACAGCTGCTACATGTCTATCGAGTGTCATGTCATCAGTGACAATAAATCCCAGATTCCAAACAGATGACGTGAAGGTGATGTTGCTGTCGCCCACCTTGATGTGATTGGGCAGACTGACGAGTGAAGGTTGATGTCTTCTTCTATGGCACAAGAGGGCTTCCGTTTTATCATCATTTAGTTTAAGCTTGTTTTTTACCATCCAGCCCTTGACATCGCTGATACAAGCTTCTATAGAGCTAATAGCAGAGTGAGACTCAGCCGGCGGAGTGGAACAGTAAAGCTGCGTGTCATCAGCATAGGATTGATGAGAAACCTGGTGAGACTGGATGCACTGGGTCATGGTGTTTGGTCACGAAGCTCAAACCCATTATCGGAGAAGTAAAGCTCGCCATCGTATTTCCCTTATGCTCACCGAAGATTATCTTCCCAGTTATGAAAAGGACGTTTCTTACGTTTTAAGTGTTACTGTTATCCCGCTGCTATTGCTGTTGCTGTGATCTTTTGTAAACAATGGAGGTAGATGTTTTTAGTTTGCAGATCTGCGTTGTTTTCCTGAGTTTCGCGAATTAGGTCGATTGTTATGAGTGGTGTATATTTTCAGCTTTGCTTTATGTGCACATTGCTCGTGGTCTTTGATTTTGTGGGTTGTGAGTGGCTGATACTCTTGAACGAACAACTGTGAGGGTTTTATCTTCTGTTCCGTCCGTCCGTTCTGCGCTACATTGCTTGTACGACAGGCTGATTCCGACCTCGATGACTCCGCGAGACTAAAAACTCATTTACGTACGTGCGTGCGTGCGTGCGTGTGTGTGTGTGTGTGTGTGTGTGTGTGTGAGAGAAATAATGCCAACTGATGTGTGTAACATAGGGTCTTCCTATGAGATGTTTTAACCCTTTGCTCGTTCTAAGCGAGTCTAATCTGTACATCTTGTGTACCAGGACATCGCCATGGCTTCCATCACACCCGAGTGGTTTGTGCAACGAAAGATGTTCCACTCGGCCTTGAGACTGTACGGCGACGGGGTGCAGAGGTTTGAGTCCACAGTACAGGAGGAAGTGAGAAGGTTGATGGAAGAGCTGGAGCAGTCCCTGGGAGAAGATGTTTACATAGAAGAACACCTCTCCTTCTCTCTGTTGTGTATCCTCTCCATCCTGGTAATGTTGAGGTTTTAGTGCAAGTTTTTCCCCTTTTTTGTTCCCTCGGGAATTAGTGAATTAATTCATTCTTTACCACAACTGGGTAAGAATCCATATTCCTCATCGTAAGCAGACGACATGCTGATTTCTAAGTGTAAGTTTGCTTGTGACCGCACAATAATTTGGTTTTCAATATCTTAAATATCTACACATAAACTCATATTTGTTTTTTGAAACCAAACCCTGCATATTTTCTTCCCCACAACCAGTTGAATTTTCATGTAACAGATGACAGGCGAGCGGCCGGCCAAGGACTCACCTGTGCCCGCCGCCATGCGACTACTGGACCGTGCCGTTAGCACTATGGGCACACCTTCTGTGGACACGGTGTTACGCTTTCTACCCTGGCTGCGCCTCGTACCCGGCTGGTTCCGAAGACAGTGTCACGTGACCCGGGAGAGCCGCGACTGCCTCATCGATACCATCGTTAGCCGTGCGCAGGTAACATAGGCGCATATGTGTGTCTGTCTCAGTGTGTGTGTGTGTGTGCACGCGCGTGAAAGAGCGTAAATGAGTGCGTGCGCGAGTGTATAAGAGCAGCTGAGTGAATGTGTGTGCGTGGGTGTGACTGAGCAAGTGAGTATAAATATCTGGGTGTACGCAAGTGAGTGAGCGACTAAGACTGTACGTGTGCGCGCGTATGTGTGTCTCTGTGTGTGACTTCCGATGAGATTACCTGTGTGCTAGTATCTGTTGCCAGGCAACAGTGTCGGCGGACTACCCACGCGGCATCGTGGACGCCCTGCTGCTGGCTCAGCGGGCAGGAGGGCAGCGTGTGACAGACGACCATGTCAAGGGCCTCATGCTGGACATCGTTGTGGGCGGTGAGTAGCGGTCACTCAAGATCTTCTTTACGATTGATGACGTTTCACTAACGCCTGCAGCCACTCACGGCACTGATGTCGATGTCTGCAGGTTACGTCACCTCTTTGACGTCATTCCTGAGCACGCTCATCGTGCTTCTCAACTGCCCGCACGTGGTCCGCGCCATACAGACTGAAGTCGACGATGTCATAGGTCACAAGACTCCAACCCTAGAGTACCGCAAAGACTTCCATTACACAGTGAGTGACACGTTACAACTGTAACAAAATACCATAAACACTGCGACAACAGATCCGCTGGATTTTTTTTATTTATTAAATCTGGTGTTGTGTTATTTTAGATCGTCCGTTGCCATGGAGTTATTTTATTGTGTTGCGGGGGTTTCAACATTTCTAAGGGGGTTTTTTTTTGGGGGGGGAGTTGAGGCTGGTGGGTGTGTGTGTGTGTGTGAAAGGGGTTTACTTAGGATGTCTACAGCTTGAGCGAGCCTCTTTTCATCAAGTGCTTCAGAAACAGTATTGCAATCACTTTTGTTTTTACAAATGAGGCTTCATTTTTGTGATTTGAGGTCAGAGATTTAATAGCTCTGTGCACAGAATATGGTGATATGACATTAAATGCTGAACATGCTGCCAATGACAAGCCTGGATTTCTTGTAAAGATTTCCGCTGTCAAATGTAAACATCACAAGACCACGTCACATTGTTTGCTTGATATGTTTGTCACTCTCAAATGTAAACATCACATTGCTTACAGGAAGCCACTCTGCTGGAGGTTCTGAGGTTCATGCGGTTCTTCCCCCTGGGACTTCCGCATGAGTGTCAGAAGGCCACCGAGATCGGCGGTTACCAAATTCCCAGGGGAACACTGGTAAGGAGGAAAGGTGGCCAGTCGGTTGCAGTCTTATAACCAACAACTGTAGTAGAGCTTGACTCTCCATGCCTTTACTAGAGACCTTGTGATAAACAAGTTACCGTAGGTGGCTTCTTGTAAGAACCGCTTACTTATGAACAATAGCATCAAAATCCAAAGGAAAAGAAAATTTAAAAATTAGTCAAGTGTCCTTTACATTTAAAAAGGGAAACTGCTTTACGTGACATCGTATGCTAAAAACCTGGGAGTTGTTCTCCTGATGGGCCCTCTTACCTACGGCTAGTTTGGCCAAAGTTGTGACAAGCACAGCCGGCTTAAACAAATCGAGCAAAGTACCAGAGCTCCAAATTTGTTCCCAAGCCTAGTTTGACACTTGTCCACCCCAACAATGCGTTTTTTTAAACAATAAACTTGACCTAACCCAGTGTACCTGCCAAAAAATCTGTAAGGTTTGCTTAACTAAAAACAAACTTTAAAAAAGCTAAAATGAACACATAGTGATAACAGTCGCCATGAAAACAAAAAGTGAACAGAGGTTCCCAAGAAGGAACTCAAATATAAGAGCAGTAGAAATAACTGATGGCATTTAACACATTAGCTTCCCTCATGTCTTCCCACGTATCATGGTGCGACCAACAGATGATCAGTCAAAAGAGAAGGTGGTACAAAGGAACAGTCCTCCACGCGATAGAACCAACAGCAGAGGGTTCACGTTGATGCTGGCAAATCTTGGGCGGAAATTCCTCAACGCAGGCGTCCAGGGGCCAGGGGCCAGGGGCCCATTCGCCCTGCCTATCAACATTATTTTATTATCAATTTACCTTGCTGCTAGGCTAAATTACTATTTCATCATTATTTTAATGGCTGTTAGAGTCAATCAAGATTTTAAGATTTTTTTTTTTGTTCGCCACCCTAAAGGGGCATTGAGATTAGAATATAACATATAATAAGAGTTATATTTAACGGGGAAGTCCCACATCAAGTATTCATAATCATTCTCTTAATCCTTGCTTATATATCTCTCCTAGTCAACCATCACCATTATTTCAGTTTCGTACCTTCTATTATCATAATCAAGTTTTTTCTCCCGGTTTCTCCTCATCCACCGCCATGATAAGTTGTCGTCAAGCACTACAGTCGTTTGTGTATGTGAGCGTACAAGGCTATTTAACTGGCATGTAATGTAAGAAGAGATGATGATGATGTCCATTTGTAATGCGCAGGTATCCATTCAGAAGAATTCTCATTGCGCAGCAAAAACAAAATAAATTAAAAATAAGAAAAAAATAAAGTGAATAAATAGATAAAACAAGAGAAAGATAAAAACTGTGACCGTTCTGATTTCCACGAATATTTTACGATTTGGCTGAGAAAAAGTGATTAACGGTGGTCTCCAAATGTGTCCCATGACGTAGCTATTTGCCAACCAGTGGCAGTGCAGTCGCTCGGACGTCTGGGAGAATGCGAACTCGTTTCTACCTGAACGCTTTCTGGACGAGAAGGGGAAACTTCTCTCTGCCGACCACCCTACTCGTAGGAAGTGAGTAGAGCTCAGTGGGCTTAGCAGTTTTACATGATTTCTCACAGGGTATAAATTAGGATGAGTATCAAGCCATTGTTCAGGAGATTTTCATTTTTCTTGGAAAGAAATTCAGGTAAAGAAAGAAAAGTGCTTTATCGTAGCTAAAATTGCACGCTTATTTTACAAATATTACAAAACACACACAAAACATTTATCACAGTCTGAACACACTATTGTTTGTGAGTGAACATCTGTCAGTATTTGTAAAAACATCCGAGGTGAAAAGTGGTTTGAGACAAAACACGTAAGTGCGTTTCTCACCATCTCCCCCAATTTACGAATCTTTTAAACTTGTGAGTGTGACTTTTACTCATCAAGCATTCCAGCAGCGCATTAAACGTGATAATTTAGACCAGTGTTTCTGAGACAAGGAAATGCTGTGTGTTCTTACGTCCTCCCCCCCTCCCGCACACACACAAAAGAAAAAGATCTTTCGTTCGGGAGGGCTTAGACATCATGACAGGTTGTTACAGACGCCATAACAAACCAAAACAAAGGTTGTTAGGATTAGCAAAGTAGGTGATCTTAGTAATAAGGTGTTGCCACAAAATTGCCTACCACTAATGTATTTATGACACTCACAGACACCACTGCATGTGTTCAAAATGTCATACTACAATAATTTTATATACCTTAAGTGACTGGCTTACAGAAAGTTAATTAGTATTGGATTATTGATAAAACAGTTCGTCAACTTTCAAATTGTCAAAGAGGTTTATATAAGTTATGGTTGTGTGATAAAAGAAAAGCATTTTTTGTTTGATTTCAGTCTTTTACCATTCGGTGTTGGAAAACGCACTTGCCCTGGTGAGACATTTGCGCGTAGCCGCCTATTCCTCTTTGTCACGACACTGTTGCAAAGATTCGACTTCCTTCCACCCAGTGACGGAAAGGTTATACCTCTTGATGACATCCCATGGGTACAGGGGGCTGTGCTCCTACCTCCGCCATTCAAGTGCCGCGTGCAGAGGAGAGTTACATAAGCACAATGCTATATATATATATGCAAATGACTGTAATCAACAGTTTTTAATCACCACAGATCTTCTTCCATCACAAATGCTGGATGGGAAATTCAAATGTCATCTCCACAACCAGAGGACAGAAACAGTACAAATAACATGCACAACCAAAGTACTGTTTGGGGTAGTGAGCAGAGGGAATTCCAATTCCAGGATGGAGCTGGCTTCGAACCAGCCATCTTCTGTTGTACAGTGAAGCACGCTCATTACCAGATTATGAAGTCTTCAAGTCAGGGAGCTTCCTACACCCATCTCATACTAAATAATATTCCGAGAGAGAAAGCAATAAAAGATAGACAGAGGAGGAAGAGAAAAACAAATGATAGCCAAGTGAATAGAACGCTGGCATCTAAACTCAAAGGTACACCACTTCAATATTCATGTGGAGCAAACTCTCAGTAGTTGACCAGCTGTTGGGAATGAATACCTGACACCAAAGAGGATTTGGGAAGATAACTCCCCAGCGACAAAGGGGCTAACTTTACTATGGGTAAATGGATGTGCTCAAATTTAATTAAGAAAATTTTTGTCTGTCTATACTGGTACTTACCTACACCATTGAGACTAAGAAATAAACTTTACTGAAGATTTCAAATACTTGCGTCTTAGAAGTGATACAGTGAATGTACAGCATGTGCATGCATGCGAGAAAACAGAAAGCAGTTCCATTTTTTAGAATCTCTTTCAAATGAGAACACTAGATCAGTCTTCTTGCTGGGACTGTGTGCTCATTTAACTCCATCACCTGCTTACCATGTTCCGCTTGTAAGCCTGTTGCACAGCAAGTCAGCTTTGTCTGCTCACACCACCTCCACTGCTGCCAGTAAGTCTCTAACACTTTCCCAACAACTAAGTGACAATGTACCAAAACATTCTGTACTTCCTCTGAACTTTTTCTTAACAGCAAATATTAACTTTAAATAGCCAGTCCATGGTCTTCAGCATATTGTAGAGTATTTTGGTATCAACATATGAAATGCATCCACTCACATCTGCTGTCTTTAGCATGTAATGCATTTACTTCAAGGTACTGGCAAGTTATTCGTATATTCTTATACGGAGTTTGTTAAGAAAATTTTGTAGTAAACTGAGAGGGCTGGAAGATTGACATCCAAATTTTGTCAGTGCTCAGAATATTTAAGACTCGCAAGCCATTTTGATTTTGATTTTAATGAAAAAACAACAAATTCCCATGTTTTCAAAAAATAATCTTAAAATTTTTTATCCATATTTTAATTATCAGAAAAAAATCTCAACAATAATGCACTAAAATATTGCATGCATCATTTAAAATTACGTAATAATAGCAGAAATGCGGTATCCAATTTCGCCATTTTGTAAAACACTTAAAACTAAACGCAAAGTACTCCAGTTTGCATGAATTACAAAGCGCATAGTTTCCTTTCTAATAACTACAACCCAGCATACCATTGATATAAACAACATAATCAAATCTTTTCCACATGCCAAAGGACAAAAAATGTTATTCAGTTTGTTGGAGAATGAAAAGGAAGCAGCTGCAATTATTTTTACTTGTACCTTCCTCTTTTATGGTTTTTAAAATGGTACATGCATTTTTTAACATTTGTACTTAGTAAGCAAAAGAAATTGTTCAAACACTGTACAGTTCTCAAAATCCTTTAGTACATCTTTCCAGACAAGATCTTCAACTAAAATTATTATACAAAATCAATAGTTCATCTGCAAGAATTATTTACACATCTATTTCCACAGAAATTGGCACCAAATTTATCCAGAATAAAGGCAGGCTTTCTTCACCCTATTACAGGTTGCGACAGAATACTGTAACTTTTACTGTGAAAATAAATTTTAAGAATGTGTGTAACTCATTGAACACCTTTTATTTAGATCACAAAATGTTGCCAATCAGTAATCTTAAGTGTGATCAGAGGTCACACGAAAGCCAGAACTAAAAAATGCCCAAGTTCTGTGTGGCCAGAGAAATGCAATAGTGTACTTACAGATAAACATGCACAAACATAAAGAAATTCAGCAAACTGTCTACATATTAGCATCAGTCATGAATACAAAATTGAAAACTGCATGACCAAGCTCTAAACTTACTAAAATAACTGTAATGCAAAGCCACCAATTTGTCACAATCCAACTTGCTCAAAGCTTCTCAGCATTAGATAAAAAAAGATATTTACCAAAATATTAAAAGATAAAATAGATTTTGCTGAACTGAATTATTGAAAAAAGAAGTAGCATATATAACTGCAAGTCTTTGTTACAGGGGAAAACATGTTTAGTTTTTCAAATGTTGCCGTCCCCAAAATAAGAAAGACAACCATGTCATCTATTTTGACACATCTTTTTAAATATACCCAGACTTTTTCAATCATGTTTCAATCTTGTGGCTCTGGATCACTTTAAGGCAGGCTAACTACTCAAATAATTAAGGTGTTCCAAAAAGTTATTCTTTTCATTCAACTAAACTCTTTCCCCACAAGATCCTCTTCTCACTGGCTCTCCTGAATTGCACCTGCAAGAATCTGCATCCTTCCACCCTTCTAAGCCCATCTCCCCATCATATGGCTCAAAAATGTTTCCCTGTTCATCCATCAGTTCTGCTATGTGTTCAACCTGTTCCTCCAGTTCTTCTGCCGCTAAGTTTTCATGTTCCATCTCTGCCATGTGCTCCAGCGTTCCTGCCACATCCTCCAGGTCGTCAGGAGAAAAGGACCTATCACTCACTTCCTGATAATTGTCACCAGCTCCATGAGGACCTGCCTGCAGAATGCTATCCTGGCTCTCAGTCTCCAGAATATTATCTTTGGCATCTGTTACTAGTGTGTGACCACTAGTCCTTCTCATCCAATTGCTATTTGCCTCATCAGAAATACTCCAGCAATCTTGCTGCAGACTGCATTCCTGATCCACAGCCGCTGAAATAATTATCTGGTTAGTCCTTGTCACAAGAAGATCCTGGTCAGCAGTTAGAGATGCAGCAATCTGACTACCCCCTGTCATAAGAAGATCTTGGCCTGCAACCTCCGTATTATGTATCTGGCTTTCCACTGTCCCAAGATGATTCTGGTGTAGAACATCTAGCAAATTATCCTGGATATTAAATCTAAAACCATCATCATGGTCATCAACCCCTAAATCAGGTTCCTGAACAGTTAAGCTTAGTGGCTGATTCTCCTCATTCTGCAAAGATTTGTCAGTATCATGCCGCTGTGTTAGCTCCCATTCCACATGCCAGATTGACGGCTGCTGATGACTGCCAGCTGTCTGATCATCATAAGCAACTGTTCTGTGACTGGCCTGTCTGGAATAGTTGTGGACGGTCATATCCGCAGCAATGTTAGTCTTCCTATGGAAGATGCCTGCATGAGACTTCTGTTTTTGGCCTGATTCAGCATCAGTTATTTTATCACACTCCTTTGAACTGTGTTCCTTCCTAAATCGATTTATTTTCTGCTCTTTTGCTTCATTTACAGAAGACTGGATTTTTCTGGTAACCAAAACAGCACCTTCATTATCTCCAAATGCGAATATCTTGTTAATCCTATTTTCTGCAACGTTTGTGTCTTCACCTGAAGCACAATCTTGACAGTGCACAAATTTAAAATCCTCTTGGACTTCCTTCACAGATGTCTTATCTATTTCCTGAACACAGTAACCTACGAGTTTCTGGCCCTGATCCTTTGCAGCGGTTTCCAAGTTGTTTTCATACACAATATTATGATGGTCTTGTATAATAGTTTCTTGGCTATAGTCTCTAAGGTTTTGCTGATCTAGTAAACCTTTTAACTTTCTGCAGTCACCTTTTGGCCCAATTTCCCAGTCAAAAGGGCTCTTTTCACCAAGTGCTAAGGAATAACAGCGGCATGTCTTTTGACCACACAGTTCGAGTCTTGTTTTATCATGGACAGATCTCTGCAGGTGCACATAATTCTGTTCTCTTTCAATGGCATGAGAACCAGATTGATTGTGACTCTGGTCTCCTTTAATAGACTGATAACAATTTTGTTTTGTTTCCATTACATGATCATTAGGCCGATCATTCTGTTCCATGAGATCCTGTGTATGAACATAGTGATGGTATTTTGGCTTGGACAGGACGTTTGCTTCAGTAACACCCTTAATGCTAAGTAATATATCAGCTTCATGAGACTGGAGCATGCCCGACGCACTCTCAATGGCGTAACTATTGGTGCAAAGGGCTGACATTTCCGACATAGTGTTGGCGCCATAGCCTGACATGTGAGTTTGGTCAGAAGCAGAGGAATAATTGTTCTGATGACAGTCTCCTTCTGACTGATTATAAACAGAAGGTGTGGATGGAAATGGCAACACATGTACATTTGTTTTCAAGGTCTGAGATTTATTTTGAAAAGAGATTTCTGACTCAACAGGATGGAAGACTCCTGGTGATGGACAGGCAGAAACCAAATCCATCTGTTCCTCTCCCAAGTGACTGACTTCAGCTTTGGCTATAATGATGCTGGTGTCAATGTCTGGACTGCCCCACCTATCGAACTGGCTATTTTGCTGAGTTTCAGGGCTGATGATTGGCCTATGGTCACATGAATTTAATGCCAACTCTGTAGCCTCAGCTGTAGGCAGAACTGCAATACTGCAGCTCCTCAGGATCTCTTCACCTGCAATGACACAACTGACATTTTCTCCAACTTTTGCACGCCCCAAAAATGTCTCTTCTATACTGTGCTGACATGTCTCTGGTGCCAAAAGAAGATCATGATTGTTCAGCTGTTTCCCTTCTTGTTCACAATGGCTGTCTGCAATATTGTCCATAGCACTGTCTAAAATGGCTTCCTTCTGGGTCTTCATGAGGGTAACAACTAAAATATCAGAATCAGTCGCAGCAGCACCATGCCCCACATTACTCATTGTCAGGGCATCATCAAGGCCTGCATCACTCATAGCCACGGGCGTATCACAGCAATAAGATTCCACTTTCTCCATGACTGAACAGCCAGTGATTGTAGCTGAAACAGAAAAACCACCAAATTCTTCAGTTTTGCTGTCAGCTTCAATCCATGGTGTAAGAATTCCTTGGCCACTCAGATCAATCTTGTCCTGACTTTGGTCTTGGTGCTCCTTTACCAGATGAATGCTATCATCAGCAAGTACAGACATGTGGAATACAGCCTCCTCCAATGTCTCATCATTTTCATTACTCACAGCCTCTAATGGTCCATCTGTTTTATGATCACCACATCCATGCCCAGGAGGCAACTCTGGCTGTTTTTCTTTATGTCCCCAGCTAGAAAACACAACCCCCTCAAGTAAATCAGACACACCACACACTCTGTTGTCCTCAATGGGTTTGTTTACTTTAAACTCTTCTTCTTCAGTTCTTTCGGTAATTGATGTAAAAGATGGTGCAGTAGTGATGTTCTCCATATGGGTTGTGTACTCTGCACCCTTTTCATCATCTACAACCACTGAATTGACACTTCTATACACACAGACACCACTCTCAAGGCAAGCATCCACAAGAGACTGATCAACATTTACACATTCAGCAGTACTAGCCCAGCAAGTCCCAACACCTTCAAGATCAGCCACTTCTTCACTAGAAACAGCACTGACTTGTGCGTGCTGCGGTGTGTCTTCTAAACCCACAGTCACAGTCTCTGCAGCTTCTCTATCACCCACTGAGATGCCAGACAGCATAGAGCAAGGGTCCTCTTGCTTGCAATCCTCTTCCTCTTGAGACACTTTGCATCCTTGGTCATCGGCAAGATCTGCTTGAGAGGTAGGAAGCACCTCACAGTTTTCAAATCTGTTGTCATTGCAGGCTGTTTGACTATCATTTTTTTGCTCTTTAAAATATTCTGGATAGCCTACAGATAAGTTGGAAACTTTCAGCCCATCATTTATTTGTCCTTCTGGGATACTGAATGTACTGTTACTAGAACCTGCCCTAGACGCCTTCAACTGTTTACCAATCTCTGTTGGGAGACAAAAAAAAAAAAAATGTCAGACTTTATTACAGTGGCAAAACTTCTAAAACCTATCATAAAACTAGTACCATCAAGCTAGCACACACTAGGTGACCTGGTAAGCTTGGCTTTTTTTTAAATGTTAGTTTTAGCACATCAGAAGATTCAGTAGTACGTAAAAGCATTCTTTCTCTTCCACAAACATTATAACCCTTTCTCCCAACACATCCATCTTTCACTGTGATATGTAAGACTAACTCGGTTTTAGCGATGTTTTGTCATTGTCAATGTTAATCTGATGTGTCTTTAAAATAGCACTACACATCTATATTGGAATGTATATTTAAAGCAATCTTCAAAGTTTTATGCATACATGATTTAGAATGTATTGAACAATAAGAGCCAAATATGAGAAATACATAACAAATTTTATGGTACTGATTCTTCTACTGACAGGCTGTCATTAGAAACTGCCTAGTTTTTAGCTCTTGACTACCGTTTGAACCTAATGAAATAATCATCAGCTCTGAAAAACTTATTTTACAGTCACTTTTATGACAAAATGTCACCAGAAAAAAATGGTAGCAATATATATATAATATAAAAAAGATTAAAGGATATACTATAAAGTTTTTTTAAACGTTCGTTAGCGTTCATTGTAAAGGAAAAGAAATGTTCAAAATAAATAAATATTAAAAATAAAATTATGAAAAATACTGGTTGTCTTCAAGCTGTTTATACAAAGCTGATCACCACCACCAAAGACAGAAAGCACAGCAAAAAGACTGAAATTTTAGTGAAAGAAAGAACAAGTGAGGAATGGGTTTGTAGCACACTACTGGTATTTAGCTTTGTAACAATGGTTCTGATCTCTCTGAGGTTAGCAAAATGGATGCATACAGTAAGACATTCTTATGTGTTCTCAATACGTAGCTTTGTGTATCACACACTTAATGATACTGAAACCAAGAACTACATTGCAATATGCTGGGAAGAGGGTCAAGAAGCTTCTAAGTACTTTCTTTATATATTTGTTGACAGGAATGCAAACATGCAAAGCAAAATATAGGCAGCCCTTACGATGGCTTCATGCATACAACTTATATAGTAAGGCATGGAAGCAACTTTAGAATAGGTTTAGCACCAGAGAATCAATATACTCTTACGACATCTCACTCTATTACAGCATGTTAGAGACTATAAGCACATAATATGCAGGTCATCACCACATCCATATATGCCATCAATTCACACTAGAGGACATGCTACCACACACAAATTCCTAATACTCACAGTCTCTTGAACCTGCAGTAGTGAAACCACAGTTAAGTCAGACATTAAACCCACTACTTCACATCATAACCAGCTATTATCTACAGCATTTCACAATGGGCTGTTATGGATCATTTCAGCAGATTATCACCACACAATTTACAGGATTTATGTCTTTGTGCTGTAATGTGTTGTTTGCTTTTTGATATGCCTTGCAGAGAGAATTATGTCATTCATTAATTTTTGAATGTCTGAATCTTTAAAGCACTTTTGAGCCGCCTTTGATGGCTGGGTAAAGTGCTTTATAAATAACCACTATCATTATTATTATTCTGTAAAACACTTTCAGCCTGGCTTTGGTGCTAAGGAAAGGCCCTATAAAAATGTGCTGTATTCTTTTTATTAATTCCAGGTGTAACTAAAACAAGCCAAAAAATCTAAAGTGAAAAAATATGTAACACCCCCGCCTGCCCCCCTCCAAAAAAAAAAAAAAAAAAAAAGAGGGGGAGTGATCCGGGAAGACAATGAATCTGTAAGGTAAAGACCAACCCTTTCCTCCCACTGCCTTCTACCTTCTTTAATAAATACCCATTTGACACAGGATGGCAAGGAAACTTTCTGGTAAAAGCATGACCAAGCCTCGGACCTGCAACCTTCTGCTGCACTATCCTCCTACCAACAAAAACCTGATATCCACATGAAGATTTCCTATCAATAAAAGCTGGCCATCTCACCTGTCTCCTCTTCCTCATCAGCAGCAGCACTAGTCTTGTTGCTGTCAGCTGTCGTCATTTCCAGTACTTCTTCTGGACCAACACTCTCTACCAGCATTTCCTCACTTAAATCTCTCTCAGCCTCAAAAGCAGCATGTCCTTTGCTCTCTTCCATATCAAAGAGGCTTGCTTTCCTTTTGTTTGTGGCATCTGCATCTGTGTCACAGGTGTCTCTCTGTCCCTTTTCTTCCATTTCACCTGTGCTTTCTTCTCCTTTGCTGTCACCCACTCTGTCATCATCTTCAAAAGTTCTGCTTTCTCCTTCCCCAGCAACAACCTTCTCTTCCTCTCCACCAGCTGTTTCTTCATCCTTATCCACATCTTCTTGACCAAGAGAGTTCTCTCGGTGACAAGCCACTTCACTAAACGATGCTTCTGTTGGGAGGCAAAAAAAATTATCCATATAATTAATAATGAATATTTCTGGAATATAATATTTGGAGTATCAATTTCTGCTTCACTTGGCTCAGTAATTATGTTAACTTGTAGAAAGGGAGACCATTTCCAAGCCGACATCTGCATATAGTGGACAACAGAATGAACTTAAAATAGGGAGATTCACTGAGAAATAAGCCTGGAATCCTGGGTGAAAAAGGTGGCACTGATCTTGGATTTACTTCTGATTAGCAAGATTGGATGAAAACAGCAAATGGTACTGCAGTTCTTTGAAAACCACTAAATGAACCTGACAGCACACCACATGAAATGAAAACAGAAATAATAAATGCCCTTAAATGCAAGCATTTGTGTTTACCTAGAAAGTTGGCACAGGCAATTAAATTCAATCTATGCAGTGTGTTCCACATGGAAAAAATATTAAAATACTGAATGCATAAAGAGAAGTAACTACTTTTTTAAATTTTGAAAGGACAACCCTTTTTGTAACAAATGTTTTTTCTCCTTGACCAAAGAAAGGGCAATTTGAAAACATGGAAGACCTCACAACTGCCTGCTCACATTCCAGATGGAAGACCAATCACAATCTCTTGCTAAATAATCGTTCTGGATCATATGTTACAGAGATGTAGCTGTTTTCTCTTTATCATTGATACACATAGTTACCATCTGTGTGATTTATGCTGTTTTAAGTGCCAGGAATGTTCCAGGCAATCAACATTCAAGATAGTGTCATGCTGTGTCTAAATGACTTTTTGAAAGTTTCCATATTACAAAGTAGAGAAAATTCAGTCTCCATTCAGGTGGGAAAAATCAGATTTTTTGTACCTTTTACTATTAAATCAATTTAATTATGTTTCAATTTTTTTCTAATTTAATAATTTTTTATAATGTTATTTTAAAAAAGAAGTGGTAATTGAAAAGCATCAAAAGAAAAAGTATGTTTCTTTACCAACAGTTTAAGAAGAAAACAAAATAAAAACCAATAACAAATTTAAAGACTGTCAACAGCCAATTTTACAAATTCTATCGCAGAGATACCCCACAGCTCTGTTTTTCCAAGAGAACAATTTGCAGAACTCACCAAACTGACCCATTTGCTCAGGATCATCTATAGTTTTCTCCAATTGTATCTCCACATCTAGTGCAGAGCCTGGAACAGCCTCAGCATAGCCTAGCTCTACGAGGGCACTGTTCAATGATGGTTCAGTGCTGAAGCTAGTGAAACAGGAACTGGCCTCATCTTTCGACAGACTGTGTCTGAGCATTACGTTGTAGACTCCAGTGCTCTCGGAGAAGGAAGCCACGAAGAGATGCAAAGTATCCTTTTTGACAAAATCTGCAGCACATGCAACAAACAGTTAATATTTTTTCCTGGCACCATGTCCATACAATTACTCTTTATACACATCTATTTAAAGATAAGCAGTCTCTCTACTAAGTAAAAAGTGATTAATATGGAAAAAAACCTGAGAAGAATGACAACGCGTTGTCACACCAACTGCCATCCACTGGAACAACATCTGCCAGTGCACAAGGTACGAACAAAGTAGGAATGTCAAGGAAGTGAGCAGGTAAGTCCCGAATCTGATCTTTGTTCACACGAAGCACATTCCCTGTATCCACGCAAAGAATCTGGGTAAAACGAAAAAAACATACAAACAAACAAACAAAATTAATTATTTGACTGCCAAAATTCATCTCATTTCTTAGAATAAAGAGCCCTGAAATTATATTCAGATTCTGTAAGCAAGCAGTCACAGGTTTCTCCTTCTCTACCTCATTAACATCTTAACCATGTGCAACATTTACGTGGTACACTGCCCACAATTTCTGCCACCTGTGACCCACTCTGAACATTTATCAAAGGGTGCACATTGCTTAACACATTTCTCAATGTAGCAAACAGTTCTACAATTTTTATTTTTCTGGTTTTATTAAAATCTTTTAACCTAATTCTTTGATAGCTTTTTCCTATCAAAAATATAAAGTGTAGAAAATGATACAGCATGTCAATTTATAATCAAGCTGTTTGTGCACACACCGATTCAGTCTGACATGCTGGGCCTAATGCAACTGCAAAAAATGCGGCAATCACACTTCCCACTTTCAGTTTTTAACAATATTTACTTACCTTGCACATACTATCAGTAACGATTTGTACTTGGGCTCGTAGCCACAAGCCTGAATCTTGCACTAAACAAGGGCTATCCACAAAGATCTTGTTTTGTGTGTCTGCATCAGTGTCTGCAATTTCTAAGGCAATCCTGTCAGCCAAAGTCTGAAGCAAATCTTTGGAGTCCACCCTTGTTACATAGAAGGCATCAGGTTCACCTTCAACATTCACATTCACTTGATATTCCTTGCCCACTTCAAATGCCTCACATCTGCAACAAAGAAACACCAGAAAGTTGTCAGCAACATGTCACAGAAATGACTACAATAAACTGTAAAAGAGATTTGCAAAGTGAACAAAAGTTAAACATTTTGTCCACAAGCGTTCTACAACTAAGCAAAAACCTATGTGTAAGCAGAAAGGAATAAATGTATGTACAAACCTTTAGTCATAAACAAAATTTGCACATGACAATAAATTCAACCGTAAACCTCTCAAATTCTCCTGTAGGATTTGTTTTGTAAGTGTTTTTTGTTAAAAAGAACATTATTTTTTAATTAAACAAAAGGAAAGCCTCACTAGTTTGAAAAAAATGTCTCGTAAAAATGTCTGGAAATATTTGAGTGAAACTTAAGAAGTGATTTTTTTGGCCCAAAAATGAAACAGCTGAATTTGGAATACAGCCCTACAGATTGAAACTTTATTTAGAAGCTTCGAATGAAGTTAAAAAAATAATTAAACGGCCCAAACGAAATTCATTCAACATGTTGGTAAGTCAATCAGATCAAAATTTAATAAGCAACAATTACGGTCATTGCAGTCTGCATTGTATTATTACTGCTTGTCTGTTACTAAGTAAATACGTTTCAAGTGTTTGTCTAAGAGAAACTCCTGTAACTTTTTTTTATTTGATGGTTTCAAGCATTGCATTTTTATTTTATAGTTACAACTGACTGCTGGTAAGGATTCCACCCTCATGGGACATCTGGAACCCACCTCTTCTTGCAACATTGACAGTCTTTTAGAGTACCTTGGAGAGGAGTCGATGCCAAAGTGGATGAAGGAAGAAATGGCTGGCAACCACGAAAGAGTGAACTGCAAGATCTATTCACCACCACTTGAGACAGGCCTGAAGTTGACAATCCTTATCAGCTGCTGCATCTATCCAGTTGTTTGCCTGGTCAACCACTACTGGTGGACCAACTAACTGTTCGTCAACAGGTACCAGTCATGGGATGGATAATAATAATAATAAGTGAGAATTTATAAAGCGCAATATCTCAGCCAAAGGCGGATTCATTCCACTGAAACAAGGTCATGAAGGTGTAGAACGAAGACTCGCCGAGTTGCGGCAATAAAGCGTGATCACTGCAGATTTAACGGTAACGACTCCAGAGAATAAGGGGTGGTGATGATGATGATGATGTCCATTTGTAATGCGCAGGTATCCATTCAGAAGAATGCTCATTGCGCAGCAAAAACAAAATAAAGAAAAAAATAAGAAGAAAAAAATAAAGGAAATAAATAGATAAAACACCAGGAAAGTAACAGAAGTAACAGAAGTGTTGCTTGGTTGTTTAAGTTTAAGTCCATCTTAAATAAACAGATGGGTCTTCAGTCTTTTTCGAAACGTGGTTGGTGAGGAGATGGTGGACAGTGACGACGGCAGGGCATTCCACAGTTTAGGTGCCGCGTTTTTGAAGGCCCTGGCTCCAGTGTGCTTCTTGTTTGTGTCTTCCACTGCAGGGAGACAGAAGCGGGACTGGGAGCCAGAGCGCAGACCACGTGACGGCTGGTAGGGAGGAACTACCTCTTGTAAATAGTCAGGAGCAGTTTTGTACATGCAGGACTGTGCAATCGAAAGCACTTTGTGGTCAATGCGCTTTTTCACTGGGAGCCAGTGAAGGCTCTGTAGGATAGGCGTGATGTGCTCAGTGGACCACTTTGCACGGGTGACAATCCTTGCGGCTGTGTTTTGAACTCTTTGGAGTCGATCCAGCTGCGCAGCAGGTGTACCCCACAATGCACTATTACAGTAGTCTAATCTTGATATGATGGTAGCCACAGCAAGTGACTTGGCAGCAGCTTGAGTCAGCATGGGCCGTAGTCTACCTAAAGTCCTCAAAAAGTAGTAGGATTTTGCCACAACAGAACTAAAATGGTTGCACATGGAGAGTTCTGCATCAATAAACAGCCCGAGGTCCCGCACACAGTCAGCAAAGGCTATGGAGGAGTCACCGACCTGCACGGCACTAATGTCAATCTGCTCCCTTCTGGCCCTGGGGCCGCACAGTAACGCTTCTGTCTTGTCGTCATTGAGTTTAAGACGATTCCTGGTCATCCAGGCCTTCACAGCAACACAACAAGATTCAAGTCGCTGAAGCGCATTCCTAGCCACTGCTGGGTCGGGGGGAAAACTGTGCAGAATCTGTGTATCGTCCGCAAAGAACTGACGTCCCATTTGAAAGCGTTCAATTACCTGTCCAAGCTGTGAAGTATATACAGAAAATAATAATGGACCCAGAACGGATCCCTGTGGTACGCCACACACCAGAGGAACTGCCTCAGAGCTTGCAGAGCCGACAATCACTCTCTGAGATCTCTCGGCAAGATAGGAGTCAATCCACTGCAGCGCAGCGCCCTGGATACCAGCCTCTGACGACAGCCTCTGGAGCAGCAGGCGGTGGTTGATAGTGTCAAACGCACTACTCAGGTCGAGTAATACCAACAGCACTAAGTTGCCAGAGTTGACACTACAAAGAATGTCATTGGTCACACGAAGAAGAGCAGTTTCTGTGCTGAAGCCAGGACGATACGCTGACTGAAATTTATCTAGGCAGCCATGAGTAATAAAATGGGTCATAAGTTGCTCTGCGACCACCCTCTCAAGTAGCTTGGAAATATATGATAAATTTGACACTGGGCGATAGTTTTTACAGTCAGAGGGATCCAGGTTTGCCCTTTTCAACAAGGGCTTCACAACGGCCTGTTTAAAACACCGTGGAACACAACCTGCTCTCAAACTGGCATTAATAATGTCCAAAATGACAGGAAATAGAATGTCTAGAAGTTGAATAATAAATTTAGTTGGTACCGGATCCACAGCACATGAAGTTTTTGTTGATCTTGCTACAAGTTTCCTCAAGTAGCTCTCATCAACAGACGTGAAAGAAGTCAGCAGTACACCAGCAAATGGCACAGAATAGTCTTCCTCACACTCTGGCAACTCACAAGCTGCACTCTCAAGTCCAGCACTAATTTCCTTTATCTTATTAACAAAGAAGGAAGACAGCTGATCAGCAGCTGACTTGACATCCACCTCAGGAAGAACCGGACTAGTTCCGTTCTTACCCAACAAGCTGTTCACAATGTCAAAAGTCTTTTTGGGATTTCCACTCGCAGCCTTTAGCTGCTCCTGTACATATAACGATTTAGCCTTTTTTACAGCACACACATATTTATTTCTGGCTAACTTATACAGCTGTCTGTCAATCTCAAGTTTGGTCTTCCTCCACTTTTTCTCTGCCAACTGTCTTTGTTTCTTGGCTTCACTCACCCCCTCACAAAACCACGCACAATCTGGTCTGTCGACAACAATTTTGCTAACTGCAGACGCATGCTTATCAAGCAGCTGTAATAAAGTCTGATTATATAACTCTGCTAACTCATCAACATCTGTGGGAGGATCTAATAACAACTTTGACTGAAGCAGGTCTTCTCTGAAAGCGTTCAGGTCAATCTTTTTCAAATTTCTACACAAAACATATATCTTTTTACGCCTTGGTCGAGAGAGATCAGTCACCAAGGACTGCACAAAATGGTCTGAAATAAAAAAATCCTCTACAACAGCTGACTTGACCAGTGACTCTGATGGTGCACGAGTGATAACCCAGTCAAGAATGTGTCCAAGTCTATGAGTTGGTTTTTCAATCAGCTGACAAAGACCACGGCTGTCTAAAGCCTCAATCAACCGCTTCACATCACTATCTTGAGGTCTATCAAAATGAAAATTTACATCCCCCAAAATAAGAAACTTCTCCTTTGTAAGTAAACTGTCCAGCAGCATGGCAAACTCCTCATGAAACAGAGTATCTGAAAGCTGATTCCTTTTAGATGGAGGAGGTCTATATAAACAAATGATCTCTAATGTCTGCTTGGCTAATGTCAGTCTTGCTGTTATGTACTCAAAGGACCTGTACTGTGTTTGTCTCTTCAGCACTGTAAATTTCAGGTGTAGTTTAAATAAGACACCAACTCCACCCCCACTCCTACCATTCCTGGGATTGTGTGCAAACGTATAGCCCTGTGGTGTAAGGTCTTTGATTACTGATTCATCACCACTCTCCTTTAACCATGTCTCTGACATCATGGTGACATCAGAAGAATGCTGAGAAGATATTGAATAATCTTGAGAATATAAAGAAATGTTATCATATGAAACTGCAAAATGGTGATGGTCACTTCAGTTTATTCACTGCAGCTCAAGGTTGCTGCCGAAGTAAGTGAAGCACAGCAGAGTAAAATCCAGCCACTAGATCCAAACAATCTGCACTTCAAAATAACATTACATACAGCCCAGCTGCAAATCAGAAGAGAAGGAATACAGAGCAGAAGCACATGTAAACATACAGGTCCAACACTTTTATCCAAATTGAAGCATGACCAGAAAACATAAACAAAATCAAGGAGAGCCGATCCCCTCAGCCTGTTAGATGAATGAATGAATGTTATACCACAGTGACTGATGGGGGATGGGTGTGAAAATCTGCCATCTTTATGTATATCAAACTGAGAGAAATATTAATGCTACGTTTGCTTTTGCTTGCAGCCATTTCATATAAACAAGTCAAATTATCTCCTTGGTGAATGGAGTCTAATTGTTGTAATTTGGAGCTGCCAAAGGTAAAGCACCATGTCACAAATATCTGTTTAAAACCTTAAGTTTTACCTAAATTCAGGCACCATTTCAAATTTCACACGGGCATCACACGATTGTGAAAATGTGTCTCCCAGGACTGTTGACTGAAGAATAGGTTGCGAAATTTCTAGACCATCTGCAGAGTTTTCGCTCAAGCCTATTCTTAAAGCTGATTCTATCTCTTCAACGGCAAAGACAGAGGAACTGTAAAAAAATAAAATAAAATAAAAAAATTAAAAAAAGGGTTAGCAGAAAAACACTGATCTCTCCAACAATTACAGTATATATCCTGAAGCTGTTTTCCGACACATCTGCAATCTTAGCAAGTGGTTACACACTGGACATACATCTTTGGTGAACCCCATAATTTTATCTTGCCTTTTGAGATGACATATGTACACAATTTTACCTTAATATTACGGCTGGTGACAAAATGAAATAAACTGAACTTTGCATGATCTGGCAGTCAAGTTTGTTTTCAACAACTTCGTTTGTTTTCTTCTTTTTTTTTTAAAACTGCAGTTTCAGAATGATTTGGTTTCCAGTGCCACATTTACAAATAAGGCTTATTTCTAATCCTAGTCAACGATTGTCAAGAATTAACTGTTAAAAAAACAGTACCAACAAAACTAAGTTGGGAAGATCAAGTTAAAAGGTTTATACAACTACTTACTTCAATTCTGGCTGGTATGTAGCTGTCCCTTCGGTCATAACAGCACACTCAGACTGTATAGCATCAGGAGCAGAATCTGCTGCATCTTCTGTTGTGCCTTTGTGCCCAACATCCATTACTGCACTACACTCTTCTTCCAGCATGGTGCTTTCTAGATGAGGCTCTTCAGCCTTTGGGCATCTAGAAAAGTCTATTTTGTTCTCATCACATTTGTCAAGACATTCAACATCCTTAAGTGTTCCCACCCAAGTGGATTCCAAAACAGCATTTGTTTCAGTATTTTGGTCAGCTTCAATATCGGCAACATCCTCAGTGTATTCTTCTGTATCAGGTACTACAGCATTTCCAACAGTTTTTTGTGATTTGGAGACAGAAGACTCTTGTACAACTTGTACAACTGGTTCCTCTGCAAAAACGCCAGGCAGACCCAGCTCCAGCAAAGACAGTGCAACAGACACACCTGAGCTGTAAAGGTGGACAATGTAGGAGTTCTCTGTGCCATCTCCTTCGATGACATTAGCTATCAGCACCCTGAAGCACACAATTTCTCACCCATTAATTCTACAAAGCTTACATGGTCCTAAAAAAAAAGGGACACACACACACAATGTTAAGTTTTTGTTGATGAAGAGGAGGTAAACATTATTAGATCTCATTAAAAACATTACAGCACAAAATTTGAAACTCAAGATTCATAAAAAGCTTAGCACCCTCATTTGACCTTAGGAATGCTCAAACACTCTCCCGACCCCAAACATTATCAAATGTGATGAATGTACATGAACGGAACTTAAAAGAATCTTAAATATATATCCCTAACTCAGGGATATATATATATATAAAAAACATGGTACAGAAAACATGTCTTAAAGTTAAGGAAAGTAATTGGAACTACATATGAATTTAAAACCAGACTTATTAGCCAATGGCTGAACGGTAAGGTAAAAACTGATAATTTTTCTAATCTATCAAAATTAAATTTGTATAGCTCTTACTTATCAGTCACAAGTTCTTCAAAAGCTGCCACCACATCCTGGCTCCAGCCATTGCCTATATTCGTCACTCCAGCCAGCCTGCAAGCAGTGCTCTGTCTGGGCACAGACTCAAACTCTGTAGAAAGTGTGTACACAGACGAACAGGGTACCGTGGCAGTGTTCCCAAAGTCAGTGAAGAACAAATCACACGAATCAGTGTCGGCACACAAGGCAGTCACCTTGGCTCTGTACCAGGTCTCATCATCACCAAACTGGGCTGCACATAGCTGGTTAACCAAGTAATCTTTCTTAATGTGGCATTCTTCAAGATTGGAGTAGTGTTCAAACATTGAGTCCATTAGAGAGTTTAAGCAGCCTTGAGAATCCTCACGCTGAATATAAAACAGTGAAGGGGAGACTACATGACTAATAATTACTGGTATCTGCTGACCAGGAGATATTGTGATTGTTTCACTATCACAGCTTTCACGACGATTTCTGTTGCAAGAGAATGTTTCTGTTTCATCTGCAGCCATGATGCGAACATCAGATGTGTTTTTTGTTTCATCCATTGGTGTGATGTAAACATCAGATGTGTCTTTTGTTTCATCTGCACGTACGACGTGAACATCAGATATGCCCTTGTTTACTGCCACTTGACTAGCAACTATATCTGTAACACTAGAGCCATCTTCTAGAGTTAGTCTCACTGTATATGGATGACTCTGGTTTGGATCAACAAACCGAACATGGAGCGTATGCTCTAGAGCAATCTCCTCCAATTTGCTGCATATCTCCTCTTTTGCAGCAGTACAGCCATCTAATTCTAGTCTACAGCTATAAGAAAGTGGGGGAACATTAGAACTGTATGGTGTGAGACTTCTCAGATCTTCTTTAGCAACAACATCTTTATTGCCATAGTCTATGAACCGAACCACCACACTGTCTTCAATGATGTCCTCAACAAGTGCACGATACCAAGCACCATCTTCGGAGAATTTAGCACAGCATAAAGAGCCAACAGCGAGTGAGGTGACCACTTCACTGCAAGACGATTCACATTCTTCTTGTAGTTTCTCAGTCAGGGCGTCTCTGGCTTCATCACCTACACTCAACTGCACGTAGAAGCAGCCATCTCTATCAACGTGAGAAACAACACAAGCATCTGATTCTGGTGGGCACTGTGATGGTAATAGAGGAAAAGGTGAAAGTTTTTGATCATTAGCAGTCAGTGGAACTCCTTCGTCTGAAAGGTTTTTGCACTCTGGCTTCTCAATTACTGCTTGTGTATATGAACTGGAAGTCTCACCCTCTAGAAGTTCAAGGCCTATGCTGCGAGTCAGTTCAACGTCATATGGCGGCTTGGATGAAAGAAATGAGACACTCACAGTTTTCTTTTCTGTCATTGTTCGGAACTTCTCTTTCTGTTCTTCTGTCCATTTATCAACACCATGCAGTCTGCACTCATAAGCAAATGCTGACTTAGTCATGAAGTCAGAGGGAAGCTTAACAATACTTGTTTTCTCTGTCCGTCTTCTAGTGCCTAAGTCCACAAGTAGTACCTCTATAACAGAGCTGTCTTCATCCAAAATTTGGGCTCTGTACCACATTTCATCAGTAGCAAACTTAACACAACATACATGGCCAACATTTACAATGTCTAGGTCACTGACGCCACTCTGGCATACAGTCTGCAGGTCTGTTGTTAGTGCCTGCAGAGCTCCCTGTTCTTGAATAAGATGAATAAAAAATTTCCCATCAGCCTCCACGTGCACCACGGTAGCAGGCACCGTACCAGTAGGAACTTTCTGGGCTCGCAGCTGAGTAGATTTGAAAAGTGTGATGGCAATATTCTGACCATTGTCATAAATGCTCACTTCATAAGGGGGATTTGTGGCATTTGAAAAAATCACTTGAAGCTCCTTGTCCATAGCTGACACCTTCAGCACCTCCAGCTGCTCTTCAGTTAGGGGTCCTAATTCTAACAACTGGCAGTGAAAAGCCAAGGCTGGACCAAGCATCTCCACAGGCAAAGGCTTCAGGCTTTTGATATCACACCCCTCTCCATTTCCAAAGTCTACAAACTGAACATCTGCATTTCCCCCCATTACTTGTTTGATGACTGCTCTATACCAAGCTCCATCTTCCTTAAACACAGCAGCACAGGCAGTCCCAGGAGAGGAGGTGATATGACCAGCTCTCCCAAGAGCTGCCAGTTTTTCTCCAATCTCCTCTATTCTGGAGATGTCCTTAGAAAGCTGTAGGTAAAATGTGCCATCCTCTGCCACAAAACTGAGAAAGGCTGGGTGAGTTCCTTGAAGTGATGACTGTAAGGCATACAACTGTGGTGGGCTTGTTTGTGATGAATCTGATGCAAGCTTGTGCGTTACTGATATATCCGATGCTGAAGGACCCCCAAACAACCTCCGTGTAGAGGTACTTCCTATAAACTTCTCCTGTGGTGATAAACTAGAGCGTTTCTCCCTTGAATATCCACCTGAGTGCTTCTCCTGTGGTGATCCACTAGAGCGTTTCTCCCTTGAAAATCCACCTGACTGCCTTTCCTTGGGTGACCAACCCGAGGACTTTTCTCGTGGTGATCCGCCCGTCTGCCTTTGCAATGAGCCAAATGTCTTCTGTGGCGATGGTGATGATGCCTTCGAAAGCATACGGAGAAGATCATGCCCATTCACTGAAACCTGTATGTCAAATGGAGATGATGACCCAACAAATCTAACCTTGACATCCACATCTAGGGCTGTCTTGGAGAACATGCTGGCAATCTGTGGGTTCCAATGATCAAGGCCCATTAAGCGACAAGGGAAAGCTTGAATAGGAGTTGCCAGCAGATCAGGGTGGAGGCATTTCAACTGGTTTGTTGGTGAATATTCTGAATTTCCGTAGTCTACAAACTGCACCAAAGCCTTGCCACCACTGACTGACAGAACACGGGACCTATACCACCAGCCATCAGCTGAGAAACAAGCACAGCAAATGGTGCCTTTGGATATGGCTCCCTTCAAAGGTATGCCGCCGCCAACACACATAGACTGCACACTGGCAGACAGATGCTCTAGCTGAGAAGCTGCACTAAGAAGTTGGATGTAAAATACCCCGGTTTCCTCCTCTACATGTGTAATGATTGCATCAGATGATCCTGCAGGTGGAGAAGGTTCTTTCAAGACTTGTAGAACAGGTGCCTCTTTAAATAGCCTTTGCTTGTTCAGGGACTCGCCAACATCAACATTCCCCACCCTAACTCTAAAATTCTTTCCACCAGTGAAAGTCAGTGTGAGTTCTTTTTCTGTGACCATGTTCTCAAAGATTGCTACAGGCACGGCATCTGAAGTGCTAGGCTCAAATCCATCCAGACAACATTCTACTGCTAAAGTGGGTTGAGCAATGAGGTCTGCAGAGATTGGCTTTACATTTTCCCTTTCCACAAGTTCAGAGTTCCCATAGTCAACAAAACGCACCTTCACTTTAGGTCCATGCACAGACACAACCACAGCACGGTACCACAAACCATCTTCATTGTAGAGAGCGCAACAAGGCTGTCCTGGCAACAAGGCTGCCAAAGCTGGCTCAGAACCGGAACCATAGCGCTGACCTAAAGTTTCTTTCATATTGTCTAGCTGCTTATCTGTGCCAGCAACCTGCACCCAAAATCGAGAAACTGACTCAATAAAACTGATATATGCTTGAATGGTCTGTCCAGCTGCAATATTCATGCAGGCATATCCTGTTCCCTCTCTGGACATCAAAGGTTTGTCAGTGATTTTACCTAATGTTGCTTTCAGTTCATCTGTAACTGATTGGTTAATCTTGAACAAATCAACAATAAGCCGGGAACCTTCCTTTTGTTTCACCCTCATGTCCAGTTCTTCCTCATCAGTGATCTTAAGAAATTTTTCCAAGAGACTGTCTGCATTTCGGCCTTCCTGGATATCCAGTGAGCAATGAATGGCTTGGGCAGGTAGAGTCAAGAAAGCAGGCTCTAACCTGAACACTGTATTACGAGGAGATGTTTGGACATTGCCATAATCCACAAACAACACATCCACATCATGTGCTGTGAACGACTGCACTTGAGCTCTGTACCACTGCCTATCCTCAGCAAACTGAGCAACACATGGCATACCTACCTGAAAGCATAGGCAACATTTTTGATTTAATTTTGCTTTCAAAAGAAAGAAAGAAAAAGCGTCAGCATTTTCCATTCATAAAATGCAAGATCCCCAACGACAAAGTATAAGCTTTAATATTTGTGGCTTATTAAAAAATGTCCTTATAAGACCCCTGATTTCTTACTGTTTACACGTTCAGCCCCCTATTGGGAAATAACCTTAACATATTTGGTGCTATCTGAAAAGATTTACATGTTTCTACGTGATTAAAAACACTGAACAGCAAGTCAATAAATTATAAATTTAAAGACAATATTTTACTTCCCCTACAAAGATTACAATAAAATATAGTAAACAACACACAAACATACAGACATGCTACCAAAAATATCTTATCAGCACATCCAAACCACCATCCTGTGCTCAAAGAAAATCATTGATCTACCTGAGGAGAGGTGAGAGGCCTGGACTGAATACTGGAGCTCTGACCATTCAGGTCTGACATCAAACTGTCAAGGTCACCCATGTTTACAGACAGCTGGACGTAAAAGTTCTCCACAGACTCCGAGTGTGACACATACACTTTGGTGAATTGTCCTTGCGCCAAATTCACATGTGTGAATTGCCTGGTGTGACTAGCTGGTCCTGGTTCTGGCGTGCGGCGCACCACAGCAAGAGCTGCCATTTCTTCAGCAATGTCTTTGCTATGAACTTCAAGTTTCACCAAGTATTTAGCGTCCTTACAGCCAAGAATTTTACATGTTGCTCCACTTTCCGTTAGCCTTTCCAAGAAATGTTTTGCATCAACATTCCATGTCTGCCCTTGCAGAGGACGTACTCCGTCTAAGCAACAACAGATAGCCTGTGCTGGTATGTGTGAAAATTGGGAATCTAACTGTCGTAAATCTGCCAGTGAAACTTTTTCAGAATTTCCAAAGTCCACAAATTCCACTGTTGCCTCCTGGCCAAGATCCAAAATACTTCCACGGTACCAGGCCTTATCTTCTGAAAACTTTGCAGCAACTAAAGAGCCTAGTTGTAGCAAAGAAGCAGGAACAGCATTAGGGCTTGTATAGAACTCTTGCAGACCATCAGTCAGTCTCTCCAGAACAGACTGGTTATCAGCAAACTGAATGTAGAATTCCTCTGGTGATCTCACCCAGCTAAGAAACACCTGCACATACACACAGAGAAAGAAAACATCATGTAAATGCAAATTTAAAATGCACAACTTTGTAATTTTTCTATGTGTGTCCTGTTAACACTTATCACCAACTACAGATCCATAATTTTCCCTATAATTCACATCAATTTTCATAGGTTTTGTTTATGTGCATGTGCAGCTAATTGAAATTTCCAAAAATAAAATTCTTTGTTTTAAAGATTGTTAATGATTTCTTTTTATCAGAATAATCAAATATAAAATAATTAGTAAACAAACATTAGTAATGAAAATTGAGATTTTAAAAACGTACTTTTATTTCAAAATTCGTTTCAGACAGTATCCCGAGTCACAGATTATTGATTTTAGTACAAAATATTTAAATTTGTAAGCATGCTCATTTTGATATGTTTGAAAGTCTTGGAGATCTACGTGGTTAAAGAGGGTACCCCCCCCCCAATTCCACTAGATAAAAGGAAAATTGCCTTTTAAAAATGCTTAGATCAACAAGCCAACGCTTGTAATTGCATATTATTTATGACTGAGAAAGACTACAAAATTTTATTACTGTGGCATTAATCTATCCTGAGATCAAGTTTACTAAATAACACAGAGGCCATAAAATGTGATTTTGAGAGTTTTTTCATTCACTTAAATATAACTTGTGATAGATAACGAAAAACAATAACTTACAGTGTCTATATATATTTTGCTGGGCATTTTAATTATATAATTTAACTCAAACATAGCATTTCAAGCACACAAAAGTTGTTTTATTATTATTTCTGTCATTATCCCTACATTTGGGTATGGATGAATTGCATCAACTGTTTCAGCAGATGGTTTCCGCACAGGTTTATTAGAATTAATGTGTATGACACCTGGTTAAGTTTTCTTTAATGATGGTTAGTTAACATCTGACATTTTCAAACTTGTAATTTTTTATTTAGGGAAAGAAGTTAATACATTTATTATATATTTATTTATAAGATTTATAGCATAGCATATTTGTCATCTGACAGGGAAGTGCAGGTGAATACACAGACGGTGACCGTCAAGGTAAGCCCTACACTTCTTGCAGAATGTACGGAAACTTCCAGAAAAGACTGTACGGTAGGGAATACAGGAAAGAAGCAGGGGAAGCCGCGTGTGGTGCTAGCAGTTGTCAGGAAAAGGGTGAGAGACGGAGAAGAAAGGAATGTCTCCATCTGTCACGCCAATGGTTTGATTGAAAGAGTCGCTGTGGCTGTTGTCTCATGACAGACAGCGTGAGAAAATTCGTGTAGGTGTGAAACTGCGCTATCGATCGAAGGCGAGAGCAAAATCCCTGATGGGTGCATCCTATTGGTGGTATGCACAGAGACCTATAGACAAGCCAACGTCCCAACGGACTTGGCCACAGGGCCGTAGGAGGTCAAGAACCCGTCGTCAGCTAAAAGGCACTTGGGGACACAAAAAAAAAAAGGAAGATGCATGACATCAGCAGGAAAAGGAAGGAAAAATCAGTGTGGCATATATCAACAGTAATGGTCGAAGCGTTCTTCACCCCAGGCGGCATGTACCCTACGCTACGCCATTGCAAAAGTGTGCAGCCTGAAAGTGGGTAGGTGGTGCTTCGGCGAGAGCACTGGGGCTGAATAGGCTGCGGGGCCGTCAACGTGTTGCTAATGGTGATGCACAGGTAATAATTAGTCTGTAGAAAGAGGTTAGACTGGTTAGGCATGGATTCGGCTGCAGAGGACAGTAAGTCCGAAAGCTAAAGCCAAACTACAGACGAACGGCCGACTAATGAGGTGGTTGCTGCCACACCCACATTAGATACAGGCCAGGGAAGGATAACGTGGGGGCTAATTACATAAGCAGAAGCCTGCTGTACAATGTAGGAGAGAAAAAGAACAGCATGTACACGTGACCACAGTATAGCATACTTATAGTGTGCATGTTTGTAATAGGTTGTATAAATATTCATACATGTAGATTTTGTAAGATTTTGCTGATATTGTGGCACCCTTTTGCACTAATCAGGATCCACAAAGTAAAATGTTACTTTGGGCAAACTGGAAGAATGTGGTATAACTGAATGTTGTGAGAATCATAGTTACGTGAGTTTTAATATTGTTTTAAGTTTCGTTGCATTGTTATGGCCTAAGTTTAAGCAAAACCCCAGGTTTTACTCTTGAGCAGCGGTGTGTGTCATGAACCAGCCTGGTTCAAGGCCAGAACAACATGGCTGAAGTTGCGTAGCATAATTACAGGGGACAGTGGTCAGTGAAAGCAGTCAGCAAAGGGAAGGCTTTCTGTCCGTTTTTATGACTTGACATCGCAGACGATAAGAAGGGTACGCAGCGTTGGAATACCAGTAACTGCAACACTGCCATCTGTTGCCTGGGGCAACCGTTGGTGGTAGTGGCCGGCAGAATACATCGTCTGTGTGCCGCTGGAATTCTTGGTCGTCTGGAGCCGGTGCTAGGCAACTGTCGCCCAACAGTCTTCATCACAGCTGTTGTTCGTTGCCTGAGGCAACCCGTTAAGAAAAACAGTGCAGACGGGCTACGGACAGTGTGTGCCTTACCTTCAACTTCGTTGCCTGGGGCAACTGTGTACAACCAGAGGACTCTTCCCAGTGTGGACACGTGTGCTAGAGCCATTCTGTGGCTGTCAGCGAGGAGGCAGGCGGTGTGCAACCTAAGCAGGTGCATACGTCCTGGGGATCTGGGGTGACATGGGACTCATCCAGCTGTGAGGGAAGTCCTCTTTTATACATATAGAATTAGACCTTGTTAACTGGCAAATCTGCTATCCTACTATTTTACTGGCCTGATGACAGGTCGCTTTATTTAGCATATGTATATGTTGGCCTGAGTATTCTATTTAACTTTTGTTTCGTTAACATAATAATATTTTTATATTGTACAACTGTGTTTTTGGTTATTGTTTTCATGCATGAGGGAGGAAAGTATTTGTGTGTGGGCATGTGGACGTGCAAACTGGGTGAAAGAGGAATGTGGAAGTGAAGCGAGCCAGCAAGGTGTCCGTTTCCCCTCGGGCTGTTTAGTCCATTCTCTCCAGTTTCATCACAATATCATATGCCTTGTTATTCATATCCGATCATGCCATTCTTTTGTTTTCAAGTAATGGTGAAAAACTTGGTTTACAGAACCAAATCAGTCACTTATTTTAGTAAATTTAAAGAAAGACTTTGTCTAAATTTAAAAAATGCCCTTATATGTTGAATAAATTGCCGAAATAAATTGTTTGTGAACAGCTCAAATTTACACTCTTTTACAATATAGTGACTATTTAATTTTGATCTTCTATTTTAAATAAATGAAGTTTCATAGCAGGATAAATTATTTTTAACTATTTAAATCAATGAAGCCATCACAAACTGCCATACTTTATTACTTGCAGCTCATATGAAAAATAGGTGCACTTTGACATTATTGGTACGTGCTTGTAATTTCCCCTTCACTTGCTTTATTTCACCATGCATTTTTTCCTATTTTGGGTGTTTCTTTTCATAATGTTTTATTTTAGTAAAGCCTATTATTTTCCTTCACAAATATAGCAAAAATTCGCTGAGCTGTGTTGTGTAGTAATTGAGTGGGAAAGGAAAACACAACAACTTTTTTCAGCTATGTTTCCAAGAATGGAAGTGCTTATTGCTACAGGTGCCAACCAATCAGATCATGCAGTTTCAAAATTTTCACTGGAAATTTACAAGTAAGTTCAAACTAGCCTTGGAACTATTAATACCTTGGGTATTTCCCTGATAGAGGAGACTAAGGAAATGAATGCCGATTTCGTTGATATGCCACATGTGGGGTTTAGAACGATCGATGTGGGCATAACCAAGGCTCAAACGTGAGCAATTTACGGTATCAACGCAAGAATTTTGGTGAGGGTAAGTGTGAAAAAGCACACAATTTTCAACAAAAACGAATCTGAACTATATGTATTGTATATCAAAGTATCAAAATGTATTATCTTAAACTCGATCACAGCACCCCAAAACCACTATTTTCTAGAGCCGCCTCTGACCTTAAGCCCAGCTTAGCACTCGACCTGTTTTTCCTTTTTAAATACTTACTGATACTGAAGAAGTAGTTGGAATTGAGAGGACAGGTAATTTTCGAGAATTGGCTTCCTTCGTGATAATTCCAGGAGTACTTATGTTGACGCCTGATGTTATAGCACACACATCAGAAGACATTCTCAGAAAAGTAGACATAACATCCTTCTTTCCGATCATGTCAAACAGCTGGACCATGTAACTACCAATTAAAAAAAAAAGTGTGCATTCTTTATTGATTTTCTGTTCAAAATCAGGAAAACAAGTCAAATTTTATATCTGATATGGATATACACTTTATCAATATGGGTTTGGATTTGTTTAGGAATCTCAGGGGGTGGGAAATGTTAAGCACTTTTTAAGAGAATTTAAACTGAGACTTACAGACTGTTTCGAGAAAAACTGGCACAGCAAAATATCTAGTAGTGATCGATTTTCATTTTACAGCTCATTTAAATCTTCTTTAGTAATTATTGCTATAAGAAAGGCTAGGAGTTACAAACACAAACTGCCATCAGCAGCGTTACAGCAATGTGTCCACTGCTTCGTTAAAATGCCCCAATTGCAATTGTGAAGAGACTGAGTTACATTTTGTGTTTGTATGCCCAAAATGCAAAGATCTACGACAGCTGTACATTCCCGAAAAATTCTATAAGTATCCTTCCCAGTTTCGCTTATCTATTTTATTTGTAACTGTCTAAAATTATTCTAAAATGTTGCCTACTATCTTTATAAAGAACTACAGATTAAGGAGAAGAAATAATTTTCAAATTACTGATATTGTTAAATAACACATTAATGGATGTTGTAATTTTAATGAAGTAAGGGCAATGTATTTATGTATTTTGTACTTTTATTTAAAAACCCTCCTCCCACTCCCTGAACTTAAGTTATGGGCACGAGCCTACAGAAATAAAGAAATTGCCATTGTCATTGATATGGATATAAAAAGCTACCAAACTATGAACAAAAGTATTGGTGTGAAATCAAGAAGGTACAGACAAATTTGTAGTATACATGAAAACACCTAATCCTCACCTTTCTTGGGTGTCTCGATCAAGTATGTTGGCCATGAATGTCTGGTCCATCACAAGTTCCTCAAAAACCTGTGCAGCATCATCGCTCCAAATACCACTAGTTGGAGCAATGCCATGAAGTGAGCATCTCACAGCTTGTGCTGGAAGACCTCGAAACGTTTCTTTCAGCTCTTTCACATTAGCTATAGAGACAATCTCTGTGTTACCATAGTCTAGGAAAAATACAGAAATATCTTGGCCAGTCACCTGGAAAAAAAAGCACATGCCCACATACATAACTATGCATCATCTTTCAAGCATCTTCACAAACATCAATTAGCAGATGTACACACAATGGTAAGAGAAAGAGATGCGCGCTGGATTACCCAAGGTGTTTGGTTTATTACACAAGGTTTGAATGGTGTTAAATGTGGTTGGATCAAACAATAATCCTGTTCACAAAGTTGCATACACATGCAAGACTATGTATTTAAAAATAAATACATTTGCTTAAATGCCAACCAACCTTCTCTATGATGGCTCTGTACCAGGTCTCATCAGCAGATGACAGTGCAGCACATACACAACCTTGCTGGAGTACACGAATAGCAAGATCTCTCATCCCCAATGTGCTGTACTCAGAATTTAGCTCTTCCGACATTCGTGCATTTTGCTGACTAAACTTGCTGGCCTGGCACCAGAATTCCACAGGGCTTTTAACAAACACAACTGTCAACTCCACGTTCTCTCCAACATTTAATCGAACATGCTGAAGGGGTTTTAGAGAGGATGCTACATGTCCATCTGCTTCAACACCAAGTGACTTGGCAATGCCACGTGCTGGTTTGGGTAAGCTACCAGCACGGATGGTCACCTGAAGATCCTTGTCGCCGCTTGCCTGCACACTGCGAGAGTTACCAAGCCTGTTCCCACCCCCAGTCTCAGAGCAGGCCATATCTAGCCCTGCCTGTAGGCAAAACTGGTGGTTCAGGTTCTCATCATTTTCTCCCATCAGTTGCACCATGTATGTGTTGGTACCAGCATTATAACTTTTAAAGACAGCTGTGACCGATTTGTCAAGCACAAGGTCCTCAAACTGTGCAATGTGTTCAGGAGACCAGAAGTTCTGCAATGGTGCAATACCCTGCAGTCCACAGTGAAAGCTAAGCTTGGGTTCTGAGAGGAGAGCAGGAGGCAAGGAGCATACATTCTCTACAGACACAAAATCAGTATTTCCAAAATCCACAAACTGAACTTCCAGCACATTTTCCATCGGATGACCTAGATTTTAGAAAATACAAAGATAATAAATGACATTGATTAGAAAGTATTATTTTTAGTTGAAATGGATTTATTTGAAGCCTACACAGCTACATCTCTGTAAGCTTACAATAAGGCACAGTTAACAAATATGGGAGAACATTTCTCTTATTTTGATTAGACAGTATACATGAAATAAAGCCATACCACTATTCAGGATCTATGCAATAGCTAATATTAAAAACACATATGGTTTGAAAATTTTTGCAGCATGGTAAATTACTTCAAAAACAAAAAGACACCCCCACCACTAACACAGCACCATAAAAAACAAAACAAAACAAGGAAAATATCAATGTTGCTTAAAAAAAAAAAAAGTTATTCTACACTATTTCCTGCTGTTTTTTCCCCAACCTGCAGACTGCACATACCAAATGTAATAATGCTATATTATTGATACAACTCATTAGTGATTTGTCTTCGAGGATTAGAATTAGTAGATGCAGCTACAGTGTTTTAATATTGCTATAAAAATGTTCAGCATTGACTTCGTTTCAAAGGGGTTTCATTATCTTTAACTTTTTTCCCCCTTTTAGCAAGTGACCTTTGGTCCCACAGTTTAGAATTCCCTGCTAGTACTCTTCGGGCAAACTCAGACAGAACTTTCCAAAAATATCTGAACTCATCTATTATGCAAGGCAATTTAAGACAGTTAAACCCTACCGCCAGTGGAGGCACAAAAGTATATGCTATTTAAAAGACATTCACCTATAAACCTAGACTGCCATAATTGACACATCACTGTAAAGATGGTAACTAAATGGAACAGAGCTTATGTCAGAAAATAAGGTCACAAGGCAGAAAATTAAAATAAAAACACTTACATAATATACTCTTAAAAGAAATCAGGTAACAAGAACTAAGAGTGTTGTGATGTAGCAGAAGAAGACGAGTAGGGAAGTAGCAATAAACAGAAAAAAGGAAGTGGGGATTGAAAAAAGAGTAGCATTAAAGTGTGCGAAATAGTTGTTGTGCTTATCTAGATTTTCACTTCTTTAGGAGCATAAGGATGAAAGAACATTTTCTCCAAGAAAATACTTAACAGATTTCATAAGAATTCTTGTTTAATAATACGACTTTTCAAAATCTCATTTCTTAGGCATTTCTGATATCTACTGTCCTTTAAGTTATGTCAAGACGTAACTCTTCATACCTGTAATTTGGCCACGATACCAGCTATTGTCTGAGTACAGAGCAGCACAGGGTGCTTGTAAATCCCATGATGTCAAGGCACCTCCAGCTTTGCTTTTGTAGTATTCCTAAACATATAAATGCAATGACCCACCCCCCAAGAAAAATCAAATTGTAGATGGACATAACATCAATTATTGGAATGGTGGTTTTGAGAAAATGTTTTTTTAAATGCCTGCAATTCAACAGCTGAAGAAAAAAAGAAAAGCCACCCTTTGGCACCAGGAAATAGGAAAGATTTTTTATCACCACAAAATATATGAATTTCTCAAACACCATTATGAAAATTCAACATGCAATCTTGTATTAATGATGCATTTACAATTTCATTGCACCTATGTGCACAGTATGAAAGTTACTGTGAGATCCTTCTCAACTCAGCAAATATTATAAAATGTTAGATCAAGTTTGGCAAAGTTGTGTGAATGCCACAAAAAACACCCCCCCCCCAAAAAAAAGCTTTCTTGAACAAAGCATATATGAAAGATTTATGTCAAAATTTTCCAAAATCCTCTCCACTTGACCAAAAAAACTAAAATTCATAACACTAAAGAATAGTTCCTACATCCACAATTAGGTTACATAATGTCTGCTGACATGTCTCTTGATAAGCATGTCTCTCACATCTGTGTTCTGCATACTATAAAATTCTCATCTGCTCATTTATTCTGTCTAGATTACTGCAACTTTCTTCTTGCTGGCTGTCCACAATACCTCATTGATAAGCTTCAGAAAGTCCAGAACTCTGCTGCTCGTCTCTTTTTCCGGACTCGCAAATCTGAACATGTCACACCACTTCTTCACTCTCTTTATTGGCTATCAATTAAAGCTAGAATATACCTCTCAACTCTATACTATGGGTTCTTTGAAGGCTCCTCCCCCAACTACTTTACTGAAATCTTGTCTGTCCTCACCCCTGCCCGAAACCTTCGCTCCCACAAAGACAGTCACATACGGACAACAGACGTTCTCCCTCTGTGCTGCTAAACAGTGGAAGTCGAAGGCTACATTCAAACGCTCTCCGAAAACACATCCTTTCACAAAGTACTATCCCTGAAGTACTATTCTTAACAACCTTGCAATACTGTCTGTCATGCTAACCATCATGTAATGACTCCATCTCACACTGTTTATAGTATCTATATCCGTTCAAACCTTCATCCATTGCTTTACATTCTACTCTTGTACCTCATCTTTATGTTGTTCAGTGTGCCTATACGTATCTCACTGTCCAGTGTCTGTTATCTTTCATTAATCATTATTGGTCTGTGCATAGAGTGCAATCTATCTTGGTCGTGATACTGCACGTTATAAGTTCACATTATTATAATACATTTACATGCTGAGAATAAAACTAAATTAAGAAAATGTAATCATAAAATCTAGCCAAAATAATAGGCTTGTAGTATGAACATACCTGGAGCTGACTAGAGACTTTTTCAAGAGTGTCTGCACTGCTTTCCAGTTGCACAAAGAAGTTGTGAGGATCTCTGACAAAGGTAACGTACACATCCTCAATAGAACCTGGTCCTAGGGTTCTATCTGTGTAAGTCTTTTGCCTTAACATTTTTTTATTGTCGTCTAGCAGGGATGCACTGTCAGAATCTGTAAAAATCACAAAACAACCCAAATAAAAGTTCTCTCACAGTAATTTGTAGTTTTAACAGTTTGATATAAACATTAATAATAGCCATTTGCAACTTAAAAGAGTCATAATGTCTTGCATAAAGTACAGTTTTTATGTTAAGGTTGATATGTCTTGAAATCCTTTGGGTGTAATCTGCATGTTTCCCTTTAAAACTAATTTGTAATTATGTATTTTGTAACGTCTTCATTCTTTTTGGTTAACACTATCCTTCTAAAAGCACATATAGGTTCAGGATTTGAAGTTAGGTGACCTGGTAATCTGTGACACAGTATATATAGGTGTGAGGATTTGAGGTTAGGTGACCTGGTGATCTGTGACAGTAGATATAGGTGTCAGTGTTTGAGGTTAGGTGACCCTGCGATCTGGAGGTAAAGTATTTGCCAGAAACTTCTCCAATTGGCCATAATAAAATCAAAAACAATTTTTGTGTTCAGTTCGTGGATCGTCTAAAATTCCATGTCAATAATGTAAAACATGATTGTAACCGTTAAAATTAAAGTAGGTCACGCACTAAGGTTACAACCTTTCTCAAATCAAAACATTTCTATTTACTAATCGAGAGAAAATATTTCTGTACAGCTGCATTGACTTGAAACTTGTTTGAGAGCATACGATACGTACACTTTCTCATTATGATAGTCACTCTAAAATGTCTCATTTAGAAACCGTGCTTCATTATTTAAAAAAAAAGCAGCAATAAAGTTTTCTACAAGACCCGCACTATGCTAGTAAAGAAAAACGCATTAGATCGAACATCACTCGGTGACAGTCCACGTGTTCCTCCTTCCCGCGTTCACTCTACATTACCTCTGGCAGCTCAGAGTTAAACTCCGAAAGCGAATATTTTCTTTTTGAACTATTTTAATAAATTTATTTAATAATTATTCTCTACCGTTTTAAAAGTTTGTATTAAAGATCAATATGGTGTACTGCAGATGTACAACGTTTGACCTAAAATCAGTTTAGTACTAGCCGACTCCTCACATAACAAAGTCACTAAAGACGCATAGAGTGCATACATGTGCATAACTACATGAATTGTAACATCAGCAGCAACAAGTATCTGCAAAGGAATGCTCGGATCTTAAATCTTATGTAGATCGGAAAAACTTACGCAGAATTTCATAATTTTAGAAGCGAACGTAGTAATACACAACTGACTCCTGAAACTCACTGCGTGTAGTTTTGCCGAATACCCAAGAAACATGGCGGTCAAATACTAACCGCAAACAGAGAGGGAAATATTTTAAGTAAAAAAAACTAATTAAAAAAAAATTCTTACAATAGTTTTCTCATGCAAAATTGATTTTAAAAAATTCCTCCGTGTGTCACGCGGGTGGTGGGTGAAAAAAAATAAATCTTGCACTTCCCGCCATTATTAAACTATGACCACAAACGTAATACAAGTTCGTGCTATGACGAATCGAACGTTCACCATCTCTGCTTTAGTGATTCAAAAAGAATTTTTTTAAAAGGATAGATGGAGTTCTAGTTTGGTTACTCTTTTAAAATTTGTTTGATGTATTTAGAAACACGAAAAAGTTCGATGATTGATTTAGGACAGTAAGGGAAACCACTCAGCTCATGATTAATTCCTGTCGACAACCACCCCAATCCTAGCGACATCTTGCTCTTGGTATTTAATTTGGACATTTCTCTCATCTTTATTTATACAATAATAATAAATTATTTAATTTACTGGAATGCATTGTTAAGTAAAAAAAAAACTTTCAATCAAATAGTGTCCTCGATTTTTAAAATGATGTTTTATAGTGTTTAACTGTTGGAGTAATTACACTGTAATTGGTTATAGATTTTCCATATTTCCTTTTAAAATAAAATTTTGTCGGACATGGATGGTTCCATAAAAGTTTATTTCGTGTACGCTGTAGTCATAAGTGTAGTAAATTTTGTATTTCTGATTTGGCTGCTTACTTCTTACAGTGATTTACATTTAATAACTATTTTATAACTTATTATGACTGACTCCTTTCGGTCAAAGCCACAGAGCTATCTACAGCGCTTAGTAAGACGGTATTCTTATGTTATTAAAGTTCATGAGGTTTCGCTGCTCTGTCTAGTGTTCAGTTGTGTTTGTTACTGATATTTAAGCCAAGACTTATGACTGCAGGTGGGGAGAGGAGAGCACTGATTGTAAGTTGATGATATTGTTGTACGACCTTTTTTTTGTTTGTTGTAAGTTTCGATTAGTCGCCGATTTTAAAAATCTTAAGAGTGTAAGTTTTGTTACCTTGCTCCTAGTTACTTTACTTCTTCCGGTTAACAAAGCTACAACCCCTGATACAGATCACAAGGTCATCTTACCTCAGGTCGTCACACCTATAACCACTGAATCACAGATCAGAGGGTCACCTCACCTCAAATCCTGACACCCCATATCTACTGTGTCACAGATCAAAATGTCACCTAGCCTTAAATCCTGACACCTATGTCTATTATGTCACAGATTATTGGGGTCACCTAGCCCCATATACTCACACCTATATCTAACCACAAATCCTGACACCTATAAATACTGTGTCACAGATTACTGGGTCACCTAACCTCATGTCCTCACACCTATATCTACTGTTTCACAAATCATCATGTCACCTCACCTCACCTCACCGATGAATATTAAATGTACTGCAGATTCCAGGGTCAACTTACTTTATAACCTCTGTACAATTAGTTTCAAAAAACCTCTTCCTGCATGATTTCTGAGCATGGTCAGGTGCAGTATACTTTTATTTTCTGTCTTTATTTATTTTGTTTGTAAATTTTGCTTGCGTTTTTCTCATTCATTTACTTTCAGGCTGTCCATAGCATTTCGTTTGTATAGCTGTTTCTCGTTCCTTCTTTCCTTCTTTAGGCGGTTCGGTGGCGCAATGGTTAGTACCTGTCACCAATACAGTGAGGATTTGCTGTCCTATGTTTAGATTTTGTCTCCGGCATGCTGTTCTTTCTCTGCATTTGTCATCTGTTTACAGGGCCATCTGCTTTGCCGTGATATTGTAGCCTTTATTGCTAGCTTGGCGTAAAACATCAGTTCCTCCTTCTCCTTGTCTTCTTTTACCTTGTTTGTACGTTTGCATCATCCATTTATTCATTCACTCTTTTTTTCTTTTTTCCTGCCTGCTTTAATTCTTTCCTTCTCTGTCCCCCCCCCAACCCTTTGATTTTCATTGCCTGCACAAAGCCTTCCACATGTCCAAGGTCATAGAACAGCCAAGTTCACAAAACACCCTCCTCTGTATGCTGAGTGTTCCAAGGACTAGGGTCAGTGTGTACTTGTTCCTCAGATTGCGTTACCCATGTGGCTACATCAGGGATGGGGAACCTTTTTTCCTCAGAGGACCATTTGGACATTTATAAGATCGTCGCGGGTCATACAAAATTATCAAATGAAAAATTAGCCCACTCTATTTTGGTCAAGCCATAGTTTCAACACAGTGTGTTAACATTTCTGTGACGTGTAGGCTTCCCGCCTGCCTGGCAATGACTGTCCCCTGGGTCACCAAAATACCGGCCATGGGCAGCCGACAAGAAGCATTTACGTGTCTGTCCTGTCATGTGCTCCTATCCCGTAATAGATGCTCCTTGCTCATGCTCAAAATTTACATTATTGTGATTAACTTAATATAAATTTCTTTTGCCAAAAAAAAAATCTCATAGATTTAGTGAATTTCGAGTTCTATCAGTAGCTGCCTTTGTCGAGCCAGACCAAATGATTTTGAGGACCTTATATGGCCTGCGGGCCGGACCTTCCCCCCCCCCCTGGTTTACTTGGTCCTGGGCAAGGTAGCATGCAATGGAGTAAATTGCACGGTTAGTTTGAACTGACGTCAGAGGTTATGTTAGATTGATACCTTAGTCAGAGCTGTACACATGGCAGATGGTATATACATTGCTGCAATAGTCTGCAGAAGACGCTGAAAGTTCCATATTTTACCCAACTTCAACGGCGACCTTAGGGAGGGGAGATCATCAATGAAAGTTAAGCAAGACAGAATTGGTAGTTTTCTCCCTTTGGTTGTGGGGTTTCGGTTCCTAAACGTGTAGGACACATCCAAAAATCCAAAACTAATTGGTTCATTCCGAATGCGACCGAGTCACTATTTAGTCGCGCTAGGAAAGGTTTGCCGAAATCTTGCACATCTTTTGTGATAACTAATTCAGATTATATATTGTTTCACAGCCATGAACAAGTACTGTTTTTGTAAATTTGTAAATGCAATTTTTTTATAGTGACTAAACGCTGTGTTGTACAATGTGGTGGGCACTACAAATATACGAATACTTCCTCAAGATTTCTTTATTTGTTTTATTTTGATTTTTCTTGGTCTATAGAAACAATCAAAAGCTTGGAGAAAAAAATGTAAGTTACTTCTTTGGGATGTGTGGGTACGTGTGAGCGTGTGAGAGAGAGGGAGAATGAGATTGGCAACACCATGAAATCTTTCACAGCAATGTTCGTCTCCGCCATTCTCCATCTCCTATTACGATAACACACACGTGAAGACTTTTGCCCAGTCATTTGTGACAGACGTGAAACAAGGTGACAACTCAATCTCATCTTTACGATCTTCCAGCAGAGGCAACATCAATGGAAGAAACAAAGCAAAAAACAGCCCAGAAAATCAAGTGGAAAAAAATTGTAAACATACAACTACAAAGACTAACATTATTCTAAAAACTGTACTTGTCTGTAAATGGTAGCAAAAATGTGCTCTGTACTGACACTGCTTGGAACACAGCACACAAAAATCAAAGTTACAGAATTAAATGCATATTTATACGTCACTCATGTTTAAAGAACTAATGATACATCAGAATTCAGTTAAACCTGCAACAGTATACCTAATAACGAGAAACATTTACAAGGAATGTATATTTCACAACGGCGTTTTTTACCTGCAAGAATGGCAACGCTTAATGTAATGTCACACTTAGCAGCACATAACACAGAAAGGACGCCCCTGGACCATCAAAATGTTACCATCAGTCTTCTGAAAGGCAGCCATTGTCTAAAACTATAAATTACAATAAAAACTGAAGGATAAATAGACATCTGAAAGCATTCACACTAGTAAATAGTGCAAAATATTTATGATTTTGCAATATGTCGTAATGCAGCACGGTGGCAAAGCAGGTTTCTATATGTTACCATGGCTTTATTAACGTTTATTTATCGAAATGTGTGTGGTGCTGCAGTGGCTCCCTAGCATGCGTGTTTATAATGAATATTCTCTGGGGGGGGGGAGCCCTGCGTAACATCAAACATCCTTAAAAAAATCAGCACTAGAAAGTCTAAGAAGCGTGAAGCTGTAGCCGACACACAGACACAAGTCTCAGTTCTTCAGTTAAAGGAGTTTGAGACTGGCGTACTAAGGGTAGTGGAGAGAAAACGGGAAAGGCGTGGCTTGAGACTAGATTGTAGATCGGCAGCTTGAGGTTACATAACAGCAAATAGGCAAGTATGCTAGATACGCCTATGTGAGAACAAACGGAGGGCTTGCTCGTGTTTTTTTTCCCCTCTCATCAGTGAAGAGCTGCGACACGTGCTCTCTTTGTAGTGCTTATGCTAACCTGAGCAGGTCGTAAGAGGATGAAAGGAAGACACATTCTGTGGCATCTGCTGTATGTCACATCAGAAGTGGACGATTTGTTAAACAACTAAAAAAAAAAAAAATGCTTAATTTGTCTTCGGTGTGCGCTGGAACTTTCTCAGAATACAATTTGCTGCAGTATGACTCGTTTCATGGACAGATTTCATGACGCTGTCTAATTTTATGTAAAGATATGACACGGACACCAACATGGTTTAGAGCAATAATAAACTACGGTCTTTAAAAACATTGATGGATTCGTTTAGACACGTCAACGAACTATTCTAGTGGGCATGCGTTGGTCTTGTTGTTTCTAAGCATTGTTATATCGGCTGACCCTAAAAAATGAAAATGTGAAAATATGGCAGGATAAGGAAGTAGTGAAAAAACTTGTGCTTAATTGAGAACATGTGTAGTGTGGAAGCATTTGGAACGTCGCATATTCTTTCTGAAAACAGGAGTCCTTACAGAGCTGTGCTCCCATACAGGACTAACCTTGTGCTAAACTGACATGCGATAGTAAACAACATCTTCTGGAGGCAGGAGAGAGGGACGTCGGACTAACATGGATAGAACGACCGATTAAGTTTTTATACTTTAGCCAGAGATCACTGGCGCGATTCCTGACAGAATCATCCAGGGTGCCTCTCCCCCACCCCTCAACCTCAACGAGAAAAAAAAATCAAACCAAAGGACAAGCAAAGGTAGTTGTGCAGCCGATACGCGAAGAACTGGTAAAAAAGCTCAACAACGTGGCTGCAAACTTTTTTTTCAAAAATTGCCTAACTTTTGCTGGACCTAGTTTCTTTTATGTGTTATTACTGATTCAAGATTACTCCCCCTCTCCTCTTGAAGGGTCCTGGCTCTTTCTTGACAGCTTCTCATTTAGATGGTCACTGATTAATGTGTCACAAAGACAGGATGCTAAAGCATATCAGCCTATCTCAGATTTCCAAAGTCTTTTAGCTGATCATCAGCAGAGTCAAAGACTTTCATGTCGACAAAAAAAGGGCACTGAACTCGAACTCACTAAACCGCTTGTCCCTGTACACACCGGGAAGAATGCTTTCCTTATGGCGGAAAAATGTTTCACGTTAAAAGCAGCCTCCATTACAGTTGCCGGTATTGCCCACACAAGAAAGGACAAAAAAACTGACTGAGGTTATCTTTCAGTACGTGGTTTGCATGTCCTTCGTATTATAGAGTCTAGACGAGCTTTTATCTACCAATGTAACTATTTTTAATACTTCTGTATACTCTGTGTCAAACATGTACTAATGAGACCCCCCGCCCTTTTTTTTTTAAAAAGGCAACCTGAATTACAACGATTTGAAAAACTACAGACCAGTGTCTTTCCTCCCATCTTTCTCGAAAGTACTTGAACGTTTTGTCGTGGGTCAGGCGGAGGCTAATGATCTTCTTGAGCCTTTCTAATCAGCCTATCGTATATCACTGAGCTTTAGCTCGAGTGGTGAACGATTTCTTGTATGCATCTGATGATGGTGATGTCTCATTACTCTCTCTTCTGGACTTGTTTGCGGCGTTCGATGCCATTGACCATGTAATTTTATGCGAACGGCTCTCATAGATTTTTGTTGTTCAGGGCACAGCGCTCACCTGGTTTTGAATATTAATTCACCCAACCTACGAGGTCGGTAACTGTTGAAAATATCATATCTGCTCTCCTTAGGTGTGGTATTCTGCATGAATCCATATTGGTACCAGTTCTATTCACAATGTACCTGCAGCCTTTAGGTGCCATCATTCGGCCTTGAGGTCATCTTTACCATTTCGATGCAGATGACTCAGCAACATCGGACGGGCAACAGAATCGACGTCGTTTGATAAGTTTGATAAATGAATGGTAAAACTGAGGCCATGCTGACTAACATGAAGCACAGACTACAACAGATAAGCGTGTCTTAGCCAGCTACCATTTTCGAATCATTTGATTGCGTTTTCTAATTCCGTACATAACCTTGGTATGTACTTAGATGCCCAGCTGATCGTGGACGTACATATCAGTCCGAGGGATTGGGAAGATTCGTAAGTATCCATCTCTCGATGTGGCCAACAGACTCGCAGTGTGTAGCTCGTTCCCTTCAGAGTGAATTACTGCAATGCAATTCTTGCTGGCTTACCTGACGTGCACCTGAACAGACTTCAGCGAATTGAGAGGCACGTGGTCCTCTTGTTCTGCGTCTGCCTCGTCATGCTTGCACGACTGAACTGCTCAGGACACTTCACTGGCTTCCAATTAGGAATTAGAATTGTTTTCCTAACTACTTATCTTCTCTTAATCACCAGTAGAAACCAGAACCATCTCAGGATGCCTTTCTGCTCAGAATTCTAAATTCTTCCTCTCCGCTACTGATAAACGCTCTTTTGGAAAGTCTGGACTCACAGTTTGGAATTCCCTGCCGGTACACTTACAGCACACGAAGAAACATGCAACTTAAAAATACATTACAGCAAATTTTTTTTTGAACATAATAGATTGACTCCGTTGCGTGTGTATATATATATATAGATATGTGTGTTGTTGGCAGTGAATAATTTCTAGCTAGAATCTAGTGGAATAATAGTCATTTTTTATTACACTTGTTCATTTAAAGTGCTCTTTAAAATGAGCTACCTTTACTTCACTTCATTTAAGGCAGATGACAATACCTTTACATGACAGTTATCTGCACGAAGCTAATACGCATTAAATTATGGGGCTTTGACAAATGGTGCACTATAATATGACATGACTGCAACCTAGATGAGGACGAAGAATGACAGCAAAAACTCAAAGTTTACTTAAGCCAACAGGAAAAAAAAACCAATAGCTACTTATATATATATATATACACACACACACACACTAAATGAGCATCCTTTTTTTTCTAAGTAATGAAATAATTTTAGGTACACAGAGCCAAGGGTAAATATACCATATAGCGGATTTTCATCCCGCCGTGCGTGCGAAAACAGTGAATATGAATAGACACAGTGAATATGAACATACACTTACATATAATATGATAATATAAATAGAAGGTTGCACTTCAGACTCCAATATAAAACGTGATCGCAGTAATATCATATTTTGATGTAAACTTTTGTCAAAGGATGTGACAGAACGACCCGACTAAGCATGTCAGTCTCAGCAGCGTCAGCTACGACTGCTTGTCGGCTTGAAATCAATCAGCATAAATTAAGGCCTTGAACATCAAACAACAGAGGTGACTGTCGACTGGACACCCGGACACACAGTCAGCTCCCCCTTGTCCTACGTGCAGGTCACGTGTTCTTTGCACTCGTCAAGTCTGTAAGGCCAGACAGCAAATTACGGAAAAAGGTGTCTTTACATATCAGGGGCCTGCTATCCTCTTCCTCGCTATGACTGTTTTTATACCCACGGACCGATCAGAGAAAAATTACATCAACAAACACTTGCCCTTTAATTTTTCCTTTCTCTTTTGGGACTTGGATTTCTTGGTTTCTAGCTGCAGACTGACAGTCCTTCGCTTCTCCAACTGAAGTAGCTCTTGAAAGAGTTCCTTCACGTTGTGGTTGGTCTTGGCGGAAGTCTCCAGGAAGGCACAGTTCCATCTCTTGGAGATCTCCGCCCCCTCTTGCACGGGGACCTCCCTGTTGAGTTCGTCACATTTGTTGCCCACGAGCATGATGGGAATGCCGTCCATGTCGCCCTTGATCTCCACGATCTCATCGTAGATGGGCCGCAACTCCTCAAGACTGGCTCGGCTGGTGATGGCGTAAACGAGAATGAAGGCGTGGCCTTTGGAGATGGAGAGGCGTTGCATTGCCGGGAACTGATGGCTGCCCGTCGTGTCGGTGATCTGCAGCGTGCACACCTGTTTGTTGCAGCTGATCACCTGGCGGTATGTGTCCTCGATCGTGGGGATGTAACTCTCGCGGAACGTGCCGCGTACGAAACGCAACACGAGTGAGCTCTTGCCCACACCTCCAGCTCCGAACACCACAACCCGGTAGTCGTTGCTCTGCTCCGGCATCACGCGTAGCCTCACGGAACGATCCTTGGGAGTCTGGAATAAAAGAATATATGTGTCATTACAGTAATCGTAAGTCTGGAATCAGTGTGAGAGAGAGAGACATGATTTGCCAATGACTCATGGCCATTATGACATGGGAGATACAAGGACATTTACGATACAAAACAGCATGTTCATCAATCAGAAAGAAAAAAAAGAAAACACACTTGTCATTACAGTATTCGAAAGTCTGGAATCAAAGACGAGACAAGACAATTCACGGTCATCTTAAAAAAAAAATCTAATGATTCGCTAGCCATCTCTCTGACTTACTTGTCTGTACGAGTTACGCGTCAACTATTCCTCGAAAATAGGATTAAATAAAGTCGAAACACAAAATGTCCTTTCTCCTTCTGTCGCTGTTTCTCTGCGCCTAACACGAACGCATCCTCAGCGCTGTCTGGCGGTAAGCACCCGCCCACGCCGCCATAAATAAGGGTGGACGCAGACGACACGGTGACAATACCTGCTGTCTAGAGGCCGCACTGTCCTGATACCCGGGTCTTCGCTGCCAGCCGTCTCCTGGAGCGCGCAGGCTACCCGAGGTCCAGGCTAGCAGCTAAATTTAGAACTCCCCGTAATCACTGCGCGGGTATAGTACAGTAGGGTAACAGTTCTCCTTGTGGGTGGCAGTGAGATAGATCAGTATGTTTATTCTTCACTGACTTTTCAGGTCTGTCTGTCAGCCCCCGCGTCTCCCTCACCTTTGTTCGCTCAGTTTCAAGGGAGAAACCAGTTTATCTTTGTCTCTCAAATATAACAAAGTAGATACCAAAGGGCAGCAGGCATTATAACCTTTCAGGTGTAATCGATGAAGGGTATCTGTTTAACGGCTCTTTCTGTTAACAGCTGAAATTGAGCCTTAGATTAAAGAGCCCTGAAAACCTAAGCCTTGGTGCATGTAGGTGTGACTAGTCTACCTGGAGATAACCATTTAAGGCTTCACACCATTTGATATGTCTACAGCTTGTCTACGCGTCTTTACCGACGTCTGAGCTGGAGATATGTACAGATGACTCTAATGTGGAGGTGACACCACATAAGACACTTGCTCATTGGAATTAGCTTCACAGAAACAAATTTATGACATTGACGCCATTCTGATCATCTCTCTCTCTCTCTCTCTCATACACAGGCTTTTAGGATGGCATACAAGTTCATCCTGAAAATTTGCATGGAAAAATAGACTCGTAACTTTGGTTACTGCACATCAAAGGCGCGATCTGCGTAGAACATTCAGTTACTCCGTTAAATTAAGATACATGGATTTAGAAAGCATCCCAATCTTAAATCTCAGAAGAGCTACTTCCCTGTATGTGACATAATGCCGGATTAGTATGTAATTTATTTGGATTGGCTTACAGAAACTAGATTTATACTTGTGCCAGCCATGTGTACGTGCGTGAGATAATTACTGGTTCTAACGCAAGAATGCGGACGTACATGGAGTAATCAGAAACATGCAATGGTTAGAAATGGATGGCAATACTTAGAGTCTTAGACTCTCACATTAGATGAATAACTTAGAATACCAGAGTTTAGATGGAACTTAAAATCACAAAGAATACCCAGTACATAGTAATTTATACCCAGTTTTTCAGAACTTAAAATCACAAAGAATACCAAGTACTTAGTAATTTATAGCCAATTCTTCAGAAAACTGCAAAAAGCAGTGGCGTAGGAACCAGGGGGGCAAGGGGGGCAGCCCCCCCTCAAAAAAGATGCAGGGAAGGCAAGAATGTGAACATCGTTCACTGTCAACATGGGAGTGGACCCCCCCCCCCAAAAGCCGACCATCTTCCTACGCCACTGAAAAGAGCAATCTCAGATAAAGGTAGTAAAGAAAATCCGGGAGGTAAATCACGACAATGCACGGAGCTCAGCTGGCTGTCGTCGTGTCAATATAATATTTTTATTTTACTCAAAGGGCACAACAAAAGTCAAAGGTAAATGACAGGTGTTTACTGGTGTTGTTTGGTACCACTTGCTGGTTCTAAAAGCGACTGCACTTTATCAGCCTGGTTCTTGCTGGCCACCACACGAAGTATGAAGGAAACTGAAATCTAGTTGCGTGTCCCCAGCTGCACATGCAGTCGGATGACAAAAAATGGCGGAAATCCTTTTACAAAGCCACGAGTGGCAGTTATCAACGCTTTGTGTTTGGCACAGTTTCCTAATCATGTGGAAAATCCAAATGAAAACCAACGCTCAACAACTGCTGTAGTCTCACATCATGGAGTTTGCTTTTTCTGACGCAAATAATTATGACCACGTCTTGAGAAGTCCACTCACCCACCAACATACCTTCAGCACTTCACATGTGGTGACAAGCAAGAAACAACGACGCTAACTACATAAATAATAAATAGTCAAAAAGTACACGTGGAGCAATGATGGAAAGTTACACTAACAATTATGTCCCTTAGGCCATGGAAAGGTTAGGGTTAATAAAAAGTGCCTGTCACTTGAATGGATGGTGACTGTCCCGTGTCACTTCAGTTTGTGATGTCACTTAAATTGTACAACTATAAAGAAATAAAGACGTTTGATTTCTATTCTAGAAAGAAATTCGAGCCGGAGATTACATGGACAAGTTATTTATCTGTTTGAAACTGGCACAACTCACACAAGCACATGATTCCACCCTCTACCTCGCGACAAGATTGAAGAGCCGCTGCCACAATCACATATTTACCTAAAGACGTTTAAAATCGTTTTCAAATGCTCACACTCGCTCTGTCAGAAAGCTGATGACATTGCCTGACACAATACTAGTCTTGTATTATTGCGCAATGAGCATATGTTTGAACAGAAAAAATTCTCTTTCTTTCTTTCTTTCTTTCTTTCTTTCTTTCTCTCTCTCTCTCTCTCTCTCTCACACACACACACACACACACACACAGGCAAAGATCATACACGACTAAAGAAGACAAAGAAAGCAGACACAAAGGAGGTAGTAAGGGGTGGACGGGTCTAGCTACGTCAGCATCATTAAGTCTGTACCAGAGCGACACCCACTAGAGTCTGTAGCAAACAGACGTTGGTGGAAACCCAGCTGATGAGGATTTCACCACTCTCACTAAACTTCCTGCTGCCTACTTTCAGTACGTTTTTTCCGAGCATCTTCTTACTGCCCACTTTTACAATGGTCTGTGCATCCCTTTCTCCTGCCGCCCACTTTTAAACATTTTGACCCGTCTTTTCCTCATCCACTCTCAACTCGATCTGTTCTCTTGCCGTATTCTTTTAACGCGATCTGTACTGACCCCTCTCTCTTGTCACCCTATGTTACCGCAATTTATACCGACCCCTCTCCTTCCTCGGTGCTGCCGTCCTTCCCACGGGGTCGGGCAGCTGGAGAGAGAGAGAGAGCTGTGCCTGTGGGCTGATTGTGCAAACAGTTGCCAGCGTTGTTATGCCTGCGAACAGAAATATTGACCGCCCACGAAATCTAATCAGTTCTGGGCCTCAGTTTTGCGGCAGCACGAGCAGGGCAAAGCCTTCACTAGAACAGGAGATCCTGTCCAGAAGCCACCCAGTCAGCTGGGAGGAGTTAGGCAGGGAGGAGGATGTCTTTGAAAGCCGAAGAAAGCGGCCAGCGAGTTGAGTACGGGGCTAAAAACGTCTCGAAAGAGCGAGGAAGGAGGGACGGGGGAGGTCGACATGGGGTGGGAGGGAGGGTCTGAGAGAGAGAGAAACCGGTCGAGCCGACCAACCGACCAGCCTGGAGACTGGACCGGTGCCAGCGAATTTACGTCATCAGTCGATGAAATTCATTCAAGAAGCGGCCAGGTTCCATTCACAAGCACGGCCGCCTCCCTTCTCAAGCCGATGGAGGTTTATGGCGGACCACCAGGAACTGATGCAAAGCCGGGAGCTGGGGAAGTCTGGATCCTGCATAGAAGCTCCCAGCATGCAACAGAAATGGAGTTGAAGACGAGTTGGGTGGAGGGGAGATGTGCGTAACTCTGTCAATAAATTGTACGTAGTCTCATGCTATGAAACAATCATACACATTCTATTTATTAGTGTGTGACATGATGAAACATACACATCTACCTTTCACGTGTACACGCAGAGTCTGTTCAACAGCCCGTACTCAGCATGTATTCAGCATTTTGTATACACGATGTCAAGAACATCTACACCTAATATCAGTTAAATGAAGTGTTCACTCAACTACCATAGACACATACACACACGCACGCCCACTTTCTCCTCCTACTACATACATATATATAATTCTTAGAGTAAACGTTCTACGCCTACGTTCCATACCTACAAGACTTACTAAAGATCAGGTTTACAATGGCGACGTGGCCCAAGGAAATATGGAAATGAAAATCTTTGAGAAAATCCTTCGCGATTCTTGGGTAGGAAGGACTAAACCTTTTAGTCGCCACCATATTATGCCTTGGTGTGACTGGTTTTGTTCGAAAATAAAGGTAACTGTTGCATGGTGGAAAATAATGGTTTCTGCTGTATGTTTGAAAATAACGGCGACTTCTCTTTGTCTTTAGTCAAAGCAAATACACAGTCACACAAACCTCGCGAACTTCTGCTCCTGAATCGCGGTGACACAGTTTGAAAGAAGCCTTAGGGGCTGAATGCAGGACTATTGATCGAAAGGATGTGGAAGAGTGGGAAGAGATGAGGAGAGGGGGAGTGGGTGAGCATGTAACTGTGTCACTGGCACTCTCCAGTCGATTCTGCAAGAGAGTAGATTTAGGCCGCCGATCGACATATCGCTGAGGTTGAAAGGCAAAGCTTGTGAAGACTTGCCGCTAAACAAATTGTACATCAGTATTGCCGTGCAACCAACCTACCTGCATCTATCCATCCCTCGATATGTTCACTTGTCTAGCTGTTCAGTTATGACTTGCGACCAGATATGATAGGACCAGGCTGCCATCAAGAATGTAATTTGTCTACATTTTTTTTTGGCCACAGAAACCAGATTCCAATGTTTATACATATTACTACTGAAATCTGCGTAAAACGAACGGTCGCATGCCAGGATGCAATAAGGGAAAAGTACGAAGGGAAAGAAACCACCAAGCTAAATGCCACAGGTTGAGAGGAAGAAAGAAGCAAAACAGAAAAAGAGCAAAAGTTTAAGTGTCTAGATGTGATCTTTATTCTTTTATCCCTGCAGTATATATTAAGTGTCTAGAGTTTATACATTTGTCCTTCCTTCTAGAGTACACTCCAGCATAATCACGAACGTGAAAACTTACTTTTGCTTAACTTGTATCAAGGATTTCTGAGACCATCTCTACAGTTTTTCCATGTGAAACAAGTGAACATATCGAAGGCGGACAGATGGACGGGGACAAAGAAAGGCTGTGGGACGATAATGATGTGCAAATTGTTTAGAGTCAAGTTTCAAGAAACAAACCCCAAAATAAGAGAAAATACCCGGAACAGCTTTCTTATGGGGGGGGGGGGAGGGGAACATGGCGGCCATAACAGAAATGGCTCGCGGCATTATTGTCTGCTCGCTCCACTCAATTGCCCAATTGTACCTAATAAACTAAACCTAAACCTAACCCTCACCCTACCCCAAACCCTAACCCCAAACCTCTGGAAAAAATAACAGACCAGCCTATGACGTCACATTTCCCCCCTTATAAAGTACTGCCAAAAACCTCTTCTATTTGCAAGGTACATGCCCGTCCACCATTAATGTTCTAAAGCGCTCTTATCAAAAAGTGAAGTCATTTAGAAATGGAAAAACCTAATCATCATATGCTCCTACCTATCCTAGTCGGCGATGTAGCCTCTTTCCGAAGGTGTGGAAATGTGAACGATGAATGATATTGAAAGAACATATGATATTTTGTTCTCCCAACATTTGAGTGTTTGCAAAGAGATAAACACCATTTATTTAAATACCTACTCTCCGACAGCTCTTTAAGTTTGAAACAGTATATCATGTCACTCGATTCCATCGTATGCAATAGAACACGTCAGCATTAAGTGGCATCGATCTGTTCAAAAGTGCGCCCCCACTGATGTGGCCTCCTTTTCTTGTCTGACAAAAGGCGCATGAACACAGCGCCTGGCAAATGAACACTTCACGAAAATAGCGCCTGGCAGATGAATGCTTGAAGCCAACGCCACTCTCGGCACGTGCAGCGTGCTTACGTGCTGAGGCCAGCGCCAGTTCGTGCGAATGGGTGGGATGGGGGTGGGGGAGTTGAGGCAGAGGGGGTGGTGGTGGCTAATTTATTCTTCGTGCACACCGTGTACCGCAACTTTGGCCTCTGCAGTCGCCACTCCATCTCCCGCCACGCTTTGTAAATGATGCCTGGAGTTCTGCTTGTCGCTTATGACGGCAGTGCGATCAATATGGCTCAGGTCATTCTTTACGCAATAGTTGACTGTCTGTCTGTCTGTATGTGGATCTTTTTGTCTCTCCCTTTCATGTGCCGATACGTGTCTTTGCTGCTTAAAGCGAAGACATGTGCATTCATATTTGTAAACGTGCAGCAGGTTTGAAAATACACCTGCACATGGTGGAGCTCGTAAGCACTCACATAACAAAGCGCACATAAATATAACCCTGCAAAAAATGTCAATAAACACCTGCAGCAATGCGTGCGCAAGCTCATACAAGTTGCTTGCTTGCTTTAGCGAGAAAGTGCTTGCATCTAAAGGTGATTTCACACGATGAAGGGACACGGAGAGTGGGCGGGGGGAGGGGGAGGAAATCAGAGTACCCAGAGAAAGCCTCCGTGACAACAGGTGCCACATAAAGAGAGTGTACTGAGATGAGATCTGAACCAACGGCCTCTCTCTTTCAAAGCAGTTGGAGAAGAGACGGCTGTCTGTGGATTTTTTTTAAAATTGGTGTTTTACTAAGGCTATATCACGGCATGACAGCCAGCCCTGTAAACAGATGCCACATGCAGAGAAAGAACAGCGTCCCGAGACGAGAACTGAACCCAGGACAGCAATCCTTCACTATATTGGTGACAGGCGTTAACCGTTCCGCCACCGGACCGCCTGGCTGTCTGTGGAGGACAGTGAGAATGGAGGGAGGTTGAGAGGTGGGCTCTAAAACATGGGTAGTGGTGTTGAACTATGGTCACACGACCAGCCGGGCGGGAGGTGAGAGTAGTGGTGTTGAGCTGTGTTCACACCCCCAGCGTACATTTCGGGTGTATGAGCACTGATGGCCGACTGCGCTTGTTCAACTTTTTTGCACTGGAAAAACCCAGGCTTGTTCATTATTCAGTCTTGGGATTATTAGCTCGTTGTGTTTGTACCCTCTGGGATGCTATCGAGTAAATCTTTGATGTCATAAACAACCTACCAACTATACCGCCTCTCTCTTTTCCTGTGCTATTTACATTACACATTGCAACATCGCACCATCATGACAATAACTGTTACACAACGCGTTACCTCATGGTGGGAGCAAGACATGACCACCCGTGTTGGTCAAGTCAGGGTAAAGTAACATCATCCTCTCTCGAGTGCTAGCAGCGGACATGGTCGCAGAAGATCAATTGCTTTGATGGAGACTTAATTATTTTGCAATGCACCATATCGATGGTGCCATTTTCTCCCTCCGGGGGAAGCCGATGATAGCTGTACGGACACTTCTATAGTCGCCTCAACCCCAGACGCGATCAATGTGTATTTGCGATTCGTAACAGCTTCAGGGGCTATGTCAGCTGGAGCCCTCCCTATAGTACCCCGCCCACCATCACGTTCTTCCCAATCTTCGGTAATTCCGGCTTCATTAGTGAGCATTTCGCTTCGCTGGTCGCCATTATTTTGACCAGCAGCACGCAGCCGTTACCTAGAAACCACAGAGCCGAATCCGTATGGTCTCAAAGGTCAGCGGTGGCTATAAATAACCAATTGTCAGATGGAAAAGCACCGGCCGGCCGGCCGGCTGGCTGGCTGGTCGGCTGTCAGCATGGGTGAGCAGAGCGCCGACGACACGAGGGGCCCGGCGTGTGCGGCGTTACACGACACAGAGTAAAAGACACAGCGACGACAACATCGCAGGTTTGACGACTGCACAACTCGGCAACTTCAGGCACCGCCACCACACCTCCTTTATTTTTTATGGGTTTACATTCAGGAGGATGGGACTTGACCGTTATGGCGCTCTTGTCAATAATGTCCACAGACCTGATAATAATACACCTTGCACTTTGTTGCGCTGACCGAATGGCTCACCTTGACACAGACCTTTGCCACCTGATGACGCGCCATGTTGGAGAAAAAAGTTCTCTTCTGTAGTGTAGGTCTTATCTTTCTCCAAACGATGGTTAACATTTTTGTAATGTTCCAGAAAACTGTCAGTGTGTTAATTATCCCCGATGATTGCTTGTAGGTTCTTGGTCGTAACACACAAATAACAAATGATAATATAATAATCTGAAAACACACAATGCACCAGAGAGAGTTTAACCTGCAATGATGTTTAGCAGTTAGCGGAGCGTGCTGACCTGAACACATAAAAATGTTATCTTTGTCTTGTTGGGAAAAATCCAAGTCTATTTTCAGCCTGTAATTACTAAGCAACATGTACCTAGGCACTATCAAAACGAGATCAAACAGTTGCAAACTGACATCTACTGTTATTCTCGTCTTCTTGAGTTTCCTTTCTTATATCCACATATATAGTAATATTTAATATGTACATTGTATATCTTAGTACAAAAAGTCAAGGCAGTCCCGCGACCCTTCACAGTCGTTGGCCAACTTTTTGTGAGGACATCTATGTCAGGTACCCGTTCACCAGCTGTGTGAGGGGCACTCTTAGAAACAGTTAATTACAAAATATTTCCAAGAGTGCACCTCCCACTTTTATCTTTTAAGTTATATGTATTAAAGGAAATTCCAGGAACAATATTTTACCCTTTTATATAGGGTAATATAGTTCAAGTAAAAGGGTGTTTAACTTTCTTTTATTTATTTTATATATGATAACGGTATTGCTTCTTTATTGTCTTATCATGGCGTATTGTCCTTCGAGTGGCGGCTCATTCATGGACTAGTTCCGGAGTTGTCTTAGTTTCGGCTGACCCATCCTCTAACGGGCATGTTATTGCCGTGTAAAAGTATAGACTCTGCACCTCAGACTGTAAGAACACCATGCACGTACTACACAAAAAGAGAGTTTTTCAGGCTAGAACACCAGCGCTTTGACGTAGCCTTATATAACTACTGACTTTTGACTCACCGAGCTCGACTCCTCCTGTTGTTTCAGAGGCATCTTCTGTCCCGCCAGCTTGTTTTTGGTCATAGTTTGCGAACACCAGGCGCTCAGGTGTTTGTACCAGTGGTCACACATCCGAAAGTTTCGCAGCGGGTGCCCCGCCCCCCCAACTCACCCAGGTTACCTGCCCTTGCTTTCTCGCCTCCCACCTGACGACGCCGTCGAGAAGCGAACCACTTGGCGCTGAGAATCCTTGCTGATGGCCCTGCTGACACTAGACAATCCTTGCCAGCGATTGCTGCCTTGCCTTGCAGGTAGAACACACAAGATATGCAACTCGTTTCTGTACGGTGCCACGCTAAATATAGCTCCGGAGCTCCAAGAGTCCACCCACCTGCCTGCCGCCTGTCGGCGCGCGCTGCTGCTGTCAAGGCAATACGTGGCTCGTTGTCTCACGTTGGGGAAAAGTCTCTCCGACCTCAGCAAATCACCAACATCGATTTGTGTCACGTGTCACGCCAGAGGTGTGACTAAACCTGTTCACTTTACGTGCTTTCTTCCATGCACGAATTCCAGCCTGTCTTTATTGGCTGAAAGTTCTGCCGGAAGATGTTTTGTATTTGAAGTTCGTGTGTTCGACGAATGCTTATCAAATTCAACCCTGCCAAGGTTGGAGTCAGGGAATCAAGACCCAAAAAAAAGTTCTGTAGCTTTCAGATTTCCTGGCTCGTCTACACAACGCTGACTGGCGTGTCTTCAGACAATAAGGTCTAGTCTTAGACTGGGATTGTGACAATATCCACTAAAATGAACCGCCGAGCTCACAGTGCTTGATGACTGGCGATTCAAAACGATAAGATCTAGAAGCTTGCGCAGATGGGGACTGGGAACGACTGTCCACTGTTAGATGTTGAGGCTGTTTTCTCAGGCGGTGTGCTGGTTGCCAAGTAACGACATTTAAGGGTCTGACGCAGGACCAGCATCCAGGGGCCAGTTGCACAACAGGTTTCTAAACCTTAAAACTGTTCTAAAGAAGCAAAATCTCTTCTGAGCCATTTTGATGCATTGCAGAAAAACATACAGAAAATTGTACTGACAGGACGGAAAGTCAGACTTTAACAACTTTATCTTACTTAAAGCAGTTTTAGTTTAAAAAATTGTTAAATTGTGGTGTGCGCTTTAAACTAATTATCTAAATAGAGTTAAGGCCTAAAAGTGTTTAAAATTAGAAATGTGTTGTGCAACTGGTCTCAGAGCGAGAATGATAGAGATGTTTCTGGCAGCTGATCCAGGTTTGTAAATTGCTCCCTCGGCCTAAGCGATATATTCACAAGAAGTGAAAGCTTATTTCAAAAATAAAGATTTTCTCCCGTAACATTGCAGGTTTTGGCTGTCGATGACAACAACATACCTACTGGAGACTGACCGTAATCCATCCTTTTAAAGAAATATACGAGGGATGTTCCAGTTCAGCCCGGACTTGGCTATAAAACGAACCTTTTTTTTACAACTTTTCTCTTAGTTTTCAACTCTTTTTTAACCTTTTTGAACATAGTCGCTGCCAATTGCAACAAATTTTTCGACCCTATGGTTCCATTTTTGAAAACGCTCTAAAAACACCGATCTTGGCGTCAGTTTCAGCTGTTTCCTCACTCCAGCATTGACCAAATCATCGACTGGGTCTTGGTTTCAGGGTCCAGATTGTAGAACTAACATTCATCACATGTGGTGGTGCGCTTGAAGCTTGAATCAGGAGAACGCCCGTGATTGAATGTTTCCAAGAATTCCTTGCACCAGTCCACACCGTGTTTCTTTTGCTGGTCCGTCAGCAACTTTGGCTCCCAGCGAGTTGACTTTTTTTGGAAGCCCAAATCGTGATGGATGATCCTGTGAAGACTTGTAGAAGCTCCATCGTCATCTCCCTGATGGTCACACGGTCATCACTTTCCAGGAATTAACGACCTTTGTCGACATTGTCTGGCTCTCTTGACGTTCTAGACCTTGGTTCATGATGTTCGTCATCACAGCTGAAATGATCACTGCCAAATCGCTGAAACCAGTCTGTGACAGTCGTTTTAGATGGAGCATCATCGCCATCAGTTTCTTTCAGCTCCTGCAAACTGTCAACAGCCCGAAAGTCACGCCAAAAGTAAGGCAACATGATCACTCGAAAGTCACGCGCTGACGGCGCTGGTGGATCACTTGGGGGAGCGTGCATCAACTTGCTTCTTCTCTTCATCCTGGGAAAACTAGGAGGGGAAAATTATAAAAAAATGTGGAAACACCTTGGAAGAATCACTCTATCCGCTATAGAGTCCACATAGTCTACACTCACTGAAAGCGCGCGAAATACTGAAGTCCGGGCGGAAGTGGACCATCCCTCATATATTACTTTTTGAACGCTCGTGTTTGTAAAAAAGCTATTTCTTTTCTGTAGGTGAGATGTTTTAACGGTAGCCTCATTTACAGCTGGGGTAACAGTATCATCGACCTGTGTACAAGACCAAAAATTACTCCCTTTGTCCAGTTAAGAAACTCCCTTTATCCAACTATCCAACAATAGATTCATGTTTTGTCAAAGGAGATAAAACGCTGTGGCTTGAGAACGTGTGGTTACACCTTTTACATTAAGTGCATTAGTATCAATGAACCACTTACAATTCTTTGTTTCGGCTATGAGGATTTTTCCCTCATTGTTTACAGAAGGCATAGTGAAAATATTTTCGGGAAATAGAAGAAAGTGCTACAGACGAACAAGCCTCAAGTTTCCTCAAGAGCTAGGGAAGATGTCACTGTCTTTATCTGTGGGTAACAAAATGCATCAGAACAGAAAACAGAACACACACAGGCACGTTGTTAATAGGCACAGTATTAGTCGGCACACCACCAGCAGGTACACTAGTAGTAGGTGCACTGTTAGCAGGCCTATTATTAAAAGGCACAATATGAGCAGGCACAATAGTAGTAGGTATATTATTAGTAGGCACACAATCAGAAGTCATATTTTCTAGGAGGGGGGAATTCGGTGTTTTAGGTCGAGCCAGCAGCTAAGGCTATATCATAGTAAAGCAGCCAGCCCTGTAAACAAATGCCACATGCAAAGAAAGAACAGCGTGCGGGAGACAAGAGCTGAACCAAGGACACCCAAGCTTCACTGTACTGGTGACAGACGCTAACCGTTGCGCCACTGGACCGCCCACAGTATTTAGAAGACACACTATCAGAAGGCATATTATTTAGAAAGCACACTTTAGTAGGTACACACATCGATCACGCAGCACAGCAGGCAGTCACTGACCCCGAAGCTGTTTCTGTGGCTCATGTACACGAGGTTTGTGCGTGCGTCGGGACAAGAGAGAATCAGATAAAACGACACGTACACAAACAAGCACACACACACACACACACACACACACACACACACACACACACACACACACACACACACACACACACACAAGCAAACATGTACATACAATCCCAAATATACACAATATACAAAGTATACGAATCATACAAGCACACAGACATACACATACGTGATAGGCCATATGTTATTGATCGGATCGCACAGTCGCGTGATCCGTGCACTGACCCGGCTTCGTGCAATCGATATTTCTCCAGCCTGCACTCGATCGTGCGATGACACAGTGCAATCACACTGGCCAGCTGTGTTAACACACTGGATACACACTGTCCAGTTGTGTTATTACATTGGATACACACTGACCCCCTGTGTTAACACACTGGATACACACTGTCCAGCTGTGTTAACACACTAGATACACACTGTCCAGCTGTGTTAACACACTGGGTACACACTGTCCAGTTGTGTTATTACACTGGAAACACACTGTCCAGTTGTGTTATTACACTGGAAACACACTGGCCACCTGTGTTATCACACTGGATACACACTGTCTAGCTGTGTTAATACACTGGATACACACTGGCTAGCTGTGTTAATACACTGGATACACACTGACCACCTGTGTTACTATAGTGGACACACGCTGACCAGTTACTGACAACAACGCAATCATCATCATTTGGCCTGATGTGTTGACATAATGGATGCTCACTGACAAGTTGTTGACAACGTAATGAGACCGGCCTCATGTGTTGACATACTGGGTACACACCGACCAGTTATCCTGACAGAACTATGTTAACACCACACACACACACACACACACGCAACACGCACACACAGCACGCACTCTTTCCAATCATTCACACCTACTTGTATTTGTCTGCGCATCATGGACTTACACACAATGAATATTGATAAAGAATCGGGTGGAAAACAAATCAGTCGGTCTGGGACAACACTATGTGCATAGTAAATCTATGCAGGCGCTCTGGGGGCATCGATGGTGCACAGACACATCATCTGATGTAGCTATGGACAACAGTGATAGAAAGAATAACACGGATAACCAACAGGTACCATCATCGTAGATATGTGTGCCTGTATTACTACACCTTTTTAAATTTTGGCTTAGCACCGGGATGTGTGGTACTTCACTATATTTGTAGACTGCCCATTAGTGGCAGGTAACCCGCTAATAGGACTTAGACCCAAGATTCTAGTGAGAGGTAGTGAGCAGGTGTATGACGGGTTGTGACACTTGACAATTGCTCGTGACACTGTCACAGTTACAGTTACAGATGTAACCTCGTGTTGTCATGCTTACTTCGCATCATCTACAATATCTACAACATTCTCGCACCTATCGCATCATGCTATGTACACCGTAATGACACTCTACTGTCAATGTCTACAACATGATGACGTCTATCACACCTGCCTACTGGACAAACTTCAAAGAGCTTAGAATAACGGTGTGCGTATTGTCTTCTGTAGGCGACAGGTGGACCATGCTACACCTCTCCTCTACTTGCTACCAGTTCGAGTTGGCAGAGATTACAAAATGGCCAAACTGTGCTACTGCTGCCTTCACGGCCTTGCCCCAGCACATCTGAGCTACTGATGCCTTGCCACCCGAGTTGGTCTCTTCGGTCTGCTTGAGCAACTCACCAAAGGAGAGACATTTGGCAGACGCCCTTTCTCCTTCTCTGGACTTTCCGTTTGGAAATTTCTTTCCCTTTCTCTTCCAGCTGTCTCGACGTTTGAAGCTTTCAAGTCCGGCCTCAGAACCCACATCTGTAGGAAATATCTTGCATAAGCAAGTGAACCGTTCCGCTCACTACTCAGTTCTTCATCTTCATCCATGCACTTTGTTCGTGTTTCTGTCACGGGGTGATCCGTTTGTCGACGCTTGTCTCTTGTATGGTTGACTGTCGGCGCATTTGTAGTCTTTTGTGCGCTCTACAAATTCCATCATCATCATCGTCGTCGTTGTCGTCGTCCCGTTGTTTATCTGTTGGAAATCATACACCTGGAGTAAAGGGAGTATTTTGAGGGTAATATATGTCACCACTGTTTAAGGTCTTTAAAGGTAAAGACAGCGAGTCCCACAGCCTCATGAGTGAACGCAAGAGAAGTGCATGTGACACTTTCGAAGCCCAGCTCTCTCCTTCCGTCGCCTTTATCTTTCGAAGTATCCATTCCTGATGGACAGCTGTCGGGTGGACCGGAATAGTCTTCTAGCTACAAACCCAAGGAGACCTTCGGTTCCACTAAGAATCCCACATTAACTTACTATGGAGCTTCCCGTACTTAGTGGTAAAACACCGCGACCCACTACCCCCGACATCTGTAGTGTCTACAAGTGATTATTTCTTTTTCTGACTTACAGTGTTCGCTTTGTGTGAGCAGGGGCGACAAACACTTGGAAATAACAACAAGGAAGGCGATATCAACAAAAACAAAACATTTGAAAGTAACAAAACCTATTGTTGCAGTTAACCTCATCAGAAATAACTTTGTGACATCTTAAGTCTTTTGAGTTTTTAACTCTCAGACCAGGAAGAAACTAATTACTCCAGACAAGCAGGAAAACTGGTGTCTCGTAAGTAGAACAAATGCACATTTGTGGACAAAGCTTGGCCTGACATTCACGATAACAAAGCGCATCTCGTTCACAATGTGGGCTCTTCAAATAAAGCTTCGTACCTCGTAGGAAAACAAAGCAATATCCGAGACCAGGGAATCAATCACAGTTTTCCATGAAACTGTCAGTCAATTATGGAATGCATGCACACACGCACGTGGGTGCATGCGAGAAATGAGGCGGGTTGGGGGGGGGGTGAGTGAAGGGAGGAAACCTGTGCCTCACAGACACTAGGATACAACTCAGCAAAACAGCCTCATCTTCTCTCGGTTCAGAGCGTGAGCTGAGTAATCAAAACACAAAACAAAATCCACAACAGCTTTTTGCACATTTCCATTGTCATCATTTAAAAAATTAATATTGCAATTTAAAGTTGTTGTAGTTTCAGGTAGCGACGAGAACTGCACCTTTGAGTTTGATGTTTCAACGCAATATTTTCTCAAACTATCCACTTTCTTTTTAATGTTCGCGTTTCTGACAGCGTGATATCTAACCGAGATCTCCATAAACGACCATTTTTGTTAACGGTAGGCCATAGCTCCAGCTATAGATGACATTTACAGGCCCCACCTCCCATCCTTTCCTCAGCCTGTTTACCGTCTTTACATCCACTGAAACAGATGCCATTTTTCTTTCAATCGGCGCAGTAAACCTCCCTTATGATACCTGAGACAAGAGACCCATCGTGTTCTTATAGACAGTAGACAGAAAGCTGTTTCATCATCCGCTGCAGGATATGCCCAGCGAAAGCAAAAAAAAAAAAAGCCATAAAGCTTTCAGCTCCTGCTACAAGACCGTCTGTTTGTGAAGGTCAGTGGCGTGGGAGTCAACACGGATGAGGCGCATTACTCAAGCGTTGCTTCTTTTGTCTCCTTTCATCCGCCTCTCCTTTATTGTCCTCCCTCTCTTCTCTCCTCTCCTACACCCCCACCTTCTCCTGCAGCCCCTCCCTCCTCGCTCGCAGACGTCTTTAGAAGGCGAGCACCAATCCTAACAACAGGAAGTCGAAATGTCAAAGATTGTGGTTCTGGAAGTTAGGCTTCAAACGCTCCAAAAATAATGACTGGAGAAGTCGTTACTACAGTCTAAAAACAACCTGTTATTTCTGACGATGCTAAAACTGGCTGCGTATTGAACTGTGTGGGGCGCAGGTCGGGATCGAGACTTGCTCTGTGGAAGTCGACCCACTCTCAGGACGGAATCTTGGTGTGGCAGCTGCGTCAGCACCGCGTTTGATCCTTGCTTCATCTTCCGCTTCCTTAATTAAACTCGATGATGCTTCCCGACAGATGGGTGCACGTTTTCAATAATGTTAGGAGCCTCTAAGTATCTTTTGCGTCCACATTAACACTGTTTCCTCAGGAACCGCTAAAAGTTATCGCGAGTTTGTTGATATTACGAAGCTGAGCTCGAGGTTGATGAACATCTGGGTTGATTCTCAGATTTTGGGGTTTAATTTTAAAGTAGATCGAAGTGTGTTGAGAGTACGCCAGTCGTCATCCTGTATAAAGGGCGTACACAATTCATAAACATATTTTTCCCGTAAAAAGGGCACACACAGTTCATAAACATATTTATTCGTTGTCGTCGGAGTCAGTACATTTTTTTTCAGCATCAACCAAATGTCAACAGTACCTCTTCACTTCTTTGTCACCATCCATTCTCTGGCGACAGTGTCAGAAAACACTTTACATTTACGCCATCATCAACTGCCAGTGGGTTTTTTCAACAGCCTAACTGTCATTCCGTTTCAGAATTGTTCTGCTGCTTATGTGCAGACGTGGTCACGTACACATCAGCAATTCTGTCCAGCCGATCTGTTTAGCTCACAAATATCAAATAAAAGTCAGCGTTTTAAAACAAAAATCAGTAAAAGTTTCACATTGTTCCAGCACCTTGTAAATTCTTAATTTAATATTGCTTTGTTTTTCTTTATGCAGTGTGTGCGTGCGTGCGTGCGTGCAAGTGACTTCATAAAGGCTTTTGACTGTCTTGCTATGGCGACAGATAACCATCTGGTGTAACAAAAAAAAAAAAAAAGTCACGTCCCGACATTCAGCTGCCTCCTGCTCTCTACCATCCACAAACCGATGGACGATCTCTGACGGTTGCTGCGGTATGACTGTAAATGTTGCGCTGCAGACCTTCAAGTACCAAGAGTTGTTCGTTAAAAAAGTTCACGTTCTCCATAAGTAAGATGTTTTATCGGTCGTCTGACAGTAAAACGATTTCATACACTTATATCCCTGTCGGTTTATTCACTTTCTTTGGTTGGTCAAGAAACTGATTTGCACCCAGTCATGATCTACTTTCACATCGAACAGCAATAGCAAGAACGCTTACTGACCATGCGAAGAGTTCATTATTAATGAAGGACCAATAAACAATATCCGAATTCACACCAACGATCGTGAGGGTCTAACCGTGGCAAGCCGTTTGTAAGATTGTGACCAGTGCCCCTCCCCTGCCTTGTCATCTCACCGTTTTCACGACTCTCAGGCCCGTTGTGCTGACGCTGCAGCAAAACATTGCCAGAGGCTATGCACAGCTTTGGTGTCGATCCCGCACAAGTAGCAGCTTCACTGGGTAGCCAGGCGGCGTGGGTGGACAACACAATATTGATGAACCACTGAACCAGACCAAGGACGACGCTAGTCAATGCAAAGGCTCTTGAAGTGCATGCAGATAGTTAACGTGAATCTTCCACGCCCCATTTAAGATGAAGATGCACTCCCACATATATCATCGTAAAAGTTCACAGAGCTGGCTCAATATTAATTCAGATAAGCAGGAAGTGGTAAGAGTAATGCTTTCACTAGACACCTTAGCAAGAAAAAGAATTTGATTGCATAGGTGATGTAAAGTTAACAAAGATACAATACCTTACCTTTACTATAAAACCACCAATTGTGAAGGTTATAGGGGTTCTGAACTACAAATGGATTACCGTGAAATGCCTGTTATTTCACCGACTTTTACGTTGCCCCATATGTCAGGTAGCCATTACTGATAGGTGGCCAGTGTATGAGAGGTTAGAGGGTTCATGGTCACAGGTTCGGGGAAGCATCTAACCAGGGTCTTTCTGTGCTGATGGGCGCACCATCAACAAAGTTAGGAACCTCCAAACCTGGTTAACGAGTCACTTGAGACAGTTTTTCTTAGGACCACACTTAGGTACTGACACATGCATGTATGTGTGTGTAGGTTTGCTTAGATGTTAGCCGCAACAATCAACCGTGTTGTGCCATAAGGATCAGAGATTCTTTTATATAACGAAGCTCAGGTGCAGATTAAATTAAGGCTGCTATATATTACCTTAAAAGCATAAGAATATAAGATTAATGCTGCTGGTTGATTTTGAGAACGCTTTTGACACTGTCAGTCATTTATCAAAAAGGAAGTCTTAAAGTATTTGACCGGATCTCTTAATTGCCTTATTGTAAACGGTAGAATGCGATTGTAGGTAGGGAAAATCTGTCACCTTCTACTAAAATGTGTGGACGTTCTTTCAATTATTTTAATATAAATAAAGGCTTGAAGTAACAAATTTCTAGTGTCACAATTTCCTGACGAAATGTCACTGTTCATGGATTTAAATAATGCTTTGATGTAACTGTTCCTAAATTAGAAATATTTTTCTCTTTTCTCCGGTCTAAATATTACTTATTATAAAACTGTGGCAGTATGGACTGGTATCGGTCGATGCTTCTTCGTAAGCTACATCCCACTTCAGAATTCAGTCATCTATGGAAAGAAGCAGAGACAGATACCACTTGCTATGTAACATTATTGGCTAGTACTAAATATAAAAACGGCAAAAAAGGACTACAGGTATACAGTAAGCTTAACTATACACTTTTGTCACAAACTTGTAATCTTCAAGAACATTCTATGAGCAGAAATATTCGTTCGTCTATTTATCTTCACTACAAATACAAAACTTCAGTGATTCTAATCTCGCCGCAAACACCAGTTTTTAACTTCAGATAGTTTATGGTCCCATATCTTAAGCTATGATATTCATTCCTTTGTTCACTGAGAATGTGTAAAGAACAGATTTATTTAAAATGACTTTTAGTCTGAGATCAATAGAATGCATATATGTATGCTATTTAAATATTGGTGTATATATATTTTTCAAAGAATATTATAAACACTAGTGTATATGAATGCAGTGTGAATACTCATATATCTATAAATACTATGAGTAAAAGCGGGGAAAAAAAGTGTTGGGTAAACACTCAGAACCAGGAAATATCTGAATGTCACGGAACAATTATATCACATTAGAATATATTATTTATTGGTTTTTATTCAGGAGGGCAAACAACAAAAGGTTACACGGCTTTCTAAACCTTGCTTGCGTTCGGTTCTTTAACAGAACTAGCAGCAGGAACAAGACACTTCTAATTTCCTCTCGACTTAGTGATATTTCCTCAACCTAGACACTTCTAAATGTCGTAATTTCGAAAAAGACGGCCCGTTCATACCATGCAAAACAAAGATGAATGTGTACACACGGTCTTCGCACCATCTTAAAAAGCGTGTGAATAATGCACAAAATGATCGTTGGTGAAGCAAAAACAGACCACTTTGCCAGATGTATCTCTAATGTCATCCGTCCTGCACCTTTTGTTCAAATTTACATTTGATGTAGTTATCAGCGCGCCGACTTGGCGGTGACACATTTTCACCAAGAAGGAGCAAGTCACGCAGGGAGATAATTAAGAATCCTGGGTGCTCATTAGGTGCCATTAGATTGATTTGTTAACGAAAACAGGCGAGAGAGCCCAGTTATTCTACGGTATGTTAGGATATTTTAAGGGTGTTTACTTCCAAACTGTTTGTATGACTGAGGAAAGGGCCAGCGTGCCCCACATCGTTTCCTCCCGTGACATCGACCAGACTAGTCACCTGACAACTTTCGCGTCAACGTCAAATCTTTGATGCATCGCAGCGCATGTCAAGAAATGCATGAATGCACATCGCCTAACCAAGAAATCAATGCGAGGTGAATATTATAAAGCCGAGGGCAACACCAGGCTGAACGTGGACGCCGCATTCTCAACAGTGAAAGAACACTGGTGCTGGAAGGTTATAAATAATACTTTTTGTGACGTTAGCCAGTTGTAAGAAATCGTTGTAGAACTATTTTCGTCGGAACCAGGCTGACGACGGCGTAGCCATAATGCAAAACAAGCACGTTATGACGACAACAGATGTTGTCCTCGTTGTCTCCCATCTTGCAAGTGCTTGACGCTTGTAAACTGCAAGTTCAAGTTTCTGTAACTTCGCTGACTTGCTTACACATGGCGTTGTTTATGACTTTCAGTTGCAAACAAAACAATGTCACCATTCTGCGAATAAAACATTTGGTGCCAGTTGCAAAACACGTTTCTAAACCTTAAAACTGTTCTAAAGAAGCAAACTCTCTTCTTAGCCATTTTGATGCATTGCAGAAAAATATACAAAAAATTGTACTGACAGGACGGAAAGTCAGACTTAAACAACTTTATCTCACGTAAAGCAGTTTTAGTTTTAAAAATTCTAAAATTGTGTGCACTTTAAATTAATTATCTAAATAGATTAAAGGCCTAAAAGTGTTTAAAATTAGAAATGTGTTGTGCAACTGGCCCCTGATGTCGTATTAAAACCGCTGTCTATCTTGACATCGCTGTCTTTCAACGAAAAGTGTGTAGAGCATCGTCAAAATGCCCAAGAAAGATCCACTCCACAAAATGTTACTTTCTGGCAAAACATTTAAAACGAAGGAAGCCTAGAAGAGTCTCTACGAAATTGTGAAACTAAATACTCTTAGAATGACTGCATTTCTGGAAAAGCTTTAGATACTACTACTGCTTGCTAATAACAACAGTTTCTTTACCGGATGGCTTCATGCTCTCAAGTGTCTGTTCATTTTGAACGGATTGCGATCTCCGATTGATTAATGCTTGTGTTTTTGTGTCGGTATTTTGTTGTGCTTTATTTAGTTCTTTCGTCTGCGTTGCTCTTGATGTTCGACTTGAAGGTATAAATATTCTTACATCTTGTTGTTTGACATGAAGATAAAAGCATTCTTGCATCATGAATTTGGCGTGCAGGACATGTCCGGTGAACTATATGACGTCCAGACAAAAGGCTCAAAAACACATTAGTCGTCCGGATCCTCTATACTACTTAAACTAATCATAAATTAAAAAGCACGTGACCATCCAGGTGTTTTAGGCGCAGCCTCGCTCCCACCATCCGTTTCACCTGAGAAAGACGATCTGAGTAACAAACGTTGTGACAAGGACTCATTTCTCAAGAAAAGAATAGCTGTGTCACAACATTTAACAGTTGCCTAGCTATTCAACATGTTGTAAGTACTTGAAAATAGTACATGTAGCAGAAGTTGTATCTTCAAAATATTAAATTATTCCAAGAATGTGTACAGATCTAACAGACAGATATGAATTTAAAATGCATTCTTGTTTTTAATTACATACAAAGCTTCCCTAGTAGTGGTTCTATGAATTTATTTGTTGCATATACTTCCTTTAACGGATGTTTTAATGCTCGAAATCAAGCGCTTATGTATTAACATTATAAAAAGTATATGAAACAAAATCGTGAAATAAAAACCCATAGCAACTTACAATAACTGGTAAGTCATCGAGCCATTTTCCAGAAGCTTTCGTTAGTCTTCGATTACGCTGCTGCCTGCCTTACGCCGTGAACTTACTTGACATTTGCATGTTGTTCTAATCCTACGACACGATCTTTCTGCGGCGATACGGCCGTAACAACCATCGATGCTGCCTAACGGAAACGCCAAAGTGAAAGACTCTTTCGCTGCGCCAGCAGATCGAATCTCAACACGAAAACGGTTAAATGGAAACTCGTCGCTTTGTAGGCACAGCCACTGTGCAAGGGAGGTCACGACACTCTTGTACTGTGCAGTTTTCATTTTGCTTAGTGACGTCATCAAGGTATTTAGTTTTCTGCAGCACTTAATGCTGCCTCTCTTTCAAGTATTTCCAGTGCGATATTTATGAACAAATTTATCCTTGTATTTATTTCTGCATACCGTTAACTCTCAGGTGTCAGATTGAGTCAAAGAAAAGTAACCAGTTGGAGTGTTTCTTCCTACATTGGCTTCTGGATACCTTTAATCCTCAGGTGTCGGATTGAGTCAAACAACGCTAACCAGCTGGAGTGTTTCTTCTTACGTTGGTTTCCTGTTAAGGCTCTTATCTTACTCTGAGAAAACCCATATTCCTTTCAACTTACAAGCGCATGAGACTAAATGCGACAAGAATCTTGGTCTCCCATAGAGTACAAAGAAAGTAGGAAGTTGTCTGGTTCTCGAATTCTCAAATCTGTTTATTTGACAAGCTTCTCGATGGTGACATTGGTGAAAATTGGACAGCAGGTAGACAGGGAGCGCAGGAAGACATGAAGAGCAGGTAGACATGAAAGAAAGAAGACCTCAACAGCATGTAGACACGATATAGACGAACACATAAAAAGGGTGTAGACAGAAATATAGGAATACATAAATAGCAGACAGGAAGGAGACATAAATAGTTTCATGTCTTTCGCCCCTAGTTTTACCTGCTTTACCAAAAGTAAGACTGTTGGGAGATACATTATTTCTTCAGCAGTTTGAGCTAACATCAGAGCCCACTCAAGCAGGACAAACCCTAAAGTTTTGCAGCACAAATGGAGACATATTAAGGTTAAAAAAAACGTAAAGAGAAATGTTTATTGTTTACAAAAACGTTAGTTTCATGCTGGTCGAAAGAAAAACAGATTTTTTAGGCTCACTTATAAAGCACCGTAAAAGTCACTCTAAAAAATAATGGGCAATTCACACGAAAAACTCTCACAAGATACAAATGTGAGCCTCTCTAAGCCTTCCGGAGGCAGTGATGACTTTCACGTCACTGGATTTCGTGCAGCGTTTAGTGATAAGGCCGTAGGGCACGACGTAGTAGGAGATACGTGATTATGATCGCCTGGGGATGCCGAGGCGTTCTGGTATATCCGTGGGATTTTAAGCGATACGCCGTGAAAGACTTCAATATTGTTTATAGGCAAAGGACAAGATTAACAGTGTCTTATGCAAATTTTTGTGGATGAACAAAACGTTCCTCTGCTCTGGACACGTGACTAAAGTTGACAAGGACATAGTCAAATGTTGATCTTTACTGCAGATATACACGATTGTTGACAAACAGTATTGATGAAAGACACAGGATACATAGGTGGACAGCTGTAACCTCCCTGCTTTATTCAATCGCCTCAAGTACACTCACCAATTTGAATAGCGCTGACCACATTATAGAGTAAAAACATATTTTATTAAAAAAAGAAGTGTTTTAGAAAACAAATTATGTTGCGAAAAATGTATGCGTTTACAGTTTGATTGAGAATGGACGGGCGTGGGCAAAGGAAGATGGACAGGTCTGTACCCTTGTACCAATGATGGGACCAGTGAAGTTGTAAGATCATGTAAACACTTAGCCATCCAGTCTCTATCTGAATTAACCATAAGTACCTCCACCTCTCGCTCCGCCCAAAGGAGACAAACTTTGGCAATTACTTTTATTCGTCAACACTGGTCAAAAGAAACTGCCACCGAGATGGAAGAGGGCATCACATTCAGTGGCAGGAAAGACCCACAATACATCAAAAACAAACTTCGGTGACAGAAAAAGACATCAGGCATGACAAAAAAGATGAAGATCGGTCGCCTTAAGTTGTTACTAGTCCGTTATCAAGTCTTTCAGAGAATCGCACAATCGTTTCATTTTTTCTCCATGATTGTCTCGTTACAGTCAACGAACGTGTTATTGTTAGAAACGTTGTTTGTCCAGAGTCAGGCGAAGTAATTCTTCATTTCTCACGCGGTGCCCTCAAAGTCGCGATATGATTGATCATGACGTCACTCTAGAAGGCGGAGCGGCTAGCGGTTAATTAGTGATCGAGCATTGCTCTGCAGCTCGCCCTCTACGGGATCGTAAACAATACTGTTTTGGTCACGTGGTTGCACGTAGTTGTGGTCTACTTCCGGAATTTTTTGCGCGGCCATGTGTGCACACGGGCCACAGTTTGTTTTTCACGCACAAGTGATTTACGCGAGGGAGGCAAGTTGCGCACACGCAGTCACCGCTGCGCTAAAAATAGCCAGTCTGGGCACGACCAACCACGTCCTAAAAAAAGAAAAAAATCTATACGTCACTAATGAAAGTGGCTATGAAGGAAAGTAATAAGAAAGCTGTTAGCAAGGAAATACCTCAGTGATTAGGAACTCGCCCGGACTGAAACAGGGAGATACGCCAGCAGAGAAGCACTTCATAACCAACAGATTAACCTCCACGAAAACGTATGAGGGTCGACAGCAGTGAATTACGGTAGTAACAAGACAGTTGTAACTACGTCATCGGTAATAAGTACAGCTATGGGGGAGAAACATGGGGGAAAAAGTCACGTGTCGTGACGTCAGCATCACCGACATCTGTGTAAGATGCAGGCATCTCCGTGGCCGTTTCCTGCCTATAAACAAACTGGTTCAATTACGCTGTGACAGCACAGAGGAAGCAACAAGCGACAGCGGATTATTTTTAGGAAAGAAGAACGAAAAGGGGAAAACAACAACAAGCAAAGGAATTAACTCCTATGCCACTTTTAGGCTCCATTAGTAACAAAACGCGTCACGATTGCTTTCGTTACAAAAACGACGCCCACTGAAGACAGTCGTCGTACCGTCCGCTTTTGTAGAACGGAATTTTCATCTAAGGCACTAATAACAAAGGTTTCACGTGGTTTGCTTTGGTTGTCTGGACCTAAGGAAACAACCAACGTTCAACTTTAAAAGTATCAAAGATAGATTTGTGTAGAGATTGTGTAGGGCAGAATATGTTTAAGAAAGTCTTTTACAGACCGTTTGTCAAGAACAACGACCGTGACGACAGGGAGAGGATTGCAGACGGTGAGGCGTAATGACAAAGACGTCAAACAGCAGGAGTGAGGAGTTCGCAGAAAAAAATCGGAGAACAAGTGATAACAGAGGAAAGTTTATGTTTGGTGCATACTTGGGTGAGTAGAAAAAGCTCGATGAAAAGGACGAACCGTATTTCCGTCATTTGAGAAGCAGACAGGCTTTAATAGGTCACTACGTTTTAAGTTAATAAATAATGTAAGTACTACTCTATAATTGAAGGATGGACGAGTATTATATAGATTTTACGACTGGGTGTGCGAGTCGGGAGCACGTAATGCCTGTGATGCAGTAATTATGTAATAAAATGGCTTGAGGCGAATTCCCCTTCCCCACACCGTCCTATATTGACTAGCACTTTACGCCTGTGTCCAGACCAGTAGTTAGAAGGCTGTGTGGATGAATATCTTTGCTTTGGAATAAACTCCGCACATTCACACGCGTTAAACACACACACACACACACGCACACACACACACACACATTTAGATACATGGACTCGTGCGTGCACATACACATAAACATGCACACATGGGCAGCCACTCTAACTAACGCAACCATGCACGCACGCACGCAAGCACGCAAGCACGCGCACACACAAAAACCCACCCACACACGTATGCGCACAGAAACACCACCGTGCGGGCGCACACGTATTCTCTACTACATGCACAGAGACGCACACACACACACACACACACTCTCTCTCTCTCTCGCACGCGCGCGCGCGCACACACACACACACATAATAACAAGCACAATTATATAACCCCTTTCTCCACCATCAACCAGACTCACAGCGCCTTACCTACATACAAGCACGCGAGCACACCCTGCTAGGGCAAACATCAAATGCACCTTCATGAACCCATAGACACACAAACATGCATGCACACTGCACAGCTAAAGCGCTTTTCATAACTTAAAAACACGCAGACATAACAACGATAATGGACGCTGGTCTAAAAAAACAGAAGAAGAGATTATTGCGTGCGCCCGTAGTGTGTAGGACTGTAGGTACTCACAAGTCAGTAAAGGTCTGCTTTGGAAATTAGTTGAAATTTATTATGAAGTTTGTATGGAAGCTCAAGTGACAATCATTGGAGCAGGGGCCTAACTATCACAGACAGAAATATCGTTCCATCAACACAACTCTTGTTAAAGCATCACGCTAACGTTCATCGTAAGCTGAGCATCCTGCAGATGCATAATGTCAGCCATATCAGACCTGCCTTTACTTCGCACGAAGCTTGCTGTGACAGCTCAACATCAACAATTTCTCGAGCAGTTGAAATTCTGTCCTTTGTCATGTGTCCTACTGAGTGCGGCGTGAAGTGTGTTGGTATCTCTCTAAAGCACCTAGCATGGCGCCATAACATGACTTCCCAAACACTCGCCAAAAAATGAAAACGCTGGCCACTATAACCAAATCACAATCGATCTCAGCCCTTCACTTTGTGTCACGAGTTTCCTGTGTCCGTGGCGTAATGCAAATACCGTTTATCTCCACGCTGCAAAGCAAAGTTACGAGCTGCTCCTAGCGGACAGCAAGAGAATGATGAGAGGAAATAACCAGTGCTGACGCTGAGAGAAATAACCAGTACTGACGCTGAGAGAAAATAACCAGTGATGACGCGGAGAGAAATAACCAGCGATGACGCCGAGAGAACCAGTGACGACGCTGAGAGAAAATAACCAGTGCTAGCGTTGAGAGAAAATAACCAGTCCTGACGCTGAGAGAAAATAACCAGTGATGACATTGAGAGAAAATGACCAGTGCTGACGCTGAGAGAAATAAACAGTACTATTTTTGAGAGAAAATAACCATGCAGTGCTGACGCTGAGAGAAATAACCAGTGCTAACTTTGAGAGAAAATAACCAGTGCTGACGCTGAGAGAAAATAACCAGTGATGACATTGAGAGAAAATAACCAGTGCTGACGCTGAGAGAAATAACCAGTGCTAACTTAGAGAGAAAATAACCAGTGCTGACGCTGAGAGAAATAACCAGTGCTAGCTTTGAGAGAAAATAACCAGTGCTGACGCTGAGAGAAATAACCAGTGCTAGCTTTGAGAGAAAATAACCAGTGCTGACGCTGAGAGAAATAAACAGTGCTGACGCTGCGCATGACACTTTTTTGCTGAAACCGTACCAGAGGAACCTTTTTTTTAAAGCCTACTTCTGTACCGAGAAAGAAAATCGAGACAAGTTAATAAGTAAACTGCATCAGATCAAAACACGTACCAAACAGCAAACCTCAGGTTAGACATCCCTTTTTATCTCTTTACCTATCGCTCCCGCGGAACAATCTGATGCCTTTTAAGTGACAGCAGTGTAACTTGATTTACAGCTTGATTGACACCTCGGACAGACTACTACTAAAAGGTGTACATTACACGTACATCTGTACAACCACACGGCAGCACAGGCGCCAGTAAAAGGTGAGGTCGGGTGCAATTTTTTAAAAATAACTGGGTAAAGCTCAGTGCAAGATATTCTTTGCACAGATCTCCAAACACACGCCTTCAAGCATCACCTTAGACAGGTGAAGGTCAACAACACAAACGTCAGAATTGTACATGGATATACGCTTACGTTGCAAATTCTTCAGCCAATGGGAGAGCTGGGACGACATGCCATTAGGCCAGTCTGTGTACTGACCTGGTGTCACCACAAACCTGTCTGTGTGTAGGTCTACATCTCGAGAAAGGAAGAAGTGAACTAACCCAACCTTGTAGAAGTGTTATATTGCACGGAACTCTCGCCAACCATTAGAAAAATTATTCACTCCACCCGTACTTTAAGCTCCAAAGGTTTTCAAAGATCTATACCCTGCTAAGCGTTAACCAGGCTATGTTTAATCAAAGACCTTGTACTCTGAAGAGTTTATATGAAGGTATGTTTACTCACAGGCTATTTCCAGCTCAGTGTTTGTCAAGTAATGATCAGTTTTAAGAGAGCATTTGAAGTGGGCACAGACATGCGAAGACTTGTTGATGCTCTAGACATTCAACTCCATAACTACTTAATGTTCTTCACCATCCACACATGTACCTTTCTTTTAAAGATCTTCTCTGCAAGTTAGCTGGTCATGTTCGCGGAGACAAACTAAGACTTTCATACATTTTTATCTTTTTTCATCATTGTTATCAACATTCTTTAGTGTTACCGTGGTCTTATCGCTGACGTACCTATAAAAATTGATCAACCTCTGGCAGATTAACGCGCTCGTTGGTCGCAGTACTTTTACTTTTTATTCGACTGCGATCAATTATAGTAACGGATCTTTCTCTGTAAGTGATGTCAAGCGCTGATACATCTAGTCAACAAAATCTTTCACATAACAGGAAACAAAAACAAATGATGAAACAAATTGCTGATGCGTATACACGCAGACTACCAGACGCGTTGTATCTCTCACTCGAGCACACACACAAACACACAGACACATTCTCTCTATATCACACACACACACACACACATGCAACACATGCACAGTCACACAAACGTACACGCTCTCTCTCTCTCTCTCACACACACACACACACATACTCACGCACAACGGCGAGAAGTGTCACCTCAATGTCGGCGCTGACACCAGCACTCCGGGAGTTGGAGCGGACAGACCGTGCGGAGGAAGCCATGTCAGTCTGCTGGCAGAGGCTGTCACCGAGGTCAAAGGGCACGGTGACACTGGCTCAAACTTGTAATCCGCTGTCACTGGCACTTACATGACGGGCGTGTAGCAACACTCTGGCACAGCCTCCCTCGGTAGGCGAGGGTCAAAAGTAAGGCGTCTTGATGGTCCAGAAACAAGGCTGACGGCATGGAGGCCTCGTTGGCGCTGGCTGGGCCGCTGTTCGGTTCTGAGAAGGAAGCAGACGCGAGATCTCGGATTAAAAAAAAAAAAAATTGTGCGCGCGCTCCTCTCCCAAGAAACACAAGCAAGGTTCCTGCGAAGTGCCTATACGTTCATGTGTGTCACACCAATGTGTCACGTGCGTGCAGTGACGCACCGGTCACGAAAACGTCGTGTCTCGTACACGCGGGCCGGCAGTAAACGTGTGAGAAGTACGGGCTCCATGAGAGAGCCCACAGCACCAACGTGTTCGCTCAGCGCAGCGACACTGAGTCAGACTGTAATCGCCTGCTGTCTGTTCGACCCAGTCTTCATGGCCAGCAAGTGCCAGAGACTGGACAAGGACAGCTGCCTGTCTCCACACTGCTCTACAGTCATATTGCAAAAGGTCTCTCAGCGCACAGCGGCTGAGAAAGAGGCGAGTACAACGAGACAAATCACCATGACATGTTTTGAGTTTTCATCACCGAAAACGTCTTCGGTTGATTCAAGAGACGTGGGGGTGGTTTAGTCCCACCCGTCCTGGTCATCAAGATGCATGGGGAAAGGTGGGTGATTATAGGTGGTTTGAGTGGGATGTTCACTCGGTCCTCTGCTAAAATACGAGGCACCTTTTTTTGTCCTGAACACAACTATGGCAGTTGTTCAGCCGGAAATCGGCGATCACGTCATTGTTATCATCTGTTCCTGAATTAAGCTTGTAACGGGAAGTGCAGCAAAACACACTTGGAGTGTGTCCGTCCGATCCCCTGTCAACCATTATCTTCTTTTTTGCAGCCTTGATGTCATGCAATGCGACCTGCACAAATCACCCACCCCACTGCGCATGCGCAGATATTTGATTCTCAAAAACAAACAAAAAAATGAAAAAGGACAGTCGAGATTCTTGATTTTCAGACAAACTCTCTATCCCCTCCCACCACTCAAGTATTTTCTAACGCTTGAAAATATTTTCTTAAAAGTAACCCGTGGTAAGAGTCCTAAAGCAACGATGATATGCGATGCATCAAAGTCAACAGCACGTCTTGCAGACGACAATGCATGCGAATGGTGCGTTGTGATGTCGTGTCAGCATCCAAGGTTCAGCTGAAGAGCAGGCGGTTTGGAAACAGCCGCCCACGCCCCAGTGATGGCGAGCGAGGTTTTGCGGGAGCCAGGAGTTGGAGGCGGAAGGCTACAGATGGCAGTATCGATGTGTAGAGGAGACACAAATCTCCCTGGCTAGAGCAGGAAGGCGCTGAGTGGCCTGATCGTCTGCTTGCGTCTCGACACAGGGACGATTGTCAGCCGGCCAGGAGTTGCCTAGTCTTCGTTTTTTCTCCGAGGAAAGATCTTCCGATATAGTTGAGTGGAATCAAAGTACAAGCGTAGTTCGTCAAAGTACAAGCACGTAGCCCTGGCTGCTGACGTAGTGCTGTCATTCTCCTGTCAGTGCTGACAGACTTGACTTGGTGCCAGAACCATCGGTCGGTCCGACAGATGACCTCTGGAAGGAAAGGCAGCAGGCTTAGGTGTTATTCCTGATGACTAACGGCAATGAACTGACGATTCATTGTTTACAATCTTCCTACACATATCTTCTTAAAATCGCCATTGAAACGCAAAATCCGAGGCACTCGTGTCACGTGACAGTGATGCCCACACTTCCATGTCCTCTTGCTGGTTGTTTTTTCAGGCAGACACACAAGTTTACACCCGTACGAAGCACTCGTGACGGGAAGTCAGCGAGGCGTGTCCAGCTGCCAGCTGCTGGGGAGATGACACGTCAGCACCACACGGCATGCAACATGGGAGGGGCGTGCACTGTCCTCCTACATCCCCCAACCCCACCTCCAACGGGCCAGTGGCTATAGCCGCTCGTGCTCTCTCCCCGGCCTCTTGCAGTATAGCCTGCCGTCTGTCAGCGGTCGGGGTTGGGGGAGAGGGGTGGACTGTCGATCGACTGTGCTCACGGCACTATGCCACCAGAGAACAGCATTAAATTTTCCTCGCGACGATACGGCCGCCGCCACCAACACCAACGGCACAGGCACCTAACAGGAAGGGGGGGGGAGGGAAGCCATGTTGGCCGCAATAATTCGATCAGCAATGGCGAGAAATCGGTATGGGCGACTGCGGGCAGTTGTGCCAAGCATGTTCTCATCGTGTCTGATGTCAGTGCTCCTCCGTATCAATTAACAATAGCAATAATAACCACCACCACCACTACCACATAATAACCTACCACAACTTCTACTACTACTACTAACTGATTTAAACATTCTCTCTTGCGGGTGAGTACAAGGACAGCAAAGTATCAAAGCATTTAATAAAATAAATGCAAACAGAAATGGCAACAAACTCGAATCCAACCTTTAAGACACTGCACACCTTCGAAGGGTGACGCAGCAGTTGAGAGAGGGGAGGGAAAGAATCGAACCAAATATTTTTTTATTGCTGAGGCTACCGACCCCTTACAGGAGGGTGACATCACAATGACTTAGTAAATTTCTAATGCATTACATAAAGATATGTTGCAACATATGTAAGATATAGAGCATGCAATTATACGAATTTGAAACTTGAAAGCGCATCTATATGGGTGCTAAAATACTGTATACTTAAAAATAAAATAAAAAGCTATAGAGGGAAAAGAAACGAACAAATTATTGCTTATTGCTTATTATCAGCCCGTATTAAAGGAGGTGGTAATCACTCTTGTAATTTTTACAAAACACACATAACGATAGACATAGTATATTCATAAACTTACATATAGTTAGCACTGTTTCGTTTTTCTAATGCCTTTAAAATGTAGATCGCAGTGTTACATTTAATCGTCCGGTTACTGCTGCTGAGTAGCAACGTAAGCTTAAACATAGATGGATTTGTATAAAATTTCAAAGGAATACATTTCTCTCGAAGTACAGTATACCTGCCTAACCTGGGACACAAACATGAAATGAAGTTCTGTTTCATCTACATCTGTGTGCAAAATGTACAGTTGAAATCAGAACTCAGAAGATAACGTATTGCATATGTGTCTAAGGGTATGGACTTTTATTAAAGAGACACCTACTCTAAATATGATGAAAGTACTTCTAATGTTGGCATTTCTTAATTAAGTGGTACAGATGATGACTATCAGTAAAAGGGAATCTAAACAAATTATAGAATTGAAATCGTTCATTGGAAAATATGGTAAAATGTCATTCTTGCAAAGACTCTTACAACTTCCAGTAGAAAACAGACACTAGCTTCCTTCAAAACAACCAAACTAAAGCCAGTGCACCTGCAGACCCACCAGTTCTACGGGATGAAATCAAAAGAGCTGTACGCATTCAGTCTGAAGGGAGGAAAGTCACCTGGCGTTGACAATGTTCCAGGTGAGCTGCTCTAGCAGGGTTAGAAACCCTCTAGGACCATTAGACTTCCCTTTAAATTGATGGAAGGTCGATATGTAACCTATAATTTGCACACGACATCTAAACTGATAGCAGGCACTAAAAGACAAGACCTTACCAACAGATTGACAGTTCAGACGCAAAGACCAGCACTGACAGGAGTAAAATCGTGGTCACTGGCGACGGCAAAGTAGATATCTACATTAACGGAATACGGCTTGAAGATATAAACAGATTTAAACTTGGGAGCCAAACTCTCTAAAACGGCAGCTCTACGATAGACATGCACATCAGAATTGCGGCAGCAACAGCGGCAATGGCTAGACTGTACAAAGTCTAACGCATCCATGATACGAGCTGTGCAAGTTCCTCGTAGCACTAATCCTGTTTTACGGTTATTAACTGGTGATTTTGCTTGGAAGGAAATAATTTAAAGACTAGCCTGAATGGTTGTGTTTTTTGCAGATATCGGTAGATACAGGCGATATAAACAGAACTTGTAAATTTCAGCCTCCAAAACCCATCAGTTAATTAATTATCCGCTAGCAAAGTACGCGATTTGCAGCTGCGATCAACGAGCGTCCCTAACAGTGTACTACGTCACACTAGTGCACTATTCACAACATTGGTAGCTGTCAACACCAAACAGAGAGAACGAGCGACAGACTGGATTATTCAGACATTGAAGTCTGCATTTCTCGTGCTAAAGTAGCAGCTTTTCAGAACCATGAGAAATGCAGACTTTCAGCCTCCGAATAACCTGAAATGTCGCTCACTCTCTTTGTCTGTCTCTTTCTCTGATTGGTGTTGACGGCTGCCAGTGTTGTGAATGGTGCACTAGTGTGACGTAGTACACTGTTAGCAGCGCTTGTTGATAGTAGGTGCGAATCGTAGCGGATAATTAATTAACGGATGGGTTTTGGAGGCTAAAATTTACAGGTTAGTTTTATATCGACTGTATCTACCGATGTCTGCAAAAAATGCAAACCATTCAGGTTGGTCTTTAAAAACAAGTGCCTGAGGAGGTTACTTCGGATCTCGTGCAAAGAGATAAGTAACTGTACGAAGCACGGTCGCCACACACGGACGACAACAGCAGCCCCTACATGCAACAGTCAAACGGCATAAGCTGGTCTGGTTTGGCCACGTGGCGACACTTTGTTGGAGATTGTCCTTCAAGGTACCTTGGAGGGTGGTAAACCCTGCTGGCAAGGGGAAGACCTGGCTTACGAACGTGAAGGAGTAGACTGGTCATCCTGTACACTTACAGGACCCGTTCTCGTTCGCACAAGACAGAAGTGAGTGGCGGGCTTTGTCGGCTGCCCCATCTACCCACGTGCTTCTCCCAAAGACCGGAACCACTTAAGTGACGAGTGAACGAATGAATTTCCCCGGCATCAGTTGGCCTGACATACAGGGGCCACCAGCCGGCACTCTTCCACTTACGAATGTAGTGAGATTATAGTTTAAAAACCTACCTGAATGGTTTGCGTTTTTTTGCAGATATCGGTAGATATAGGCGATATAAACATGACCTGTAAATTTTAGCCTCCAAAACCCACCCGTTAATTAATTATCCGCTAACAAAGTACGCGATTCGCACCTGCGATCAACGAACGCCGCTAACAGTGTACTACGTCACAATAGTGTACCATTCACAACATTGGCAGCCGTCAACACCAAACAGAGAGAGAGAGAGTGAGCGACAGTTGGGATTATTCGGACGTTAAAGTCTGCTTTTCTCGTGCTAAAGTAGCAGTTTTTTCAAAACCACGAGAAATACAGACTTTCAGCGTCCCAATAACCCGAACTGTCGCTCATTTTCTCTCTCTGTTTGGTGTTGACTGCTGTCAATGTTGTGAATGGTGCACTAGTGTGACGTATACACTGTTAGCGGTGCTTGTTGATTGTAAGTACGAATCGTAGCGGATAATTAATTAACGGATGGGTTTTAGAGGCTAAAATTTACAGGTTAGGTTTATATCGCCTGTATCTACCGATATATGAAAACTTCGAAAACCATTCAGGTTTTCTGACGGCCGTGTCTCGCCACCAAGAAGGCAAGAGGCAGGCCTGTTGCCTCCTCGTTGCGCTCAGGTTTTCACAGATAAATCCCCAGACATTCACCGACCACAGAGAAAAAAGACAAGCACTCACCTGGAGGAGGTGCCCCAGGCTGTGACCAGAGCTTTCGTCATATTTCTTAAAAAGATGGTCGGATTCTTGCGCTTGAGGATGTAGAAGATAAACAGCAGAATGAAGGTAGAGCGAATGACCAGATGACGTCTGCCGACGAATTCGGAGGACGATGAGGGAACTTATTAGCTGCTGTTGAGTACCTGATACGAAGGTAGAACTTAGTTGCTGTAATCTCGAAACTGACTAGGGTGCAGCCCAGGGCGACTGAGAAAACCGCTACACCCAGTACGTTCATTCCCAGAATTATCTTCAGCTTATGGGTCTCTGTCACTCCCCGATACCCAGGAGGCATAAGAACGTTATGTGCGGGCCGTACTTCTCTCTGAAAGTTTACAGGGGTTTCCTCCTCAATCATTCATTTCATCCTCCCCATACAGTGCGAGATGATCTCTTAGTGAAGCACTTTCCTACCACATACCCCAGGTAGACGCTGCACATATCAAAAGTGATGATACACACTTTTAAGGAGACATTTAAATTAGTCCCTCTACTTTATATGAGTGAGCAAAAACGAAACAAACAAGACAAAAATAAAAACAAAATTCTATAAAGTGATAAAGAAGAAGGGTTCTTGGACAAATGAAAAAAGCAAAACAAGTTCAAGCAAAGGGACTGTATCCACTGTTAGTCTCATGAAAACGTACCGATTAAAACACGATTTGCATCCCCTAGCTAACTTTTGTTTTCTCCCTCTCTCTCTGCTTTGCACAAGCTATGACATTTATGAGGTTACAAAAGATAATCCGATGAGCGTGCAGTCGGTGCTAGAGTGATGGGGTGTTAAACACCGCATTTTTCTCGGAGTCAGCTTTTTGTGCGAGGGTGGCGTCCATCTCTTTCCCCCTTCCCCTCGCTGCTGTACCTTGCAAAGCTGTGTAGCGTCAGACTCAACACCTGGCTGTGCTGGAAAAGTACGCTGCATCACACGAGCGGGTTGGGAGGATGCGAGTGCTTTGACCACTCAGCTTTCTGTATCATCACACCTATACGCCCACGCACTCACATACACCATACAGAGACAGAAACAGCAGACTGGAGCAGATGCGGAAGCACGAAGCCATGATACGACAATAAAGTCACAAGCTTACAGATACACTCATTAATACCGAGATATAAATAAGTAAATAAGCTTGTAGACAGACAGAGAAACAGAAACAATTCCAGACATGGTAAATAGATAAGAGGAAAAAAGGGTAACTGAGGTCACTTGAGTCGATGTTAATCGTTACTTGTTTCAAACATGATTTTATTAACAATAAGAAACACGCCTGTTTGCTTTATACAATAAAGACCTATAGAAAAAATAATAACAGACGCGGCTGCGTATCCTACTTATCTATGACAAATAGCGAATGACAAAATATACAATAATTATTTCATACATTTCGTTGAGCTTCCCTGAATCTTTTGATTGAAATTGTCGTCTCTTTTCAAGCAATCTAGGCAACAAAAAAACAAAACAAAACCTAAACATCCACCACGTGACAGCTGGGGATATCTCATGACATTAAGGTAATTTTCGGTTTGTTCTAATGATAGCATGCCTTCTCTGTCACAGCGAGAATATATTTTTTTAAATTTCTTTTCGACAAACCCCAGGCAATCGTCATTACTTTGCAGTCAGTTGCGGGCTCAGTATCATATCCTCATTTTATCACCCAAGACGAAAGGATCCTTGACAGGGTAACCACAAATATCTGTTCAGACTTTGCTCTAGTGGAGAGGTGGCGCTTTATGATGGTCAGGGTGGTGAATTCTTGTTGCTTCGTTGTCTAGATAAACATTTTTTTTTGCAATACATTCTGATTATCTGACAGATGTTACTTGTGCGCGCGTGAAAATTTTTTTTTTTCTGTTTTCAATAAATGATATCAACAAGGATCACCGCATGATTTATTTACCCGTAGTCTACAGCTGAAGTTTATTTCATGGCGAATTATAAGTACAAAGAAGAAACCCCTGAAGTAATTCTTTTTTTTACATTTTTTTTTCTTTCTATACTTGTTTATCACATAACGCTCCGCTCTGACTATTCAAAGACCGCTAAATAGTATATTAAGCCTCTATTGTCGTTTAGATGACACCACCACTTGTCTGGAAATGGCGCTCTTTCTTCTGGTTCCTCGATATAAGATCATTCTGTACATGCATGATGAGACTTTATACATGCAATTTTTGCTCAACCATGCTCTGTCTCCCACCCACCCACACCCCTCTCTCTCTCTCTCTCTCTCTTTCGTGCAGACTTAATTTTTGCGACAGCGGCAAGAAACAAGTCTTAGCCATTATTGCTCCGTCTTCATTGCTATACCATCTTCCACCTCTCTGTTGGTAAGCGTACTAATTTTGCTTTGGAATGGGTAAAGTGACGAATTATTTCAGCAAATGTAAGAAAAACAATGAGAGGTAAAATAACTGGATACAGTAAAAACTCTACGTTGTGCAGTGAGTGTACAGAATTAAATGTCACAATACAATATTCTGGATTTTTTAAACACAGTGAAACGTTCGCTGGAAACATCTCATGGCGTAATCAAGGTATATACACTGTTTTTGTGTGACGTGTGTGACGTATCCGTACGCAAAAGGCATTCGTAAATTGTGGCTAACGGTGACCTCTGACCGCTTAGTCTTACCTAAAGTGTAGCTAGAAAACGCATGGTTATGAAATCAGTTTTTTAAAATGTCACAAAAACTGAAGTGTTTTGTGAAGTGTGACGTTTAATAGTAGAGAAGGTGTAGTACCGCACCTTCAGCTTTAGGACAGGTAAAGGCACTTCTGTAGAACAGAGCTATAATCACTAGTACAGGCAGAACTTTGTAGCACCAGGCACTAGTGCAGCTGTAAGAACGCTGTACACTCAGCTCCTTTCCGGCGTATTGCGTGTCTGTGATTACTCATCCGTGGCCGTTCTAGAGGCGCGTCAGAGTTAAATCACCTGAGTACTCATAGCCTGGGTTGACGTAGTTTATTTCATTAACATACAACGGGGGCACCTCTTCCTTCATCGGCGCCTCATCAGAAGTGCATGTGCTGGTCGATTCGGAGGAACTGTCGGACGTATCCGGAGGGGCGGCGAAGGTCTTGCGGAAAATGTGGTCCAGCACGCCGGCGCCGATTGCGTCTCCCCACACGTTGACAGCCGTGCGAAAGCGATCTCTGTTGGACACGAAATGAAACTGTTAGTGATCCTTGCTGCACTGAGATTCCTCGCCATCTCTTGGTTATCATTTTGATACAAAGGAAATCAAGGTCTTGGAGACAACCTATAACGGTCCTGACCTCTTTGCCCTTCGTTACACCCCGCCCCCACCCAAACGCCCGCATGTATCGTTTGACATACTGCTTAGCCTGTCCAAGAATATAACTTAACTACCATGTGATCATCCAGAGACTTTAAAAAGTGTGACATAGTATGACATGATTATGTACACTCTCGCTGTCCTTGGTAGTAGTCTTCGTCAGTCTGATTGTCCCTTGTTGAGGAGCATTGTTTATAAATACGTCAACAGTGTGAATAACCCAGTAAGTACCTGAGACTACCATATGCCTGATACTGGACCTTTACTGAGCACTAGGCTACGATGTCAGTCAAAGAGAGTATCATCTGCTCTGAACAAAACAAACGGCAGTGAGGATGGAGACAAGACGGAGTTGTGAGCATGACGATGGCGTCTTGCGACCTTTGAGGCGTTACGTACCAACATCACGGACCAACATCTCTCTAAATCTGTCTTCCCTCTCCCCGGACGATCTCCCACCCACAGGCCCTCGCACACGGTACGACACAAGGGTGGCACGCCAACAGGCTGTACTCACAAAAGCCAGTCGATGGCCAGGATAAGGGTCACGTCCTCAGTGGGCAGGTTAACTGCCGTTAGAACAATCACCATGGTTACAAGGCCGGCCTGGGGCACTCCTGCCGCACCAACAGCTGCCGCGGTAGACGTTAGACTGCGTAGAAAAAAATCATAGGCTGAGGACGTAGTACAACAGCAACTCACAGCAAGAAGTGAATGAGAACACGTTCATAGGCTAAGGACGTACAACATCTCAGGCAAACAAGACAACATGTGAATGAGAACTAAACAATGAGAGAACAACGAATAAATGCCTGAAAAAAAATTAGATGTGACAACAGATTACAATAATCTAGCCGTAGCTAAACAGCATTAAATAAAAGTCAAGAATACATCGTGCAGGCAATAAAATGAAGTGGTGCAATATATCTAGAGCATGACATGTGAAAGTAGTATACAGCACTCTCCTTCGGCCCTTTTGTACATCCCTGATAAATTATGTATCCATTTTTGCTGCACAACTGCTAGATGGCACCCACACTGTACGAGGACAAGAAGGGATGTCCTGGTCACAGGTCCAGGCGAGCCTATATCCGATGTCTTTACAGTCGTACATACTAATCCCCAGTCTACAGCACCTCCACCACCACTAATGATGATGATGATGATGATGATGATGATGATGATGATGATGATGATGATGATGATAATGGGAAATGACAATAAAAATAACACATTGAACAGAACGAGGGATTTATGTCTTCGTGATCACTACAGGATAAAAATGATTTTTTAAAAATCGTCAGTTGACACCTGTGGTTTTTAGTTAGACTGGCAGCACTTAAATCAACACGACAGACGTGAAGAAAGTAGCCTTTAAACCTTTCTTAAAAGGCACTGGAGAACACACTTTCATTGGCTGCACGACCTACTTCTGTCAAACATGAGAGGTATAAGAAACAAAGCATAAGCGGGAGAAGAGCGCATGACAGTCGGCTGTAAAAACGAACAAGCTACAAGCTGTGTGGTTGTCGGCTGTCACATGATAACTAGGAAAAGGGTTATAGTGTTGGTGCCGCACTTCTGCTTCATACCCGAGTCGAGCGAACGCGCTGTCATCAGGTAGGATAGGTAGCTGTGGGAACGCGCTAGCGGATAGGCGGCGTTACGACAGGTAGACACAGCAGTGGCCTTTGGCGATGCCAGACCGTCGAGATGGACAAAAAGCCCAGGTATGTCTCGTCGCCGTCCATCTCCGGTGGAATCAGTTGGGTTTGAACTTGCTGGCCGCTTACGTCAGTACTATCGCAGGACAGAAATAGGGGAGGGCAGTTATCACTGCATGAGATCGCCCAGAAGAGGGAAGACTGGCAGAAACCGTTGGCCAGAATACGGTCATTAATTGTAAGACTGCGATATGCCTAATACAGGACAAAAGCGCTATTGTTGCTATTGCGAATGACTGGACACCAGTGGTTAAAAGGAAGCCAGTCAAAAATCGCGCTACTGGTGGAAGGGGGTAAGGAATGAGGTCCGGTGGGCAGTGGTAAGTCAGACTGACCACCTGTCTGTCATGTGTTAGCTAGTTAGTGAATGGATGTAGCTAGGTAGCAGAATGGTTGGAAGTAAGAATGTATGCATGCTTGACCAATCATGAGAGAGGATGGCCCTCCCGGGTGGGGATTTAGCATTGAGACCAGCGAGAAATCGTGGTCTTTCGCACTGGATGCTCGAGGGGAAGGTTTAACAGAGATCATTTCTGCTGCTGTGTTCAGATTCTCCACTGCGAGGTTTGTCTTGGGACCGTGACTGCTCCAGCACAGCCGACTCAAAGTGTTTAAAGACCCACTCTTGCACAGAGTGCCGTCTTGCACAGTATTCAACGCTTCATCACACCAGTAGTTGTTTGGTTGCAAACACCAAAAGCTAGAAACTGGTAGATAAGCGTTAGTCCCTCGTTACGCGGGTTACGGCTTAACAAGGAAGAGAGAGACACGTTGGGACGCAACGACCGTGTCAAGTGTCTTGGTACTCGTGTGAAGGGCAGCAACGATAGACGAGGTCACAGCAGCGGATTCCTGGACATCAAGAACATCGGAGGGCCCTCCACGTGGAAAGAAACATTCGCGTGTAGAGATAATAGCGAGTGTGTGTGTGTCAGACGAGTGTAGTGCGTTGTGTGTAATAGTTAAGATAGTGACTCAAGATACCTGGATTAGCCGTAGGGATTGTATCGGTACACCTAGAAAGCGAGCTAGAACTGCAGTTTTGCAGCATTGTAGCTTTCTAATTAATTTGTGAAACTCTCAATTATTAATAATTTTTTTATTATACTTAATTGCCTTGAGTTGTTATTGGGGACGTGCGCTGGGTGCTCGGAGTCGATTGATTCATTATTAGCAATTTAGTGTAAAGTGTTCGCGTACACATAATCGTCGGCTTGAGTTGGTAGAGGTATCGAGAGTGTGATCGATTAGCCTGAGGCGACGCCAATCGCAACCTCTGAGCATTTTCGCGGACACACATAAATGTGATGCCATGAGGAGGGATGGTGATGCGGGAAGAGGTGAGTATTTGGGGGGTAGGGAGAATTATCGCTTCACTTTACCTGATGATGATGACGTCAGCGATGCTGAGCGAGATGTTGTTGACCTGCGCGATGAAGATGCTGGCCACGGCTTCGTACAGCGCAGTGCCGTCCATGTTGATGGTGGCGCCCACTGGGATCACGAACCTCACGATGCGTTCGTCAATGTTGTTGTTGGCCAAGCACTCCATCGTCACCGGAAGCGTTGCCGAGCTACCATCACAACCGCACAAGACCAGCCAATCAAGCGCCCATTGAAGAGTAAGTGGTTGGGTGGGTGGGTGAGTGAGTGAGTGAGTGAGTCCCTTCCTTTGTTGCTAAACTAACGAACAATTTTACAAGTTTTCCTATAGTCTAGTCACGTTCTCTCTCTCTCTTTCTTTCACACACACACACACACACACACACACACACACACACACACACACACACAGATTCTGTGTGCATCATCTATAATTCACCTGGAGGCGGTGCCCCAAGCGGTGCATAATGCTTTGAGCATATTGGTGAAGAACCTGCCCGGGTTCTTGCGTGTGATGATGAAGTAGATAAGGGGCAACACGATGATGGAGTGGATGGCCAGACCCGCCAGGACCGTCACCATGTACATCCCCAGCCGCGCGGCAATGTCGGCGATGTCGTCCGTGTCCACAAACTTGGAGGCCACCAGAAAGATGATTCCAATTGGCGAGTACCTGCGCATACATAAATACATACATTTGTGGGGGAATGGATACAAAAACGCGGATGCGCGCACAGTTATTTTCACCTAAAAGTTCAAAATTTGTAAGACAACTCGTTAGCATTCTAACAAAGAGTAACCAGATTAATAACAAATTAAGCCTTCGAGTAATATAAGACAAAGCAGTAACAAATTATAAAATGATCAGATACGGAAACGAGGCTGCGCCTGACAGGCTGAGTTGCTTTGTTCTCCTGTGAATTTTTACATTTTCTCGTGCAACCTCTTTGTTCTTCATACCCATAGGTTTCTTATAGTTGCAAGTTGTATTTGTTTCTCTTAAGCTTTCCTCTGTTATTGTTTTACTATCTGTAATTGCCTTGCTTTTATGTTTTTGTTGCGGACTTTACTTTTAACGGTTACGTTCTCGGCCATTACATAGATTTTAGATCTAATTCTTTATCTCGCTTTCCTGTTGCTTATTCTGTTTGTCCTTCTCTGAAGTTAGCTTAACTTTAAATCTTTATCAGTTTTAATATCTTTTATCGTTTTCGTCTTATTGTATTTTTTGAACTCGTGCTGCATTTTATTTTTATGTCATAGAATTATGACAAGACAGTTTGTCTACTCGACAACTCAATTATCATTATTGAATCCCCTTGCAACTCTTCCACTTCCAGCCTGTTTAGTTGACACTTTGAGAAGATTTTCCCTTTATTATGATTCTATTAATGTTGACAGCCCATTGAAACAACAGATTCGAATCCGTCGCTATCGTGCTGGTCGCCGTAAGCAGCGTCCTTTGAAAAAAATCTGCTACTCGTAGTTATTCTGTCTCGTGCCCCCCTTCACCTGATTCTGAGTCTGACTCCGGTTTTGTGAAAGCTTCGCTGTGTGTCAACTCTCTGCTGAATCATGTTTCCCCTACACAGCAGCATCAGCGTCAGCGTGGACGTGATGAGAGTGAACCAGTTGGGTCGAATAACTTTACACCAAACCAACATGGTCGTCTGAGAACAGGAGACTGCCAAGTTTCCCGCACACCACAACTGAACACTCGCCTCCACGTTGGGCTTTTCAACGCCCAGTCTGTATCTTCTGCACAACAGTCACTGAAGCGAGCTGAAATCGTAGAATTTGTCATAGACCGCGGCCTTGATATTTTCATCATCACTGAGACGTGGCTTAAACAACATGGCGACGAGAGCGTGTGTGTCGATCTTACTCCAGTGGGCTACTGCCTAAAATCTTTCCCCCGCCCTACACGTGGTGGTGGTATTGCTATAATCTACAGATCATCACTTGCCAAGTACCTGTCTTTTACTACTGCCGTATCGTTCCCTCACACGTCTTTTGAATTTGTACAAGTCTCCTCTTCGGCTCCTCATTGCTCGATGCACCTGCTCTGCATCTACAGACCTCCTCCTAGCGCCAGGAACAAACTTACAGCCTCTACATTTTTCTCAGAATTCCACGATCTCTTGGATTATAGCAATGCACTAATTGGACCCGCAATTCTCCTCGGAGATGTTAATGTACACTTCGACAACAGTTCTCACCCTGACACTGTCAAACTGTCCGAAATGTTGCACACCTTTCGTTTTGTCCAGTCCGTGTCGCAACCAACTCACAAAAGAGATCACATCCTGGACTGGGTCATACATCGACCTGATGACCACTTAGTCCAGTCAGTTGATGTTTCCCACGATCTCTCATCTGACCACTACTCAGTACTAATCGAACTGGATCGCAAATGCCCATCATCGGCGCCAGTTTTCAGACCCACTCGGTCATTACAAAATGTGGATAGACTAGCATTCAAAGCACAGCTGCAGATGGCGCTCCTCCAACCACCTTCTGCCGAGCAACTTGACTGTGTTTTGCGTCGAGTAGTTGATGACCATGCCCCTGTGTCTCGACGTCTGATGCGCCAGTCTAAATGTGCGCCTTGGCATTCACAGATCCGTGTCGAACTCCGTGACCTGAAGCGCACGCGCCGGCGAGCTGAACGTCTTTGCCGGAAGACTGGACTCGCCATCCACAAAGAAATTTATAATGCCGCAAAGCGAAGCGTTGCAAAATGCATTTATGCGGCTAAAGCATCATATCTTCAGGGCCAAATAATTAACTGCACCTCCTCCAAAAAGCTCTTTGCCATCTGCTCTCAAATGACTGGATCTAAGACAGCAACACCACTGCCTACTGCCTACCCTGCTTCACTGCTGCCGCAAGTTTTTAGTGATTATTTCACCAGCAAGATATTGGACATTCGATCATCTTTAGACTCTGTGTCAGTGCTTGACAGCATCTCCTGTGATGTCCTCCCAGGATGCTCCATGTCCAAGTTCCTACCAGTCTCTGAGACCGATGTGAAAGCGGTTATCCTAAAAGCTAAACCAACAACTTGCGAGTTAGATCCGATGCCCACAAGCCTTCTGCTCGAGTGCCTAGATACTCTACTTCCTGCCATCACTAATATTGTAAATGTCAGCCTGTCGTCAGGTGTTTTCCCATCTTTGTTCAAAAATGCGGTGGTGAGGCCACTTCTAAAGAAATCCACGCTTGACGTCAATGTCCTGAACAACTACCGTCCAGTTTCCAACTTGTCTTTTCTCTCTAAGATCATAGAGAAAATAGTTTTGAGACAGCTCTGGGCCTACTTACAAGAGCACCATCTTATCCCACAAGCTCAGTCGGCGTATAGACCTTTCCACAGCACCGAGACCACTCTTATTAAAGTGACAACAGACATATTATATGCTCTTGACAGTGGTGATGTCTCTCCATTAACCCTACTGGACCTGTCTGCTGCATTTGACACTATAGACCACTCTCTGCTTCTTCACAGACTTCACACCCTCTACGGGATTTCTGGACCTGCCCTCTCATGGTTCAACTCCTATCTCACTGATAGGACCCAGACTGTGTCAGTTGATGGTCAGACATCTCGCCCTGCTTCACTTTTCTGTGGTGTTCCCCAAGGCTCAGTACTTGGCCCAGTTCTGTTCATCCTGTATACTAAGCCCCTTTCATCATGCATCCGGTCTCACCAGGTTTCTCATCAATCCTATGCTGATGACACGCAGCTTTACTGTTCCACTCCGCCGGCTGAGTCTTACTCTGCTATTAGCTCTATAGAAGCTTGTATCAGTGATGTCAAGGGTTGGATGCTAAAAAACAAGCTTAAACTAAATGATGATAAAACGGAAGCCCTCTTGTGCCATAGAAGAAGACATCAACCTTCACTCGTCAGTCTGCCCAATCACATCAAGGTGGGCGACAGCAACATCACCTTCACGTCATCTGTTAGGAATCTGGGATTTATTGTCACTGATGACATGACACTCGATAGACATGTAGCATCTGTCTGTCGGTCTGCCTATTATGAGCTCCGTAAGATCAGTGCTATCCGTCACTTTCTCTCTACACGCGCTACCAACACTCTTGTCTGTGCGTTTGTTCTTTCTCGACTTGACTACTGCAACTCCTTGCTGGCAGGCTGCCCTGACTACCTCATTCAGAGACTCCAGAGAGTACAGAACTCCGCTGCGCGTCTGGTGCTTAGAGCAAGGAAACGGGACCATGTCACTCCTCTCCTTCGTTTCTACACTGGCTACCCATCCGTTCTCGCATTCAGTACAAACTGTCTGTGCTGTGTTTTAATTTCTTTGCTGGCTCCTGTCCTGACTATTTCTCTGAACTTCTCATCCCTTACTCTCCGTCCAGACAACTACGCTCTTCGTCTGACGACCGTATCCTAACTGTTCCTGTCACCAGAACAACAACATATGGTCACAGGACTTTTGGCTACTGTGCTGCAAAACAATGGAACTCTCTTCCTTTCCATATCCGCCACCTTCCTACAACTGAATCTTTCAAATCTGCACTGAAAACGCACCTCTTCCTTAAGCATTTCTCCTAACACAGTCCGCACAATGCTCGTCCTTCTTAACCCCGCCCCCTTCCCTCTTGCTACTTTACCCATCTTTCTCGCAGAATCACTATATTTTTCTGTTCCTGTTACTTGATGCCTTTTAATGTTTTCTGTTTCGTCAGTACTGTCGTTTTCTTTCGTCCCCTTTGTTCTGTGTCTACTTAGTCCACGTCTCTTCCTCGTTTTAAGCGCTAAGAGCATGCTCTCTATGAGTGTGAATATGCGCTATAAAAATCTTCACTATTATTATTTATTATTATTATACACTGTTGGAGAGCGAGAAATTCACGTAGAAAAGAGGAGTGAGGGATGATGGATGGATTAGTAAAAGGCAGACGTGAAACGATATGTCTGTAACAACATAGAAGCGGCATTGCGAGGGTGAAGGAGACAAGACTAACCCTTCTGACGTCAGTTTAGTTCAGCATAACAAAGCTCTTTCGTTTTATTTACTGGAACTCGATATCTATATTCATCTACTTACCAGATGACCAGCTTGATGAGCACCATGGTGGCGTCGTTCAGCGAATTGAAGAGGTCGTAGAGTGGCTTGCCCTTGTCTCCCAGGTGATTGAGGACGCATCCCAGGGCGATAGAGAAGACCACCAGACCCAGGACGTTCATGCCTGAGCTTACGACAAGCTTCGGGCTCTCTATAATGTCTGTGATTTCCACTGTCCAACAGACCACAGACCATTTCTCCAGATGTCATACAAAGATGTAATGTGGCCGTCAGTCATTTTGTGACGGTTACCAGAAGGACAAGTATACACTATGTACATTAGTTACATGTCAAATCGGCATGAAGTCACAATCCAAAGACTACTTTATCATGAAGCACTATATTTCAGTGCGACATACAGCTATCGAGTGATCGTGGGGCTTTCTAAGGATTTGCTGATGCAAAAAGTGGTGTTGAAATGAGAATACGAAGCTATAATTATTGGGATTATATCGATAAAACCCGAGATTACAAAATATCATTTATGAAATGGTAATGTCAGTTTTGTATTCGCAGTTACTTTGTGTGAAAAACATGAATTAAAGTTATGCAAACAGCAAGTTGTTTGTGGGTAACGGAGGCACAGTTGCGACGAAACTTCAAAAACTGCAGGTGGACCTCTTTGTCACTTTCTCACCTGTTACCTTAAGTCTTCATACGTATCAGCAACACTCTCTGTCTGTCTGTATAAACAGACAAAAAAGACAAACAGACAGACAGGCAGACAGACAGACAAAGGTAGAGACCGAGAGAGAAAGCTCACCCATTGTAGTTCCATTGGACACGTTTCTGGGAGCGGCTTTAATCAAATCAACGTCTGTTGTCTCCTGTAATGAACACGTGGGCAAGTTATTTATAAGAAGTCGGCTTCCTGCATCCCAACATTTTGTTATGTTATGTCTCACGACGTGAGAAAAGGCTTTAAAACTGGGTGACACTCATCATAGCAATTTGGACACACATTTACTTGTCATTTTCAACAGAAAACATTTTGGAGATGTGCTTTGATAAGTATGTCAAGTATTCGAGTTTACAGCGGCGCGTGACTGTAAGGCTGGCCAATAAATAAATAAATAACATGAAAACTGTTATAAGAGGCAAGTGCATAAATCTGTACAATATAGATCACCCAGAAAGCGTTTAGACTGGTAAAAAGACATAGATATTGGTGCACATATAGATTGAAACAGAGTCTGTATTTAACTTATTCTTTGATTTTGTGTCTTGTGCTTATTTATCAGCAGAAACACACACACACACACACACACACACACACACACACACACACATATGCGCACATAAATTAAAGGAGAGAGTGGTGAAGGGACGATGTACATATTGCGATATTAACTTACCCGTTGAAAACACATCGTCATTAAATTATCCGGAAAACAGTTTCTGAAACAAGTGAGAGTCAACACATTATCCACTGAATCCGTTTTTGATGATGACCTTGACAATAAAGCCCCTTTTCTCTTGCGAGAATTTCTCACTTCAAACCACCATTTGATTATACTTCTTATGATTTTTCTATATTAATATACCGATACCTACCTTTTTTTACTATGGACAAGCAGGCAGATTGACAGAAACACAAGCCAACAGAAAAGAAAATAACCCAGCACACACTTTACACATGGATTGATTTCAGTTCCTATGGTGTTTACCGAGACTCTAGATTACATAAATGAACATCAGCAAAACGCATTTAATCAGCACACTCATCATAAATTTCGTAGAACTTGAATACAAAATGTCCCTTGATGACGTCTTAGTCCTTACAAAATACGTCATGCTGAACGCGATGTCAATATTGCTCCTAACAATGCTCCAGCTAATCGCACAATGCGCCGTCTGCTTGCGGTCAATAAGCGGCATCTGCCGCACAGAATAGTGCGCTTTATGTCCAGGTATGTTCCCATTGCGTCTCACCTGATCAAGTCCAGCAGAGCGTCCAGTGGTTTGGTGTTCTTAGAGGCGCCACTGCGTGGAATGGTGTTAATGTCACGTGGGTCTCCGGGATGGATGGACAGGACAAGGATGATGCCAAGAATGACGGCTGACAGCGTTGTGGTCATGTAGTAGATCATGGCGCCCAGCCCCAGTTTGCCGGAAGCTTTCTTATCCAGCGTGGCCATCGCCGTCACCAGGCTGGACAGGATCAAGGGCAGGATGAGCAGCTGACCAAAGGACACAAACAATCATGAATGTTTCGAAAGCCATTTGTTTGCAAAGACACACAACAATATCACAATATCTGATGTACAAAACCCAAAAATTGTGCATTTTCACGAACTGACACAGAAACTAAACATCGCAGGTACAAAATAAAAGCAAAGCTTTTGCTGTCGATCTTCAAAAATAAACTACAAACTGCTGTGATATGTTGTCTAAGTGTTCAGGGTCTGACCTTGAGCATGTTGAGCAACAAATCCCCAGGAAACCTTAGATAGAAGATCTTGCGCTTGTCATTGGGAGTCCAAGGTTCTGGGAGGTATTTTAGTCCCAAACCAAGTCCAATGCCAAAGATTACACCTAAGACGAGAAAGAGGATAAACACCAAGTCTTTGATGAACATTTTCCTTCTTTCTCGCTTTCTTTCTGTCGCTTGTGCATCTGGAGAATCAGCTGATACGGGCGCCATTTCTTGTCAGTTTAATAGAGTCCTCCCTAGATTCTGTGTTTATTGATGTGTTTGTGGATCATGCCCTGGAAAATAAATCGTATTTAAGCAGACTGAACGCAAAGTTCGACTTGACAGTTGTAAATGCGCAATCAGTGAGAACTAAAAACGGGTTTTTGTTAGACCGTCAACCCTCAGTCTTTATATCGTGAGAATGTAACCATACCCCTTCACAGCACAAAAGGATGTCTTTGCGTAAGTTACAAGAACACAACACAATACATTACAACTTTGTTAATCCGTAAGGGCAATTGTAGGTAAGATTTGCAGGCACTTATACGCTAACAATATACAACTGAGTACATACATATACATGTTGACTGCAGTGAATAAAGTTATTTCTCTCTATCTCTGCTTACACTCACACACACACACACACACACACACATATATATATATATATATAAAGCAACAGTAGGTACATTTGGTACAGTGCATTGGGTCACCTCAGGCTCACAGAACGTCACCCAGTAAAATGAATCAAGGGTATTGCACGTGGAATAAATCAGTTGCGGTCACGGTTCGTTCTGCCTACAGGCATTACGTATCTCCAGCCAGACCGCAAACGTGAGAACTCATGCCACCACATGATCAGGAATAATGAAGTTAATAAAGAAAGGATGCCTTTCTAAGACTGCTAAGTCTCTCTGCTTGGTTCAAGGGATTTTGAATCAGATTGACAAGTGAGACAAGACTGTTTCTGTTCCCTCGGAAGAGATTGCGGAACCAAGAGATGAAAGAAAAAGTGATGAGACTCTCAATGAAGGACTGATAGACCCGAGTGGGAATAACAGAGCTGACAGAGAAAGACCTGAGTTTTCGTAGTAGGTACACGAGGATCATGCCAGTTTGTTTAAGCCGGTTCTCGAAGTGACCAAATATTTATAAGAGTTGACTATTTCGATGACATCCCCATAAATAGTACTGATGACTAGATCAGGCTTGTACATCCTAAAACCAAGAGCATTTCCTTTGTCTTTAAGGCATTCAAGTCAAGAAAATGTTGGTCACACCAACGTACAAAGTCAGGAAGAGCGCCACTGTGGACATATTCATTATCACACAAGAGTAACAGCAAGGCAGTTTCAGCAGCAAATGTTTTAAGAAAACTCCTTTCCATAGTGCTTCTACAACCGTTAATATATAATATTAACAACAGGGAGGACAAGCAACCACCCTGAGGGGAACCTGTACAGGTGACAGCAGGATCTGCATTGCTATCCATTTGCAAGCAACCCCTCCTAAAAAAAATCCCAAACATATAAAAATATTGAAGTCATTAATTTCTTATCATGACAAAAACTTGTTTACAGCCTTTTCAATCACGACTACATCCGTTTGCAATGCTTGTGGAGCTAGCTCCATTGTATGTACATAATAAAGGTTATTTTTATAGCGCCATATTCCAGCCCTATGAGCAAGCTCATGGCGCTTTAAATATGATAGCAATTATAGCAACAACAACAATAATAATCATCATGATAGGGAGAAATTGAAGAAACCAACCAAGAGGAAGGAAAGATGACGAGATAACGCATAGAAATGGGAATAATAATAATAAAATGTAGTGCTCTCTGATTAACAATACACGAATAGAGTACTCCATTATCCAAGTATATGAAATTAAAATAAACGCATAAATTATGGGCAAATAATCCTGGAGACAGAAGAAAATATAGGACCAGATTTGTCCGAGCGGCCTGGCGATACATTTCACCTTCAAAGAGAGTTTAGATCGGCAATTGTTGGTCATCGGAGAAGTCATTAGAAAGACCAGGTCAAGAATGCTGAGATTAAACCTCCGCAGGTTACACAAGCTCTTGACAGTTTAGCTGCCTCGAATTAAGAAGTTTAGACACATTGCACATGTTTCATCTCGCTATCGACGTGCACAAACAATAACCTGGTTTGAAATGAAAATGGCGTCGTGGAAGAAAGGACTGTTAGTCAACGGATCAACTGAAGCCGTAGAAGTAAAACAAAATGTCACAATCGAAGAAAACAGTTCAACACATCACTAGGATCATGACAGGTCAAACAATGGACTCTAAAATCAAAATTTACTTAGATAAAAAAAAATCCGTCATTAACATCTGTCATTAATGCTGATGTTGCATTTAAGTGTAAATCTTTTTCATTAGACAAAATAACAGAAATAAGGCTCGGTCTGGGCAGGAGGAGTGCTAGAGAAGTGTCCATTTCCAAATAATCGTAGCTCTCAAACATGGAGCTGAAAACATGTCTCGCCCCGCCACACAAATAAACATTTCTTTGATGCAGACTGTGTACATCCTGGACATGACTGTAAATACGTTACTTTTTCCCAAAGCAGCTTAATACTCCTTTAATATAATTGGCGCACATTTTCGCTCATTTTTTTTTCTAATGACTGGGTAAAGCTAAGTGCAAGATACTATTTCCCCAAATCTGGGGGAACACACCTCTTCCGTTCCCGAGATACACGCCTACAAACATGACCATACACAGAAAGAGATCAACAACACAAACATGACTATGCACAGAAAGAGATCAACATCACAGACGTCAGCATTGTGCGTGGATTACGTCTCGGCCAATGGGAAAGCTTGGAACTTATGCTAATTAGGTATATCTGTATACATTTAACGGTTTTTTTTCTATGCATGTATGTCCGCATCTCCAGAATGACAGGAATGTATTCGATCAAATTCTGAGAAAAAGTGTCTTTCACTGAACTTGTATCTTTTCCCACAATCATCAGAAAAAATGTATACCCCATTAGTTCTTTAAGCAATAGCCCCTGACTCAGAAACAACCTGACGTGCTAGCATAGCCCGCGGACATTGTTTTTCCAAGTACTAACCAACAACGCCCTCTGGCGAGTATTTGGTGTCTTCTTTACGTTTAATCTGTAGATTAGTGTATGGAATGTTGCCTCCCTTGTATCTCCGAGTAGATTATTTATTTGCCTGCAACATATAAGGAGAGTCTGAAGAAAACCAAGTAAAAAATAGTTTTAAAAAATCAACTACAATGATGTCATTGTCATCGACACAAATACTGACACTTGTATACTTATACTTATTACTCTCTCCTCTTCCACCCACCCACCCACCCAGCCAGCCACACACACACACACACACACACACACACACACACACACACACACACACACACAGACAAGGATAAAACGTACATAACATTTATAGGAATTAAAGGAAGTATTTCATTGCCCTAGTGGCCTCTGACTCCATGTTACACGTAGTAATATCACCCATCAGCTACGTGGTGCAACGATTTGGCAAAGACAGAGAGAAATAGGAAATGGTCACACCTTACTGCACTATCAACAAAATTGAACATCAAGCACAGAGTACACTCCCTGCCAATCTAGCCCCTTTTCTCTCTTCCCATAATATTTGTTGTGCTCCATCAATGTACTCTCTGTGCTGTGCACAGAGAAGCCTCGAGTTGCTGTTTACCTCTCCCCCTGGCCTCACTGCTCATTCTGGGCAGACGTTTACCTGAGCACAACCACGGTTAGGGTAGGGCAAGACAACTAGGGGCGTCAGAGCTATCAAGACTGATTGCCTGGAGTGTGAAATAGCACAGACGACAGCTATATCAACTCGATGCCAAACAGTCCCTAAGGTACGTTTTGTCAGAGAGTCTTTATGGATTTTGGGAGTGGGGGGGGGGGTAAAAGGTCGTCACAAGCCCTCAAAACGCACGACTTGTCACACAGAACGAAATGTAACCCAGAAAACTACAAACATCATCATCATCAGCAGCAGCAGCAGCAGCAGCAGCAGCAGCAGCAGCAGCAGCAGCATTGGTGAATTTATAATTATAGCGCCAGGTCCTATGGACAGGCTCATGGCACTTTACAAAAAAAAGACAACATAGACAGAGATACAGACACGGATGCACGCAACATAACATGCAAAACTGTTGTGTGGAGAATACCAGAAAATATGAATAATATCTAGGAAGAAGCTGCTCCAGCTTACGCCAAGCATTTGAAAAAACTGTGATCCAGGCTGCAAATGCTCCTGTCCATACCACATGTCCAGCCATAGGACGATAGGTTTTTGTTTGTTTGTTTGTTTGTTGTTTTTTGGCTGCTCATTGGGTTGTCTGCAGAATGCTTATCTGAAAAACCAAAAAGAGTTCACAAACCGTCAGAAGAGAAGCAGTGCAAATCCACCGAAATAATAGCGTCAAGGCGTTCAACTGTTCGACAGCTTTCACCGATGAGCTTTTCACAGACTAGGATGTGCAAGAGGTCAAGATCTAAAGCTCGTAGTTCAGATACACAACGTCAATATTAGTATGTGATAAAACTGGAAATAGTTCTTGTCCATAGAGCAAATCACAGCAGACAAGCAAGGATCTACATGATCGCGTAGGAAATGCAAAGTCTGTAGCTGTAGATCAAGCAATAGATCTGAGAACATGAACGACGGAGTTGGAAAAAAAAGACACAGTGAAACCAGAATAATTGTCCTGCACAACAATATCAGTCATAATTAAAATAACTGCACGCTAGCAAAATACTGGAATAAGAGGTTCGCATGGTTTCCGTACATACAGAACGCTGAAGCTGAACAGCAATGGCTGACATGGCACCGCTCCGAACAATTGAAGAACAAAAGTCTGCGTGATTCCTGCGGTCGACCACAAAACACAGCAGAAACTAAAGCTCAGTCAGTGATGAAAATACTGGCACAAACTGGATATCAACTGCAGTTACTTACAACCTAGTATAACAAGAAATAAATGTGGAACACGAGAGCTGTCATGCCGGTTAGGCTCAGCCTCGTTCTCGCATCATCATCAGTTCTGTCATGCGAACACAAAAATGTCAAACGACACAAATGATGAAGTAAGATTTTCGCTATGTAGCAAATGAAAAAAAGGTCGTGCTTGCGGTTGATGATATATTACTGATAGAGATTATAGTAGCAGTAGAAAGAAAGTGTTGCCGCCACTCACTGTTATTCTCCTTATCAGTAGAAACTACGACGACGACAATAACACTAGTGTAGTGATGATGGCAAGATAGTAATAGCAGCAATAGTTAACTACGTCGTAATTACCAGGAATTATTACTCATGCTTACACCTGGAGGAAATTTGTTTTGGGAGAGGGGGCTGCATGGTACTCTCTCTCTCTGTCTGTGTGTGTGTGTGTCGTCAACTGTGATAAGGAAGTAGGCACAAGTCAGCCGGCATACAAAGCATGTTTATGCTACAACTGCTTTGGGACTTGTTTGTTAGTAACCAGAGCAGTACAGTGAAATGAGGACAAGCCTATGGACAACCTGGGGTAACATTCTAGATAACCCCTTGTCGTGCAGTCTCTGTAGCCTTTAAACAGGATCTGTCAACACAACTGCGTGTTCTTAGTCAGGATTGTCACATCCGCTTATGGAGTTGTTTCGCAACAGAGTCCACCATGTGGAAGCTTTTGAAACTAACAAACACATACCCCCCGCAAAGAACTTTCTTTTCGGCATTGTGCGTCAATCAAATATTTTTCTCATTTTACAGTAATAATGTATCAAAATTTACATGAAAATCTTTCCTGATCTAAAGAGATGTATTTATCCTTTACTCAAGCATCTTTACATAGATCTAAATTCACAGAGATAATTGCTGTGGATTTTAGACACTTGATAACATTTTCACGCTCACTCGCTAAAATAAACCAATGAAGGGGCCACAAGGCGATAAGAACATATAAAAACATTTTAAATCGTTTTAAAACCTTAGTTCTTTTTTGACTGTGAATTTTTGCTATCGTTATCTTGCCATTTACATTACCAAAAGCGAGATGGGCACACATAAACAGCAGATCTATTTTAAACATGTTTTAAGGGGGTTTTCAACCTGCAGGTCTCTAACGGTTGTGACAGTCACCCCCACACGACCTGCTTTTGCAAGATAACAGAAAAATATACCGCTCTCTCGTCTGAGTATCACCTGCGGTGTTTGGGTTGTCCTGCCTCTCAGTTCCGACACTTTAGCAAACCGTCAACAGAAGACACGAAGAAGAAAACGAAAAATGGAGTAAAAGAAAGAAAAAGAAAAGAGCAGTCAAGAGATCTGGCTTCACCACCCGACGGCTGCTAACCTTCTACCATGAGCGCGTTCATCATTTGTGGTCAGGTCGAAAAAAGACAATCTTCTGTCATTCTTTGCTATTATTCTTAACATACAGACTTCAGAACGTTGACGTTTGTTTTAAAATAATCATTTATTATTATTATTTGTTGTTTTTGATGATTGCATGGTGGTATGTGATGAAGGGATACAACAGAACTTACCATACGACTGGGAATAACAAGAACGTAAGAATGGTCTGGAAGTTGTCGAGGTAATCAGCAGAAGTTCCTTGGCACAGAATTATAACAACACGCGCCTCACCGCTAACCACACGCGACCACAACACTGGACTGGCTACAGCCCCGGCTCACCCGTGCGCCTAGAGCTTCGCACCTACTGACGACACTGGAGGCGGGGCTTGAGGACACGCAGGGCTGCTGTGAAATATGCGCAGACGACTTTGACAGGTTACGTGTCACCAAATCATGCGTGACCTCAGCACTGTTCGCTGTTTGCACTCCCTCCTTCCTGGGAAAGCAACACCTCGACACAAACATTGCGCAAAGCCAAACACGTAGTCTCATCTACAGGGCGGATACGTATGAATAATATATGAGCGAATAAGCCTCAGTTTACGGAACTAAGAGGGGCTGCCCCTTATTTAAGAATGTTATGGGAAAGTCGCTTGTCAGGTGTTTTGCCCGACAAAAAGCTGTTCAGAAATTGTCTTGCAGCTATCGGACGGGGTCAGGGTAGCGACTGGGAACTGTGTGACAAGAGACGGAGTGTTATGAGTAGGGAGGGAAGTGGGGGCAGGTCCTTGGACAGCTTGATTTACAAACTTGCATTTGTCATTTGTTTTGTCAGCTCCTAGTGATCAACGCTTCCAAGAGCGGCACGGTTGTCTCTTTTGAAGTAGATACGTTAGACAGCAGTCCTCTTCAAGTTTGACAGTATTTACAGGGCTGTGTGTGTGTGTGTGTGTGTGTGTGTGTGTGTGTGTGTGTGTGTGTGAAAATCCGAGTTACGTTTAATGAAGTGCGACGTAATCACACTTGAGACGAGTGGCCCTAATGTGATGGTCTTACCAAACACGACCTACGCTATGCCGCATGTTGTGAGCTCATCAACACTTGGTGGCTAGAGATTAATTATCGTCTATGTTCAGTGAGTCATACTCGGTCGTTTGAAAAAAAAAAAGCGAAAGAACCACTTAGAGTATTTTGAAATTACGAAATGCTGGTATATAGTGATTAAAGAGCTAAAAACCTTCGTACATTTTCTTCGCTTTTAGTAGCAAATTGTCACTAAATGATGGGGAAAAAAAAAACGGAGACTCTTCTGTAGAACAAGGCCAGGCTTGCAGCATCCCCGTGCTGGAAGTAGCCGCCATCTCAGGAGAAACCGACCCGAGACGGAGGTCATCAGGAGGGGCTGTCTCAGTTTCAGTGACCTGTCAATCATTGATCGTCATCGTCTCATGGCGATGTGTTAGTAAATACTCGGCTTACTGAATTAAATGACACGGAACCCGCCTTATCAATGACAGCTCTGTGGGTGGAGACCTTAAATTTCATGACCCACTTCTTGCAGCCTTCACCTTGTGTGGTGGGGACACAGACCTGCTTACAGGTGACCATGCAGCCATACGTGGTAGGGTGATATAAATTCCTTCCTTGGTTTGATTGAACACGTGCCCACCACCCCCCTCTCCCGGTTTCCCGCTCTATCCTTGTTTTCCCTCATCTCTTCCTGTGCTTTTATATCTCTTCTTCTCCTTTTGTCTCTCAGTGTCCTCTCACGACCCCACACACATAACGATATCTGGTTTGCTTGTGGAGAGTGGTGACTCCCTGATGACCTTAGATGACCTCAAGTACACCAAGCTAACACAAGGCCAGCTCTAACATTAACCCCATACTAGGGTACTATAATCAATCTATTTCGTCTTTATCTTGTCTTTCGTCACAAAGGCTGAACCGGTATTCATCTTGGAATAGAAAAAAATTGAATTAAAAACAAAAAATGACTGGAATGCTTGCACCGTTGTCTGTTTTAATGATATGCGACCCACCTCAAAAACCACAACATGTTATAACTGAAACTAAGGTTGACAGCTACACATTGTACTAAGTATCGTCACATTGTTTTTGTTTTCATTTGTGTTCTCTAAACATGAACTGTTTTTCTCGTTCTTTAGATTTTTCAGAAAGAAACTGCGAAGAAAATATGATAAAGAAGATCTGGAATAACCTTCACTGACTATCGCACACGTAGTTCGCAAAGTGCTTTAAGTGGCTGTGAGGACAGTTAGCCTCGCGCAGGTTCTGGAATTTGTGAAACAATGGCACGGAAAACTCCGAACACCAATCAGCAGCTTCCAGTGGTTTCTGCAGAAAATGACATTTCCAGATAGAAGCCTCGAGGGGAAAAAATTCTTGACAGTGTCCACCTTCAGTGTCAGAGCTTTACGTCAATGACATTAAGGCTGTCCTGCTGGACTCCATTTAACTTTGTTTGTTTGTCGTCTTGGTTCTGGGCTGACTTTAGCTCTAGAGTTTGGGTCGGTTTGTCCTGTATGGCCCTAACAGACTGGTCTTCTTTGTCCTCTTGAGACTGGGCCGGCTTGTCCTTGAGATACTGGGTTGGCTTGGAGTTGGCCTGGTTCGGCTTTTCCTTGCACGCCCCGGCAGCCTGGTCGCCGTTGTCCTCGTGGCCTTGGGCCTGCTTGTCCTGCTGAACCCGGGCAATGCGGTCCTCCTCGTCCATGCGCCGCAGGTCGTGACGCGACAGGTGGTGCACGATGCCCGCGCCGTACGCGTCCCCCAGCACGTTAACCGCCGTCCGGAACCGGTCCCTGGGGCCGACACCGACAGAATCAAATGAAGTCAATACTCCTGGACGTAGCTCAATGCATGTTTGCTCGATTTAAAAAAGACACCCACTACCACCACCGTCCCCATCATCATCATCATCATCATCATCATCATCATCATCATCATCATCGTCGTCGTCGTCGTCGTCGTCGTCATTGTCGTCGTCACTCAAAGCAATAGCCGCACGAACAGTTTTTATATAATGCTAGGACAATGTTCTCTTTCAGTAAGATTGTTTTTCTTACAAACAAGGTTACAGTTCGTGTGTTTTCTTGTGTGCGCTGAAGCTAGTTGATTGATATCAAGCAGCATACGTAGGATGAAAAGATCATTCACATTCTTAACTATTGGTTTACAAGGTCTTTCACAATACGCTTACAGGAGCCACTCGATAGAATCTTCATAACTGACTATATGACCCAGTCAGTAGATCATTCTACACAGGCGATTATGATCACTCTAACGTACCCAACTGGTAGACTCAATCTAATATACAGGACAGTTTATATGTCAGAGTGACTGATTAATACAAGCTAGTTAGTACCATCATTCTAACACAGCGGTAACATCACTGTAGTATGCGTCTTTAACTAGAAACAATCTAAAGGAGAAAAGAGATCCAGAGGAGAAGAGAAAAAGAAAGAACGTGACTATGAATATAAAATCTTTGTATTGTTGGGCTTTTGGCCATGGAGCGCTGGCTTATAACGACATGCTAAAGTCACTATGACGTACTCACAGGAGCCAGTCGATGGCCAGAATCAGTCCCACTTTATCAGCTGGAAATCCAACAGATGTTAGAACAATTACCATGGTAACCAGACCAGCCTGAGGCACGCCGGCCGCCCCGATGGCTGCGGCTGTTGAAGTCAGACTGAGAAACAAACAAAACAGGGGAAGAAGTGAGAAAATTGTGCGCCTGATGAACGAGACCCTGGCGAACTGAATGTAATGGACGATGTGCAATGGCTGATAGTCACCTCAGACATGACTGTGAGCTTACCAGTAGTCACAGTTCAGGTTCATCCCAAACCCAGAAACACCATCTGAAATCCTAAGAGGACTAAGTAAAGCGTCAGCCTGTTTAGATTAAATTCTTGATATGTTTGCTGAAATATTAGCCATTTCTACTTCCATCACTCCTGCCGCTTGCTTCAGGGTCTTGTGACTGTAATGATTCAGTCTTGTGACTATAATTATTCTGTCTTGGCTGGCAGCTTCACGCCTACCGATGTCAGACAGCTTCACTTTCATCCCAAGACAGACATCTTGGGAAGCTGAAATGATGAGGTACTGCATGACGCTTACCAGATGGTGATGATCTTGCCGATGTCCAGGTCGTAACCTTCCACCTGGCCAATGAAGATGACGGCCACGGCCTCATATAGCGCTGTGCCGTCCATGTTGATGGTGGCCCCCACTGGCGCCACAAAGCCTGTTATACGGGGGTCCACGCCGTTATTCTCCTCCAAGTTGCGCATCGTCACCGGCAGTGTCGCGGAACTGGAACCATCAGTAACCCGGTCAGCAACTATCGGTATCTTTGTTTAGTTAGTTATCAAAATAATGGACAAACTTGTACAGGCGGTGAAAAGGAAATGATAGAAAGAAGGAAAGAAAGAGATAGAACGAAAGAAGGAAGACGACTGTGAATTTGAATCTTATTCATTTAGACTGCGGGCTGTAGGGCGTGGACAGTGGGGCGTGGGCAGTCGCACCTGTTGATGCCTTTTATATGAAAGGTTTGAAGACTTTTCATGTGAAAAATTAAACGATTAAAACAAGTAGCAGACGACACCTTCAATAAGTTAACTGTAAAAGTACAGGTAAAGCTTGTGAGATGTTCAGCAAACACAATGCCTCGAAAAATACACATTTGTATTATAGTGACTTTTAGAAGAAACACAAATAAACGCGCGCAAAAACAATAGTATAACTAGAGACTAAACTTTTAGATGAAATGAAGCTAAGAGCTTGACAGATGATAGTCGAAGGCAAGGCTGACATTTTTCCTGACATTTATCAAGCGCCGTTGCCTTTTGTATGAAGGAAACTAGTCGAAAGAATGAGTTAGACACCTCGACGTCCTGACCCTGTAGTGCAGAGGTTTTCAAACTGTGGTACGCGTACCGCTACTGGTACGCGAGCACCATGCGCCAATATACAAGAATGCGTATATATATATATATATTACGGGACCTGTATGTTCGCTGTCATTGCTGCGGGTGGAGCCTTGCATATGGCCATATGTCGCAACCCAGAGGCAGGAATGTCTTGGCGTCAGAATATTAAGCCATTTTAGCGGGCGCCAAGAATATTGGGAACCAGAACCTGGTAATCCTCATTGACAGCACTCTGCATATTTACTCCGTTTACCCCCGGGTAGGTGCGTGGGGTCTGTGGGTGTTGTGACCGCTAGGTCACCAACAAGTTTAAAAGTTTGTCAGACGCGGAGACAAGTCTACATATTTATACGCATAACATAAGATGGATAATATACATGTTTAATGAAGATATTTATATCATGATATATTAACAATTAACTAACTACTGACTAAATCATGTACTAAACACCGGCGAACCTAAGACTAAGTCCTAGACTAGTATATATATATCTATATTCGTAGGGGGTAAGGGTTGGAAGGTGGTACTCGGTCAATTCGAATTTTCGAAAGTGGCAGTCGTCTGGAAAAGTCTGCTGTAGTGTATCGCCGTAGCGCAGCTTTGTTGTGTCACTATATGGTGTTTGTGGTGTCACTATAAGGTGTTTGTTGTGTCACTATAGTGGTGTTTGTTGTGTCACTATAAGGTGTTTGTTGTGTCACTGTAGTGGTGTTTGTTGTATCACTTCCGCAATGACACTCTAGTGGTGGGTGTTGTATAACTCCAGTGGTGAATGCTGTATCACTGCAGTGCTTCACTAAGTGTTTCACATCATCTACACACTTACAGTTCGCAAATGATTTCCATGTGAGGGCGTTATTTCTCGCTTGTGAGCGTGAGGTAAAATATCTACACGCTGAAATAAAGTATCGCTCTACACGTCTCTAAACATTACAGCCAACACTGTAAGTGTCACAGAATTTGCAATCAGCCTTCTGGACATCATGCTTATTTGTGCACCTATGTCAACAGAGCGTCTCTGAATAGATGTTAGTATATCTTTGCACTAGTACCCTGGTTCTCTTGGTACTCGGAGCACAGAAACCAGTCGGCCCTGCTGTGCACAAAAGGCGAAGTGTTTACAGTCTTAGGGCCATTAAATAGCCCTGCGTCACATGCAAACTGCGACCTAGTGGCCCTGTACATACAAACTTGAAACCCTAGTTATTGTCGTGGACCGTAATTCCAAGGCCAAGCCGAGACTTGAAATCTGTTTGTCTTCTCTCAATCTGTGTATGCACATGCACGCATTTGATTACCATAACTGTAATGTACAGCCTGTTCGCTAGTGTGTGCGACCACCTGTACTTAAGTGACCCAAGATAACAAGGAGCCAACACTAGAAGCTGGGGTAATTATCACCGTGTTAATAAGAAGTAAACTGCTACGCCTTGTTGATAAGACAGTGATCGCAAAAATCTCACTTGGCTGTCACCTCTGTTTCTCGGCTTTCACGCCTCCGTCCAAAACCTTTCCCTGCCACTCTGATGGAGGTAACGCAGTTCATGCAGTACACACCTCCACCTATATTCCGTGTGGTACATGGTGTCTTTATAGTGCACGCCTCCCCCTTCCTTGTGGTACTCCATGTTCATGCGTGGACCCTCGCTCCCTAATGCCCTTCTTAACTGGGCAAAGGACAAGAGTTTGGCCAACTTTGGTGAAGTTGTGTGTGAGTGTCACAAGAAACCAACAGCATTGGTTCGAATGTTTGAGATATTTAGTCATATTGAGAACTTTGGTCAATACATTGCCAAGATGTTATTAATAGAACTTTGGGACACTTCTGCGCTTTGCCCTGTTAAAAAAGCCTTTAGTTCTATTATGAAGACCATTGATTAGCGCCAGGCCACCTCCTCGCCATTTTCTGGTGAGCGCACGTGTAATGGCAAATAATAAATATAGTTTGCTTTTAACGGAAATTTACAATTAAAAAAACTTAAGTGAAACAGAAATATTTGCATTTACAGCTTGAGTGCCTTCGACACAACTGGCTGGCATCAGACCGTTGTTGTGACATCACTGACTCTGTTGTGAAGACGTCACTGAACAGTGTCGTGGCATCACTAGTCTGCTATGAAATCACTGATCCTCTGCAATGACGTCGGTGTTTTGCGTCACCGATCGCTGCTATGACGTTACACTGACCTGGAGGAGGTGCCGAGCGCCGTGACGATGGCCTGCAGCATGCCGTACATGAAGCGGTAAGGGTTGCGGCGGACGATAAGGACAAAGACGAGTGGGAGGGTGAAGAAGCAGTGGACTGCCAGCCCCACCATGACAGTCAGGAAGTAGAACGACAGCTGCTCGAACGTCTGCTTCGGGTCGTTCATGGAGACGACCTCCTCCATCACCAGGAACAGCACGCCCACGGGGGAGTACCTGCAGCACGACGATGGCGGACATTCAGTGCGGGACCAGGTGTCTCTCAATGCAACAAGCTGTAAAGCCTTACCGCGTCTTTTATGAACTAACCATTAGGAACCAATGTATAACGTTTATAGTTTTTATGTTATAAAAGATCTTTGTAATAAATTTATAAAATTTCTACACTTTTGTAAATTCTTACAGATAAATAAGGTGATATATATATATATACACACACACACACAACGCTCTTTATTTAGCTCAAAATAATTCTGATTCTCCCTTTTACAGCACAGTACAGTGGTGCGTCATGCTGAAGCAAACTTGCATGCCAACATGACATTATATGACTTGATATGATGTATGTGAGTGCGCATTTATCTGGTCGCGCGCATCCACCCATACACGCAATCCAGCACTCACGCACGCAGGCGCGCGCGTACGCGCACACACACATACGTACACACCATATGACCACATGGACGAGAGCTAGGATAGCTTCGGACAAAGCGTCGAAAAGTTGCTTGAGTGGTCTTCCAGTTTCGCCCACGTGATTTATGGCGAGCCCCAGGGCGATGGAGAAGACGACCAGCCCCAGCATGTTGATGCCCTTCACATCCTGCAAGGTCGGCACCAGGGTGGTCTTGTCCTCTGAAAGGTTACACCCCGTCAGACAGACATCACTTTGGACCTCGCACATTATCTCATAACAAAGACTGTAGGCTTAACTGCCCCTCGCCCCTTGCTGGCATTGTTCAAACAACAGGCGTTCATTCCACAAGACGACAGCCTAAAAAAAGCACAGCATTATGATGGTGATGCGAAACCACTCCAATACAAGTGACTCTTAATTACTTTTATTAAGTCATCTCTAGTGCAAACAAGTTTGTGGCATTGGTGGAAGAAGAAAAGGGAAAAACGTTTAAATGTGACGTCATCAACACGTGACTGTCCCCACTGAGTACTTACTCAGTACATCCTACATCCATACTCACCCCTCCTTACCAAGAGTCGTCTCACCTGGTGTTGTAGCGTTGGTGACGTTCAGATCTGAGCTGTTTGTGGTGACGAAGCTAGAGACAGTCGTGGTGACGAAAGTGATGTTGTCTGCTGACGGTGTCGTTGTGTTGGATGTGTCGGGTGTGTTCTTCTCGGCAACAAGTGTCGTTAGTTTCTGTGTGGAGGCAAGCAGAGCTGCACCCTCAGGTTTTCTTACGAGTCTTTATTCGGGGACGGCAAAGGATTTCGTGGGACGATACTCTTAGTCTAGGGGTATGATGACCGGGTGATGACTCTTAGTCTAGTGGTATGATAACCGGGTGATGACTCTTAGTCTGAGGGCATGATGACCGGGTGATGACTCTTAGTCTAAGGGCATGATGACCGGGTGATGACTCTTAGTCTAAGGGCATGATGACCATGTGACGACTCTTAGTCTACGCAAAGAGGATAATAAAGAGCGACCACTAGGCGGGAAAATGAAGCCGCGCTGACCCGTATGTGACCACCCCACCCCCACCCCCCCGTTACGAGTATCGGTGTTGGCGCGAGGATGCCTGGAGGTTTATGGTGCGCTGCGCCGAGTTGTCAAAACTCTCGAACTAAAGATTTTCTATTGTTTTCGTTTTTGAAAGATGAAGAGATGTGAGTTTACAGCATTTCCTTTCCTTAGTAGTTTTAGCAAGTCGCTTTTATCTTTGGTTTTGGCACATATGCTGCTGCTTAGTAGTTTCACTAGTCTTGTGTTGTCATTTCCATAGATGTAAGAGGTGGGTGCAGAAGTGCCGCTGATCTGATATGCAGTTCCAACCATCTTTGATGTACCGAATCCACCGAAATACATAGAAGATTTTTTTCAGGATGGATAGAAGGAACTGTATCCGAATGGCGCCACACCTCAGAAAAACACCTAAAGCTATCAGGTTTTTCAGCCCTTCGGGTAAAGTTTACTTTTCAGGTTCTGTCTCACAGCGCTGCAGCTGACATATCAACGATGGTAACTCTTCTGAGTCTGCATTCTTTGTTAAATGCATTGATCAACTGTTTAATGCGTTCAACAGCCTTAGCAAGTTTGGCAGCCAAACGATGTGTGATGCCATCTCGGAAAAGTCGGGTCACCTAGAGTTATTGCTCAAAACTTTGTCATGGTTGTCAACACTTAAAAGCACTTCATCAAGTATGATTGGATGGAAATTTGCTATACAAAACCTGATTCAACTCTGGGACGAAAACGATAGAGGTTAAATTCTTCCACAATAGCAGACTAAACCAAGACTGCGTTGAAAACCTCTTTTCTCTAACACGAGGAATAGGACATGGAGATAATCCAAGCTCCCGGCAATTTCGATTCTTTCTGCTCCAGGTAATGGTGGTTAATCTCATCATCCAGCGATTTCTGATGCAAGATATGAGCTAAATAAAAGATGTGAAATCTCCCAGTATGATTTTGTCAACTCTCCTGAGGAACTAACGATTACTGAGGACAATGTGTTAACTTACATTGCTGGTTACATCGCAAAAAGGTACAAAGGAAACTGTGTCCAGAATGTAAATAAATTATTACGGAAAATAATAGACACTATTCTGCAGCGTCCGCAAGGAAAAGTAGACAAATGTTTAAACTGAAACATCTGTATATATGTGTACATATTTTATATTTTTGCAAAGGCACTGGATGTAAAGAGGTTTTAGATATGTAACAACCACAATCTCTTCGTGTGAAAAATAATCTGTCCAATTAGAGTTACTTGCAAAACCAATGCTAATGTAGACTTGAAACGTGTCTTCTTTTTTACTAAATTATAGAAGTTGCCCCTTTGAAATATTTTTTCAAGCTCTATTTCCGAAAAGTATGAAAGCGTGCGCGCCTCTGTGTGTGTGTGTGTGTGTTGCCAGAACACGATGGTCAGAACAAAGGCACGAGCAGCTAGCGACGTTTACTGTCCTAAAGGGCGAGTGGTCCTGCGCGCCGTGACCGCCACCTGACTTCGAAGTCTTATAAAACAATGGAGGCTCTTGTATTCCTATTTGGTCTAAAGGCATGATGACCGTGTGACGACACTCTTATTCTAAGGGCACGATGGCCGTCTGACGATATTCTTAGTCTAAGAGCACGATGACCGTCTGACGACATTCGAAGGACATGACGATCATGTTACGGACATCCTTTGATGACCGCGTCATGACACTATTACACCAAGGACATAATGGTCGTGTGAAGACACTTGTACAACAAGGACATGACACCCATGCACCACACCCTTACAGCACTGGTTCAGTCATAAGCGAGGAGGTTAACTAGATATCTCACGAGCCATGTCACTCACCTTGCTGAAACATGCTTCCACGATATTGTCCGGGAACATTTGTCTGCAACAAAATAAAATCTCTTTACGAGAACATAAACTCAGGTTGGATTACACAACTGCCTGAGGTTTTAACATGAAAAAATCTGAATCACTCAACAAAAAAACTGGTCATGCTAGGGAGCAAAGAGTTGTGTAATTATAAATAAAATAATGACAGTTTAATATGTTATATTTGTTTTTTATCTTTAGTATTGCGATAATGTATTAATAATATATGCGAAATAAAAATAATGATTGAATGTTTTCTTTTGTGCCCTCGACTTTTGTGCCTACGTACAACCAAGTCAGTGTGAGTATCGTGATGTCAGTGTGAGTAGCGCCAAGCATAGACTATAGAGAAAGTCTATGCGCCAAGTCAATGTGAGTACAGTTATGTCAGTGTGAGTCTCAGCAATGCAGTCCTAGAGTGCACCTTCACAGACGGTGCTTTTTTTTTTTGCATAACTCTAAACTAGATCCCTGACAGGTTAAATATTCCTGATTAGTCGTAGGTATCCAGTTCCAGAAAAGCTCTGCGGGGAGGTAATCCCGGACTAACAACCCCTAGAAATGACTTCCCATACATCCAGCCCATAAATACCGGCATTTTGAAAGCTAACGACGATAAAGAGTGCCTTTCATGATCACTAGTCGCTGTGTGATGCCACCCTCCTGCACGGACATGTCTTCCTGTCTGAGATTTACAGCCACACATTTCTTGTCGACAGAACTATATTCTCTCTTTCTGTTGACGCTTATCGGCAGCGTCGACTAGTTGCACATTCATCCATGAGATTTGTCCATAACAAGACTCTCGGAATCTTCCAATTAATAAGTTACTCTGGTAGTCCTCCCTTCTCCGTCCGTTGTTTTGGAGTTTTCCATAGTACTTTCTTCTGAACTTGAAGCCTTCTTTCTTTTTTTTATCTTCTCTTTGTTTCCTTGAGGCCATAACCTGGTCTGTGTTCATCAATGTTTAGAGCACTTTGTTTCAAGTCGTCAGAAGCAGAACTCACCACGTCTCACAATCAATTAATTAAAAAAAACACAGCAGGTGCAGAAAATTTCTATTATCACCATTTGTACATTACCTGATTTTTTTTTCACTGCTTTTAAAACATCATCAACATCGACTGAAAGGTTTAGGATAAATTTTTTCTCCCATAGACAAGAGCATGACCGTCCGCCATGTTGAACATCGCTCACTCCTCCTTGGTAGGAGAGTGCTCACAGCAGTTCAAGGACGTCGATCCCCACACTCCTCCCTTCCTTCCCAACTCCTCCTCCCGCTGCACTTGTCTATTTCTCAAGCTCCCTGGCATTTTTATTGGTGAATTATGGTCCTTGTCAGCTTAACAACTCTCTGATTTATGAGAGCTGTATGGAGCTGGTACAAAAGCTATCGAATATGTACTTGAAGCTCAGTGTAGTAAACACTAGGCAAAACTATATTTTGTGTTTGTTGAACAGGGAGAATGTCTTGAATTTCCCGCAAAGAAAAAAAAATCCTTTACGACCATCACATATGCTCTTTCATCAGAAGCAGGTTGGGCATTAGTTACTCTGTGTTCTCAAAGATTTTAATTCACTGTCCTAATCATTTTCTCATGTCGTCTTTTTCTTTTTTCCTTCTCCTTCTTCTTCTCGTCTATTCTTCTAGTTTATCAATATGAGACTATACTTAGACCAAGTCAACGCGGTTACTTTGAGGTCAGGAATTATTTAGATTTCCACATTCCCACAGTGATGTCCCTTCAAGTAAACAAGAATCAAGCCACCGCGCAGAAGAAATTCAGCAGTTCATGTGCATTTTATTAATTTGAAATTTAACGCTGGCCTCTTCATCAATCGCTAAATATTTGCGTCGAACACAACGGAGTTTCGCGAGCTCACCCCCCCCCCCAGCCTCATTCTGGGACCCGTACTTTTGTCGTTACGGTGATATAATCGAAGCAAGGTAATTCAAAAGAGTTATAGATATAGTATTTGTTTAGTGTGGCATACTGATTTGTTTTAACAAGTGAACTTGGCCTTGTCACGTTTTCACTTCAGTCATGTATAATCAGAATCGGGTGACCATAACAAAGTACTGTCTGTAAGAGGGCTGGGGTAAGTCTCAAGGGTTGTGAGCAGGGTGTGTGTGTGAGTGTGAGTCTGCATAGTGTCTCGACATTAAAACTGTATTGTCTGCCCCTTCTGTTAAGTCTCTGTGTTGTGTGCACTGTCAAGAGGTCGTGAGCTGCGCAGCAAACACTTCAAACGCTGGCCGTCGCTGCAGGTGTTCCTGTCGACTCGTGCACAAACAAGCAGCCTTGTGTCTACCTTCTGTCTACCTTGCTTGCGTCTACTAGTTTAGCAATAACTATGGGAGTTCAGCAATTAATCGCGGAGATTCAATAAATTCCATTTCTTCAACATCTTCTTACAGCTTGCTTGAGTGGAGGTAATGTAGTGACGGAGAGAGAACTTTTTTTTTTTGCACTTTTCACTTTGATGTATATACGTTTGTCTTCCCTTCATTTTTTTTTGTTATGTCCATGATGCAACTCGATACGATGCTATCGCTTGGGATGTCATTGAACACTAACATGATCATAATGATAATCATTGCTCAGAGACTCGGATAACTACTAGGTGCTGCATGGCTTAACGCCTTTGACATGTCAAATCCGTTTCCAGCCTTTGCCAACAGCACTTGTCGGATACTGAGCCCAAGTAAGCTTTGGTGGAATTTGCAGAAAACAAATTGGTATATATACTGCTGTTTTGTTTGTTTTGTTTTATGAGATGTCTTGTGTCTGCTTTCTTTCTCTCTCTCTCTCTCGTACTTTCAATCTCTCTCAAATCATAAGCCACTGACAGTCTCATGGAATCTCTTTCACTCTCTCTCTCAAACAAACACACACACACACACACACACACACACACACACACACACACACACACACACACACACATTACTGAATGATGGAGTACAAAGTAGAAACACTAACCTAAGCAGGTCTAAGAAGGTGTCCGCAGGCTCCACTTCTTTAAACGTACCCTCTGTGACTGGCTTGTCGCCGCGGGTCCCGGGGCTGATGCTGATGACGAGGATGATGCCCAAGATGACGGCGGCGAGCGTGGTGGTGAGGTAGTACACCACGGCCCGCGCCCCCATCCGCCCGGAGGCGCGCGTGTCAAGCGAGGTGAGGCCGGAGATGAGGCTGGCGACGATGAGTGGCAAGATGAGCAGCTTGAGCATGTTCATCAGCAGCTCACCCGGGAAGCGCAGGTACATCAGCTCGCGCTTGCTGTACGCTTCATCGCGCATGCGTAGCAGCACGCCCAACACGATCCCCAGCACCAGAGCGGCGATCAGTAGCAGCACCAGCAGGTTGCTACGCAACGCACCCAGCAGGCGCTGGCGCCATGGTCTCGGCTTCTCGTCCACAGACGACGAGATCTGCCCAACCTCCACGTCACCTACCATGCTGCCAGAACGAGGCTGGTTCTTGCTCACTGGGTGGAAAATATCAGGAGGCTTTGTGAATAGGCTGTCCCCACCTCGGTTCTCTTCGCTTTTTATTCCTTTGCTTCGTGTCAGATCTATCCCTTGATAACCTTCTGCAGAGTCCCCGGAGGCCGTGGACTGATCTGCAAGCGTGGAACCTGTAAGCCTCTCGTAGCCTGTAGGCCGCTTGTAGACATAAAGAAAAAGAAATGTTTACATTCTCAGTCTTTAGATGGTGCATATCATACTTAGAAACACGCTATTTCTCGCTGTTATTAGAAAGCAAGCTCTACATTTTGTAATGACCATACATAACATTTTGAAGCTGGTACACTACTTCTTTGCGGACAACCCATCCAAAAGGATCTTGTACCTTGTACAACTAATCTTTCAAAGAATTCCGTACCAATGCTTTTGTCTAACGTTAGATTCTCCTGGACGAAGATGATTCTGAAAATGTTTGTACACCTGTCAGAACCTAGCAGGCGACTGACACAGAAGCAAGTTAGGAAGGCTATCTACCCGTTGACGTAAATGCTTGACAAGCTAGTGACTGCACGGCACCAAACGGCCCTGTGGTTGTTCGTTAACAAGCCCTCATATACAGACACCAGGCTGTAAACTGGGGCCAGGGCCAACCACTCAGGCTGCCCGAGAGGCTGTTGAAGGCAATAGTGGCAACAAGAACCAGGTAGACTAATTCTTTGCAGGCCACGAACAGAGAGACAAACGGACTAATAAACTAGCAGACAATGAGACAGGAATACAACGTGGCTGAGAAGCAGACAGAAAAACAGATTGTGAAATAGATATGTTGCATTGAGCACCCTCGAGAACAGGAGGCCTGTGAGGCCTTCTAGAACAATCCCGTCCAGCCACGACCTGAAGCAGTTGTGTGGGTACTACCCTCCCCTCCCGTCACTTCCAACACCCTTTGCTATAATCTGCTCGTCTGCATAGGGAGGCAACCGTCATTGCCACAGATACTGTCGGACAGTGGGATGGACGTTCAGTTTCTGATTTTCCTAGAGAACATCTTGAGAGAAGACCTCCTTGACAACCACATTTTCATTTCTATCAGTGGCATACCCATTACCAGTGCGCTTTGGTCTATTCTCAAGTCAAATAAACTGCAAGACCTCACCAACAGACTGACAGAACAGAAGCATGAGGGATGGATCAGCACTGGGAAGAGCAAAGCCATGGTCAACACCAACGCCAACAGCAAAGCAGACCTGATAAACGAAAATCAGTTCGAGAATATTAACACCTTCATGTGTCTTGAAGCCCCCCTTCCTCAGTTCACATACGGTCCTTGCAATGCAGGTCTGTATAAAAATTGCATCAACAGCAGCAATAGCCAGAATAGAAAAATCTGGAACAACTACATTGCTTCCAGTTATTGACCATACATGTCTTCTCTAGTTCCTATTCTATTCACGGGAAAGACTATGACACACAGAAAGGGATCCATAAATTAGAGAGTTGAGACCCTGACATAATTTGTGTAGTACTATAGGAAGTCTTTATTTATAATTATGATCCAGTAAACACAGGCTTGTGCTCCATTTAGTTTCGAGTCAAACCATCTGCCGACCAGAGGCAGACTATAAACTCTGTTTTTGTCCTCTGCTCATTGAGATTATTCGGCTTCTGAAAAAAATCATGAATTAATTTTTTTAGTTTATTGTTTTAAAGCTTTTATAAGAGTTTTTGGCGTGTCACTAAAACTATTTCTTAGTGAGGGACAAAACGTGAAAAATGTGCGATGGCATCTTGTGCTGGAAACGAGGCTGCGCCTGACAGGCTGAGTTGCTTTGTTCTCCAGCGATTTTTCTGTTTTCTTATTGAATGCCTTTGTTTATTCGTATTATAGGTTTCTTTTAATTGAGTTTTGCATTCTTGTTTCTCATAAGCTTTCTTTTGTTTGTGATTTAGTGCTTGTAATCCCCTTATTTTCTGTTTGTTGCCGATTTTACTTTATTAGTAAACGGCCCCCATTTTTCACCGTTACATAGATTTTAGATCTAATTTTTGTTGCTCGTTCTGAAACTTTGCCTAACTTTATATCCTCATCTATTCTAATAACTTTTATCGTTTTTTTCATACTGTACATTTTGTCTGGCCTCCCTGCCTTTCATTCTTGTAGTAGTCGTGTTTATAACAGCCACTTCTAAGACAGGACCCTGTCCTGACTATGAGCATGCCTAACGTGTGTCTGTATTTACTTTGTGGGTGAGCGGGTATTTCTGTTGTAGAAGTGAGCGTGTCTGAAAAGTCCTCTATAAATGTTTATTACCTTGAAACCGGATATTTCATGAAAGGTTGACCATTAGAAACAGTAATCTACAGCGTAGATATATTTGGCCAATACCTATACGTTATCAGTTAAGAAAGAGGCGCGACCCAATCGCTATTTTCCTTAAAACTTGAAGTCTGATTAAAAACGTTGGTATGTTTTCTTTAAAAACTAATGGTGAAAGTCTGTGGGAACATTTGAAAAGAGTATCTATCTTTTGCGCTGTATAACATTCTCTACAATAACATGCGCACGTCACTCGTGGATTACAGAAGCAAAAGTTTTACTCAAAAACTAACTGTGAACTTATTACCGACAATGAGACAAATCTGTGAGATATTTTAACAATATGCTAACATCGTGTATAAAGTGGTAACTCGAGAAATGACTGAGGCGAAAATCGTGCATATCTAACAATGAAATTCATAATCAAATATTTTATATATTGTCCGACTGGAGAGATTAGCTTATTTTTTTTATACCCGTTCCCTCTATTTTTTTAGGGGGTGGGGAGGGTTACTAGCTGACCCACTAACAACCTGTTTATGGCAGCTTTCAGGGGCCAGTTGCACAACATGTTTCTAAACCTTAAAACTGTTCTAAAGAAGCAAAATCTCTTCTCTGCCATTTAGATGCATTGCGCAGGAACATACCAAAAAATTGTACTGATAGGACGGAAAGTCAGACTTCAACAACTTTATCTTACTTAAAGCAGTTTTAGTTTTAAAATTTCTAAAATTGTGATGTGCACTTTAAACTGATTGTCTAAAAAGATTTAAGGCTTAAAAGTGTTTAAAATTAGAAATGTGTTATGCAACTGGCCCCTGAACGCTGCAATAGTGTATTGTACACTGTACTATACAGACCGTGCATATATCCCTTACACAGTTTTCAAGGTCCCCGAATGGCGGAGATAGCTGCACACCGCCCTAAGCCCATCATTCAGCCTTCCAAACTTTTGTGCATTTTTTTCAATTAAAAAAGAGGATTTTTGCTAAAGATGGTAAGGTCTTCCTGATTTATGAGATGCAATGTGAGCGGGTCTCTCTCTCTAGTAGGTAAGACACTTTGTCAGGCGACATTGATCCCAGGACGTGCTGCTGTCAATGTGAATACTGTTTACCCAGCCTGACTTTCGTCATAGAGACGTCTCCGCGCTCATGTATACAGCAGAAGACTTGAGAGCAGTGCAGATGCACTTGCGCCCTGAGCGAGCGACAGAAAGAGGGGGGAGAGGGATAGAGACCAGGAGGGAGGGGGGAGAAGATAAGATAAGATAAGATGATACTTTATTTGTCCCAAACGGCAATTTGGTGGCAGCTCGATAAAATTTAAAAAAATTAACTAAAATCCGCATGTCTTCACAACTGTACACTGATTTTTATTTTACAAATTAAAGAGGTGTTAATGAAGCTGGTCATCTGCTTTAACGTCCTGCGTGTCATTTTAGTTTCAGGAAGGCGCTTACGCTGTCATACAATCATGAGTTGATGTCTTGCATCGCCCATGTTATATACAATGCAACTTCAGTAATCCGGTTTAATGGCCGGTCCCCGTCATCCATGTATAAAAAAAATCACGGATAATCGAAAATAATTATAAAAATTCCCAAATGCTAAAATAGGTACACTATCACGCACTGTTTTATTTCCGATGAAAGCTTAGCAGTTGATTTCCCCTTTTCGGCACGTTCAACAATTTGCAGTTTCGTGGCAATTGACAAAACAACTCTTTTTCTTTACACTCCCTCACCGGACACCGACATTTCGGCACCAACTTACCAAGTCAATTGAATTAACTCGGAGCAAGGCGTCGCCTTCACGGACAGTGCGACCCATACACAATCTTTTCCAAGAAAAGCATTGAAGCACAAGACAAATGTCAAAACTTATTGAGGAATGGCAGTCGTCGGAATTTGGAATCTGACCAAAACTACATCCAAAATAAGATGTTAAGTAAACACAGGAAAAATAAATGAGACAGAATGCCGAGTCAACAGAACCCATCACAATTGATAACAAAGAATTAGAGGAAAGTTCAAGAATTTGCATACCTTAGCAGTCTAGTAACAACAGATGGAGATACAGAAAAGGATGAGAAGAACAGACTCATCAACGCAAATCAAACCTTTGCCATGCTAAAAGAAATTGTGAAGTCTAAAGCTCTAAAGAATAATACAAAATTAAGAATCTACAAAAGTAATGTCGTTTTGGTCTTACTCTATGGCAGTAAATGCTGGAAGATAGGAAAAATCAGGAAAAACTAGAGACTTTCCAAACGAAATGTCTGAGGAAATTTTTCAAGATATTCTGACCTAACATAGTTACTAATGAAGAAATCCTTACAAAAGCCAGCTGCACAAATATGACAACCATAATTTAAAAAAGAATATGGAAATGGCAAGCGCATTTGTGGAGAATGAAGCCAGAACCAGAGGCATCATCCAAAATAGCCCTTCATTGGACAACTGATGTCAAGAGGAAACGTGGTCGGCCAAAGGAAACATGGCGAAGGTAAGTAGAGAGAGAACTAAAGGATCAGAAACTTTCCTGGAACAGCATGGCTCGATGTGCTGCTGACACAAAAGTGGAGGTCTCTAATATATGCCTTATGTACCACCTTGGTACGAAGAGGACTAAGTATAACATTGAAGAGATATATGTGTTTGTGTGTGTCTATATATATATATATATTGTATGGGCAAGAAAGCTTCTTGAAAAATTTTGCCTCGACCGCCAGCCGGTGTCGTAGATCATTTATTTTCTGATTACCAGGCAACAGACAATAGAGAGTATTTGCCAAAGGCTTTTTTCCCAAGTCCATCACAACGTACACCGGCTCACCCCAAGGCTGTGTTTTATCCCCGCTTTGGTTTATCCAGAAAACCAACAGCTGTCGCAACAATCCGAAGGACAATTATTCTCCAATGACACTGCACTGCTCTCTCTTCTCTGCATGTCAGTGGAGACCTATGGCACAGCGTTGGATGAATTCATAGCCTGGGGGCGATGACAATTTCTTAGAACTAAATGTCAGTAAATCCACATAGATTGTCTTTACTTTCCGTCGGGATTTTCTACCACGTGCCGTAACTGTCATCTGCGATGATGATGAGTACATTATCATCACATTTAAGTGCATGGACAAGAGACTTCGCTGAGTTACCCACAGTGAGATTAATGCGAAGAAATCTCAACAGTTCTTCCTTCTCCGGACGCTGAAGTCTTTCTCAGTCTCCCACAGATTTCTGCAGCTTTCTACAAACTCTGTACAGAGAGTCTTTTCTCGTCAGTTTGCTACTACAATATTTTACCAGCCAAGGCCAAGAACAGGCTGAAGTTGTCAACACCTGCTCAAAGATTGTTGAACGAAGAGTGACCTTCAGACTCTCTATAGCTGGGGGACATTTTCAAGTGTCCAAATTTTACGGGATGATAGGCATGTCCTCAGGACAGTCCCTCCACCTGCCGTCAAGCCGCATGCAGGACCAACACGTTGAGGCCGTCCTGTGTTGTGCAACTCCTGGACGCTGGCGTGTGTCGATGAATTGTGATCGCATGCGAGTCTCAGCTGTGATGTTAAGGTTGTCTGTTGTCAACGGTGTGAATATCCGATTGTATTGTTGATTGTTGATGTTGTGCTCTGTGGTTCTTGACTCCTTCGCACACCTTACAGAGCTGCTTCCTACCTGCCCTCTGAGATAAATTAAGTTGCGCGCGCGTGCGTGCGTGCGTGCGTGCGTGCGTGTGTGTGTGTGAGAGAGAGACAAAATAAAAAGACAGATAACTGAATTTTTAGCAGCATAAGATTGATTTCACCCAGGTTGAAATCAGTTTAAACAATAGTCATATTTTGTACTATCTTAAGTTTTACCAAAGAAAAATTCAGCATAATCAATGGGTGAGATGGAAATAAGCTGTCTGGGAGTGAAGACATATGCACATCCTGGACCAAGAGAGGAAAGCGAGCGAGAGAGAGAGAGAGTGTGTGTGTGTGTTTGTGCCTGTGCATTTCCGACCAATAACTACTTAAAAAAAATGTTTGATATCTTTCGCTTGTGTACTTAAAAGAGTATTTATATATGTACCTGCCACTTTGTGTGTGTGTGTGTGTGTGTGTTCTTTTCCTGTACAAGTCCCTAGGTCACGTGAAAGTCACTGGGTGAGCGACACATGCGATGCCAAAAAGAGGAGTGTATCACACCCAGGTTATAATCCCCGCTGTCTAGAGCTTTTTTTCCCGCACACCCGGTAACGGCATTTATGCTGCGAGACTCGCATTCGCATTGCCGATCAGCAAGTACCCGTCAACTGCTGTCAGTGACACCTGCACCCCTGCACCCCTAGTTCGTGACACTTACATATTTGTGTACATGCACACAAGTAGAGCACGTGAACTAAATTGATAACATCCTGTACTTCTGACGTGTGCATCTGTCCACTGACAGTGATGGTGCATAATAAAGGTGCCTACAAACTAACAGCGTTGATCTCCACAGCTCTGAATTATTTACTTTGAGAATAGTTACATTCTCTCCCTCACGTGTACCCAATAAAGTCTACATACTGTAACGACACAGCAGTAGTAAATGTACAGACATTTTTACACTTCCGCTGGAAGTGTTGTCGGCAGACAGCCGACGTCCTGTCACGAAGCAAAGAATATGGAATCTGGTGTAAACTACAAAACAGTTTGGTTGAGCTGTTTGTTACGAATAAAGTGCTTTCGGGTCAGCCTCGTCATGATCTGGCCCTGTGTGGAAAATGAATGAGGAAGAGGGGAGGAAATCGGAGCACCATGAGACAAACCCAGCGGCCAGTCCTGTGAACGTGTATTGTATCTAGAGAGAACCAAGATGTGAACCAGGAACTTGCCATCATTGCTTCATTCAGCGAGCCAGTAAACTATCGCGCAGCACCTAATTAACCTACACACATTTTCTTTCAGATAATTTTTGAAGCGACAGTAAGTTCTGAGTCAGATGTTGGTTTCCTGTTGTTCACTTGTTCCATGCATCGTCTTCTGACCTTTGACGCAATCCTAGGCAGAGTACCACACACACACACACACATAACTGGCTTTTAATCATAAATTTAAATTTAGTCAAACACATTTTGCCGTTATCTCTAGATAATGGTAATCAGCTGCATGAGATGTGCATCGCAATGTTATCAGTCGGGAAGACACATTTCTATCTTGATTATACTGACACGTGCCACGACACACATCTGCAGCATCCTTTGTTCTCTCAGAGCCTCTTGGGACAAATCAAGTATAAGAAGCCATATACAGAGGCCTTAACAACAGAGTTTTAGAGCTCCCCAATTTGATGTCACGGAGATAAAGGCTGATTCTCCACTCCAAGATCGTCTCCCTCCGCTTGACAGGAAAGTGCTTTATTACTTCATCGTTATAGAGGTGGCTTCGCACAACGGAGGGGTTGGTTGAGGGGGGGGGGATGATGAAATGTGAGGAAACCGTAATCCCTGTGGACAATACCCGACGGTCAGCGATGTGAACAAGTGTCACGCCTAGAGAGAATTATGTGAGACCCGAAAGTAGATGTGAACCAGCGACCCTACGATCTTCTCCGCAGTGGAGTGTCGAGGCGACAATTAAAGGGGTGTCCGACCATTGCTTATCAACAAGTCACCTGAGGGCACATGAAAGTCGGCAAAATAAAGGTCGAGCAGCACAGCATCGATACGAAAAAGAGAACGAGCGATAATTGTGGTAGCGAGGACGAAGAAGAGACGATGGTGTGACGAGATAAGTTACACCAAGACTAATGCGAAATAATTTTGTCCATTTGACGCTCTCTTATATACGTACAGTGAAACTGCGAAGAACCATGGCACGCAGAGGGTGTTGCTGTCAGTCTCAGCTCAACTTTGATGGAAATTGCAAGCAGACATACATTGTACTGGCTATGGCGAGTTCATGAGCAGACGACACAAGCATCCAGCAAGCAGCTATCATGGTCTTACATCCACTCTTCAGTAACAGTGTCAACATGCATGCGGTCACGAGTTACTGTGTGGTGTTGCATGTGGTGCACGTATACCCGTCACATCATGCGCGAGTTAACTTCTATCTCGGCGTGTTAAGTCGCTTGCAATAATTATAGCTGGTCTATGCTTTCTCGGAGTGTGACAATACAAATTAATTCTACTACAAATTTTGTCAACGAAACCTCCAGTTGTCTCAGTCATGGTTAAGTGTGACAACCTATACGTCATAGTTAACTTTTTTGTTTGTATTTACTTCATCCGCGGTCCCTTGCATCCAGATATGAATAATAATTATTTCTGTAAAACACATTTTCCCGTGTGAACACCAGCTCACTGCGCTGCACATGAAAGACAAGAAACGAACCGACAGTCAATCACACAAAAACATAAGCATCAGCAAACAAATAACACCATAAACGCATGACTTAGCATGTGCAGCAGGTTTACATATTCCTTCAACACTTGCTGCTGAAGCACGTTTTCTCCGTATGCGCAATGGCGTAGGAAGATGCTCGGTTTGTGTGTGGTTACATGCTGACAGTGCACGACGTTCACGTTCTTGCCTCCTAAGTATCTTTTTTGAGGGGAGGCTGACCCCTTTGTCCACTTGGTTCCTATGTAACTAATGCGTACGCGTTACACACAGCATCCCTGTCGTGATGTATATAGTGCAGAGCTGGAGGCGCATATTGCTGTTAGGATCTCATGCTAAAACTTAAAGAAGCCGAGCGAAAATTAAATGCTTGTCTCTGATCGTGTAGATTGTATTTTTCGTTCGATATTTTATGTTGTATGTTCTTTATTATTTTATATTATGTTTAATTTTGTGAAGGGACAAATGACCCGCTTAATAATATTCTTAATGTTAGTGGGCAGTTACTTTCCTGTTGTTTTATTTTTTTCTTCTCTTCTGTTTTTGTTGCGCAATGAGCATTCTTTTGAATGGATACCTGCGCATTATAAATCGACATCATCATCGTCTGTTGACTCTACCAAGAGCTTTATAAATCATCATCATCTGTCGACTTTACCAAGACTTAGATATATAGTTTCCTCCCGTGTCATGTCAAGCACTTTGCCGCCTTGCGTATATATATAATAGGGGATGACGTGGGACTCGTATCCCTAAACGTATTGCCCACACGTCTACTGAAAAGAAAAAAAAGTTAGGGCTCGTCCGGGATTCGAACCCGGGACCTCTCGCACCCAAAGCGAGAATCATACCCCTAGACCAACGAGCCACAATTGATATTGAGCATGCTAGTACTCTATATAGCACTGTTTTCTTCTCTTTGGTTGCTAAGGATTTGTTTATAACATGTGGTTTTAATTTATACTTTAAATTTACGTGTAAATTTATATTACCAGTCATTATAGATTGGAAATTTCTGTTTTTCCCATTTTGTGATCATTTTCGCTGATAATGGTCCAGGCATTCCGTTGTCAACGTAAATTCAGAGAGAGAACTACATGGACGTCATTCACCCACTCATCAAAAACATAAATAAAACTCAACTTTTGTAATGGAATATTTCGCCACACCAGACTATGGGGAACGAAAGGGTTCTCTGTTACTTCGCTCGGACCACATGGATTATTCCCGAGGTGTATTTACTTCAAAATGGTAAGCAATTTACCAAACTCACGATCGATCATTGTTATCTTTTACTTTGCCCTCAGCAAATTGATCGCAGATTTTTCTAAAACCGTGTATTGCTTTATTATGTCACATTATTTTACCTTTCATGCACAAACTAAAAGAAAACTATGTACTCATCTTCTTTTCTTCATGTCTTAAAAGGCATCAGGCTCGAGAGGCTGAACCCAAAGACCATGACCTGAATCATGAACCCAAACGAAACCTGCACCTTTCCACATACAATCGTATAGCAACAGTTACTGATGGGGTAACAAATATTCTTCGATAATCCTAACAGTTAATATTGTATTTAATTCTTCAATAAACAATGATTTTAAGTGGAGCCTCGTTTTTTTTAAATTTATTGCATATACCGATCTGTGGAAGAAACTGCATGTTAAAAGATAATGCCATTATCAGAGATTTGAAGAAAAACAGTAGCCAGTCATCAATATCTTTGAATGTTTCAGTCATTACCAATGACCACCTACCAGGAACACAGCAGACAGATAGAACTAAAGCCACTGTTTGATGATAAAGACAACAGGAGGTCTATGTTTAATGTGGAGACTGTGAGAGATACTGATATTGATAGGTAAGAGTGTTCATTGTAAATACCAGTACTACCACACAAAAACTATAATAGTGTGTCTCTTAGGTGGACATGCTAGTTACACCTTTGTGCAAGTATATATTGATCAAACTAGCATTGTTGATGTAAAAAAAAAGTGATTTTTAAAAAGGCTAACTATATAAACACTTCTTTCTTTCCATTATTATTTTTTCAGTAGTTATGCATAAATTTGTATTAAAAAAGTGATTTTTAAAAAGGCTAACTGTAATGATAAAAGTTATCCCGGTAGGGACATCTGGGGCCTAATGTACATTTCAGTGATGTCCAAGATGACGAGTTAGCTTATTGCTTTTGTTACAATTAAATACAGTATTCATCAAAATCCACAGTGTCTTGTGTTGGTCGGCTGATAGCACGCAGCACGATACACTAACTAAACACTTCTTTTTTTCCATTATTATTTTTTCAGTAGTTATGCACAAATTTTAATTTTTGTTAACGTTAAAGAACATTCTCTGGAGTGCGTTGGTAACTGTACTGATGTTTGAGCAACAAATTTAGATTTGAAATTGCTTATTTGCCTTGGAGTCATCTTCGATATACATTGTTAGTCAACAAGTAGCCCATTTGTGCTATCCATTGTCTGCTGTAGATAGCAATACTTGGTAATGTAACCAGGGATACAGGTGATCCAAAGTATGGCTACGGCTCAGTGCTGCCTCATCACCATCCAGATCATTTCAAGTTTCACTCAGAGACAACATACAATGCTGACTACAAAGCTCATTTTCCCTATGAGCCAGCACCACCAGTAAGCATTCCAGTATAGTGATATAGCGTTTTGTCTCAACTTGCATAGTTAATTAATTTGAATGCTTGAACATTTTAAAACAAATGTGCCCAGCCCATATTTCTGTGCTCAAAGCTGTCCTTCACAGTGACCATGCAGGATGCTTAATTTTCTCTGTAATAGTATGCTACATTGTTTGTAGTATACGTTCACAGAATTTACTTCTGATTTTGCAGGAAAAATCTCCAGAATGTGAAGACTTGTCAGCAGCATATCGCAAATGCCACTCACAGTTTACTGACACAGCTGATTATAGACGACCAGGTCGCAATACATGGCTGGATGAAAGTGGTATTTATACCAATACCCACTTCAAGCGAGAAGTTTACAAAGTAAATGACCCTATTCCTAAACATTTTGCCTTATAGACCCCTGCATCCACATATCGCATGGTCTTGCATCTATAATCCAAATGGGGTAGTGTAAGTGTAGACCACCAATGAAGAATTCTTACTGCCTAGGGGTATAATCCAAATTCAAAATATAATACCAGCCATAAATATATATATATATATATGCAGGTCATCTACTGAAATTGAAAAGGACACATAGTTGATATATATATATATAGCTAATACAAATGCAAGAAAATTCAGTGTTACAAAAATTAAATGTGAAAACAAAAGAAAAAACATTACAGAACTATTTATCTGAAACTTTTTTACAATATGTTTAAGGTACATTTTGAGTACAGCAAATATACATTGCTGAATAAAAATCCCAGTATTTTAAATTTATGTCTGTTTGCAACTGATATTTTGCATTCTGAACTTAGCTGCAGTGAATTGTTTGACATTTAGATTTTAACAGTAGGTCTGGACAGTATTATGGTGGCAACTTGAAAACTTGGGTTGATAAAGGTTAAAAAAAAAAGTCTTTGGAAAACTGTGTTCATCAAAAATTTAATTCTGCACATTTTTGGGGTGCTTAAGTTGATGCTGTCTTTCACCATGCACACACATATACCTTTCACCATCAAACAAACAAGATAGAAAGCCAACAATGAGTGCATTATTCACCATCCTTGTTTCGATATTTTTGTACGTGTGACAATGAGGCACATAAAGATGACAAAACACCACTGATGATGAAACCTACAGGATTTAAAATTCAGTGTTGCAAAAAAAATAATAAATTATGCATGTTATGATATGTTTTTACGACATCTAAACATTTGTTCAGCTTGTTCTTGTCTTTGTGTCACCAAAAAAGAATCAACTTCTGTCACTGTTGTTACACATGATTTCAGACTAGCCTTTTCTTGTGGATGTGGAAGATGGCAAAAATATATTCATTAAATAAGAACAGAATGTTCAAGACCAACTACTTGCCTGCTTAGGTTTTGAGCAATTTCACAATGCACAAAGATGTTGCTATACATGAGGTTGGGGAGGGTAGGTGGAAATCTTCATTTCATTAGGGGGAGATTTTCAATAACTGCATGTACAAATACATGAACACAAGGATGGGGAAAAATGGGTTATGACAAAGGAGGACACATTTTCACTTGTGGATGCTGAAGGCACTGCAGCACTACTGAATGAAGATAATACTGTTTAGTTTCTACACATATGCCCCTGGTGAAGTTCCTGATTGTCAAAGTACAGTCTGGAAACAGAACTATACAATAATCAAAATTTGTATGTGCCTCCTCTGTCATAGCCAATGCTTGAATAAAATTGCATGTTGATTTTGCTTTTGTTACCTTATTCTGATCATTAGACCTTATAAAAACCTCTTTTATGTTAAACATACCAGCAGTTTACAAGTAAGGGAATTAATATTCAGGTATCAAAAATCTCTAGAAATGTCAAAAAAGGTACTTAACCTTATTAAACTTAATGTATAACTGATCATTGACTTGTATTTCTACTTACTGTTGATTTTGGTCATGTGACCCAACAATTGTCACCAGTGGATTGAGGTGACAAGCATGTCCAGTTTATGTATCTACAATGGATGATTTTTCAAGCACTTATTTAGGTGTAGATTAACACATTCTTTCAGCAGAAATTGTTTACACACACCTCTAGAAACTGATTGAAAATGTGCAAAATCTCCTTTGCTTTGACTGTTTGCTGAACGCTTCATCTATCTGGAACTGTTGAAAAGACCAAAAGAGTCTAGTTGGGGGAATGGCAGTGGGGTTGTGGAGGTCCCTATGTAGATTCACGTAGCTGATTCTATTTCATTGTTTCATTTAACCAGTTGATGGCTCTTTTGTCTTGCCGATGCCCAGTTGGCATACGAGCGTTATGCACATTTTTTAACAGCTTTTAACAATCCCTTTGAAAGCTGGAAGCCCTCATGCTGTTCAGTCTGCTGGATTCCTTGCTTATTAAACAATAAAATGGTAAGGGGACACCACCTAGCCTTAATGTCCTTGATTTCCTGGCTTGCCAACTTTAGTAGCACTTTAGGACCACTTGCTTTTTTGACTAATCTCAAATCATCCCCAAAAAATAAGGTTCTTGGCATTTTAAATTTAAATGCATTTTAATTAAGGGTAATAATTAAGTAAATACAAGAATGAGTAACTGGGAAAAATAATTTTAAGTGTTAAATTTTCAATCAAGTGAAATTATGTGTTGGGGAGTTGAAGAGCAAGGAAATTACAATGTGTGGTCAAAAAGGCTGTTAAACATTCAAACATTTTTACATATGAGTACTCCATATAGCCCCAGGAGACAGACACAAAGACTACACTGAAATTATGATATACAAATGCAGTTGCTTTATTGTAAAAACAATAATTGTAAAGTTAGGCAGTCTTTGACTAGATGCACTTTTATCATTAAAAGGCAGTGGATTCACTGAGGACCACACATTGGAATAAAATCCATAGTAAAATACCAAGATCTTTATCAGTTAAAAAGAATCCACAATAGCACAATCAGTTATTCACAAAACAGCAATGATTCTGTTAACAAGCTTTTAGTAGGCACAGCACTAATATTGTTAGAAAAAGTTACAATTAAACATCATTAAACATCGACATTAAAATGGATCTAATGAGTATTTCAGCCATTCGAATAAAGAGAGCCTTTAATGATCATCATCATCTAATTTTATTAACTGTTTTGTTTATCCTTTGGAAACAACGACTGAGCACGTTTCCGCACCGGCTAAAGATAGCCTTATTTGAGAGGGAAAGTTTGTGTGTCAAAAAGTTGTAGAATCATTGAGCAGAGTGCTGATGTCATTGCTGTGACTATTGCTAACTCAAACAAAACCTTCCTGTTGCTCAATGATTGAGCTAATCATCATGTTCATATGAGATTTTATCAACAATGTTTCTGACTAATGTTAAAAGAATATTATTTTAAATCATTTTGTAGGGTAGAAGTAAAGAGCTGAGCAATCAAGATGAATGCTTGGCTAGACCTTCTGTTCTAAAACTATGGATAGAAAACTAGCATCATTGCTGTGTCAGGTCAAGCAATAGGGCAAGAGCCTTGGCGTACGTCTCCAGTAGGAATGCCAGATGCTAGGTATTGCAGACGATCATTCAGGTGAAGATTACGTATACATCCAACAAATGTCTCATTGGTGAGCAGACCCTTCGCACCTTTGTCTGCAAAAAAAGACATCAATGTTTTTAAAACAGAGCCATTAGAATGAACAGCAGACCATGTTAGGAGATGTATTATTTTTTAAATATGACTATAATACTAAGGCATTTTCAAGAAAAGTACAAAATAAAAAAGCAGCATATCTTTATCCATGATTCATAGTAACATACCTATTAGCAAATATGACTGTTTCTGCTCAGTTCATAGGAGCCACCAGAGGAGAAAACTTGAATCTCAGAGAACATGCAACATTCTTTGAATATTAAACTACTTTCTTCAATGTGTGCACATGTGTATGTGTGTGTGTGTGAAAGCCAGCATGCGCATGCACATGTTCACGTACATCCATCATATGTGTGTGTGTGTGTGTATCTGTGCGTGTGAGATGGAAGGCAGAGAAAGAGTAAGAAGGGGGTGGAAATGTCGAGTTTAATTGCATGATAATGATAAATTTATAGAGCGGTTTATCCCACCATCAAAGGCAGAATAATAGTCACAACACATACACGGATGCATGCAGCAGAACATGCAAACATTAAATCTATAGAATGCCATATCGCAGGATGAAAGATATGTAGTTCATGTTTGCTCTCAGCTTGCTCAGTCCAGCTGAAGCACTGTAAGCAGGACTGCAGATGCTCTTATCTATACCAGTTCTAGTAAAGTTGGTTTATATAGCGCCCTATCCCTGCCCATCGGGCAAGCTCAAGGCGCTTCACAGTAGATGGTGTACAGTCCAAATAAGCTGACAACATAACAGAATGACATAGGTTGTAGCAGACTGTGTACTCCACACCAACAGGTGGATTCAGCCAAAGTGGGAGCTTCAAACATGATGAAACGGAATTTCCCAATCAATGTGACCTCTTTTCTGGAGAGAATAGCAGTTAAGAGGCTTTGAACAGAACTTAGTTATTCGCTCTGATTTGAGGAATTAGCATCTTTCAACGGCACGTTGATTTGAAAATAATCTTGCAATGCGTTAGAAAATCAGCTTAAAGCCACCTGGCTGTTACCTCTCTTTACAACAGAAAGGCGTCAAGGCTGAGTCTGTGCAGTGGCACCAGGTTTCATAGGAAATGAATGTTTTGAAATAGAAAGCACAGCCGTTAAAGATTTCTAATATATGAAAACAGCACATTACTTCAGTGTGTCCTCAGAAAAGGTCAAATGTTACATACCTGGAAGACCACCTACGTAAAGTGGGTCATTGGTGTCAGCAGCAGTCACTTTTGCAGAGCCAATGCCTGGTTCTGGAGCTTGTACTCCATCCACCAGGAGTGTCACCACATTTTTGTTCTTGTTGGCTGTATAATAAACATGCCCAATGTAAGTACACATTCACATGCATGATAACACACACACACACACACACACACACACACACACTCTACAAAACTAATCAACATTATTGGCGACATTTTATAAGCTTCTTAAAATTACCATGTCTTCTATTTTCCTGATCTTCACATTAAACAGTTTAATTTAGAAACTAGAACCCAGTGCTGTTCAATCTTTTTTTCACTGGGAGAGAGTAGTATGCTATGAATTTCCATTTTATTTAAGTTTCCTTGAAGAAATTTACAAATTTTTTCCATGAATGTATTGGAACAGCCTGGGGTACTCTTGTTGCTTACCTTCTATTTTATGCCAGTTGCCATCACAAAGGCTGTTTATTGCAGGAGGTGTGAACACTGTCGTCATGGGCCCAGCACCATTGTCTGCAGACAGGATTACCTGAAAACGAAAATGCAGTTTTAACACATAAAGCAAGTGAAGAAATATTGTAAGGCACTCCATAAACCATGGCCATTCCTGCAAAAATTGGTCTTCATATTCTGATTACTCTGCATAATCTCCATATTAAGTAATCTCTGAATGCATTTACTGAACAATACTTTTCTTCAGCAGACTCACTTATGTTTGTCTAACTCTAAAATACCCAGAACCTAGATATATTTCTAGATATTTTGAAAACAAATGTATGTGCAATTTGACACAAATTATTGTGCATACAGCAGGTAAAACATCATTTTTAGCTTGAAAATATGATCCACAGCTAAGTGACAATAAACACTGGGGGACAAAGTTACACAGAATAATGTGTCTAAAAAGAGTGCCTGTCAGCACATCTGACCTTGCCCTCCACAAGCTGCAGGATGACAAAGTCCATTGAGCCATGAACTGCAAGCAGCACTCCACTTGATGAGCGCGGTCGCACATCCATTTTTATCTCCATGTCTCGACCGACTTTGAATAAGTCAACTGCAACATTCCACAGCCAGGGTTTTCATGAAATTGTGTTGAAATTACATGAGCCTTACAATCAAAGAACTTCACAGCCACTCTGTGAGGCTAAATCTATCTACTCACATTGTTGCACATATCCTCCAGAACTTGAGAAGAAAGTGCCCGTCTCAAAGGCTGCTGAACATGGTGTGATTTCGGTCTCTTTTATTGGTGTGCCAAACTCCTCATCATGCACACGTACATTGCGTATGCACCCTGGGAAACTGACAGCACCAGCCTTTTGGCAGGTGCAAATGGAAACCTCAAGGTTAATAAAATTCTTTAAAACATCAACAGAAACAGGACATGGAGTGAATTTTGATTGGTCTGCCAGATCTGATCTACTAATCCATCTTCTATTTTAATAGAGTTCATTGCACATATCAAAAGATATTGATGTCAAAATTATAATCATGCATAGTGCTAATTGATCTCACTTGATTATCTGATATACTTCTGAGTTTAGTCTTTTAACATTAAAGACAAAAAATATCACACAAAAGTACAGAGGTTATACACTGAAGATTTATGCATAGAATTTGATGTTAACACATCATTGTAGATGCAGGAGGAAAGAGACATGCATATCAAAACTTTTCAAAATCTTACCATTCATAGAGATGAAACGGCTGTACATGACTTAACTTACCCCAACATTATCAAGTGCTGCCTTGGCCACTGCCTCTGACAGACCTCCTATGAAGTAGGGTGACACCACATTGATAGACCTGGTATTACCAGGTGATTCTCCTGTTGCTACAATGTTCCCATCTATTTCTAGGGTACCCTGTTTCTGTGTGCGAGCAAAAACAGCCTGGAAAAAAAAGATTTCAGGTTTGTAAAATGCTGAAGAAAAGCTGATTTCTACAATTTGTCTGTAAAATGAACAATGGCTCTTCCATTTTTTTTATTATTATTATCATCTGAAAGCCAACAACTAAAGCAATATCAAAGCTTCTAAACAGGTTATGTAAGCATGCAGAGAAAGAACAGCATGTCCAAGATGAAATCAGAACCCAAGGCATCCGGTCCTCACTATATTAGTGTTTGAACCACTGCGCCATAAGGACCACCCAAATCTGCTCTTTTAAAAAAAGCATAAAACTACCCCACGTAGATCACCATGCTGGAAGGCAGGGCAGTCCTAAATTGGATACAGACCATTCTACCACTCAGAAAAACAAGTGGTAGAAGACTTTCAATATTATTGACTAGGAACAAACAATGTTTTATCTTACCTTGTGCCACTGGCCATCATTATATGTTTCTGGACCACTCAGTGTTCCTGTGCCACTACCACAGTTAAAGCTATATGTAATTCTCCCCTCTTTCATATACAGCCCAATAAAATCAATATGTTTAGCATCTGCCACATAGAAGATCAGTCCATTTCTTCCTGTTGTTTTGAATTCCACAGAAAATGCAGACCTGAAGACAGAGCAAGATCAATCTATAATCATCTTCAAAACAATATTGTGATTCATTGCACTGAACAGGCTCTTTGAAGAAAACATTATTTATTGACAGACAAGGGTATATGCTGGCATCCACCTGGATTAGCATTTGAGAAATACAAAAGCTGTTAGTGTCTGAAAGAATCTCAAAGAAAATGTCTTTTATATAAAAGAGAAAAAAATGTCTGCTATACAAGAGACAGAAATTACCTAATACGAATGCGAGCTTGTTGTACTTGATATTCTTGACGGCTATTACTGGTCAACCCAAAGCGCACGCCACTAACTTCAGCATCTTCAGCTATGCTTGGTTCCAGTGGCAATGCACACTGATAAAGAGGCATTGTTGTTGTTTCCATCACCACAGGGGTTCCTGTCAATGCAAGCACAGATTTGCTAAGGTCCCTAAGTAAAAGAGTTTGCTAGTAAATGGGTAATGTCAAAACACACCACCAAATAGAATTACTAAACAATACAGTGATGCTCTGATAATATAAAAGTGTTTACATATCCATACTTTTCATTTTTACACATATGTATCATTTTTATTCTTTTCGTTCCATCAGCTTTTGAGAAGATGTTTTTCACACAAACCCTCTTCCTCAATTGGAGGTGCTGCCGTTACCACAGATATTTGTGCTTCTTGTTCTTCTTTTAGTTCCTTATCAGATTTGGTGGGACACTCCACCAAGGACACACCCTGGCGATGAGCATCAATGATGTTGGCAAAGTTTACAAACCTGCATCACATGATAAAACAAAGCATTCTTTCATTCTATTCTTACCCACTCAATGATAACAAACTGAGAAAACATGACAATCAGCCTATTCTCTTCAATTTCTCTAAAATTGTTTGTCTGAAAAAAATTAGACTTGAGTGTCAATAACTATTTGAAAATGAACACAGACACTAGACAATAAAAATGGATATTGCTAAAAATAAAAAACTTGGCCCATTTAAGTTTGCTTTGCTGTTTTGCTGTATCTATAAATTGCAGGAAACATGCATGTATTTGTCTCTAACTTTTTAATTCATTTTTCTGAGGAAAATATGTTGGCCTAATTTGTGTGGATGTGGAGAGGAATCAGCACCAAAGGGAGGCAGCTGTGCAACTTTTGTTCCAAAACAGTCCTTTAAATTGGCATAAAAGAAACAAAGTAAATGTCTTAGTAAAGGATAATAATTACTTCTCATTGACAGTGACATCCCCTATGCAACCAATCAGATGCTCAGTGGTTGGTGCAGCCCCACCCTTGATGCTATAGTCACGGGGCACTCCACCCAAGTAGATGGGTGTTGTAGTTAGCAGAGAAGGACTTCCTGTTGCCGTTAAGCTCAGCATCTCGTGGTCATCAATATTCATTGTTAATCTGCAACAAAACAACCCAATATCTATTAACACTTAATACCTACCCTGTCAGATTTTATCACACCAACATTACAAGATAATGTTTCAGTAATCAAATATTTCTACAATCATCTCTCTCAGGTAGTCTTATCAGGAATTTATAGGGCTGGGCAAAGTAATAGCTTCTGTAACAAGTCCATGTTTTTCTTTCCTTTAGTCAAATACATCACATTATATTTCTCAATATTACTGACTGCCTCTTTGTAGCTCATCAAACTCAATTTAGAGAAAAATGGACATCTTATAAAGCATCTTTCCCCTCAGTAATTTTAAATAACTTGGTGCCAAAAGTCAGAAGCATTTCATATTAAGGTATTCCATGTCTGTGATTTCAGAAACCCTTGAAGCTGAACTTACTCTTGTTGCACCTTCATGATGGAGACATAGTGCCAGTAACCATCATTGTAGGTGTTGACACGACTCACAAGATCCATTGTGTCACCTGCTGGCAAACTTCTAACCACAATCTTGCCATCCACCACACTCACACTAAAGACACTGTCCTGCAAAAAACAATAACTGTTGAGCATTTCATCTAAATCACTTCCTTGATAAAGTTAGAACATCACTGATTTTGCAAAACCACAAAGTATCACTCTAGTCTTATTTTTGCATTAGTCTGGCATCAGATATTGGACTAATTGGTGGAGTTTCATGAGAGGAAAAGGCACCAGGGGCAGCACTGTTTTCCCCAGCATGATTCCATCTCCATCATCTTGGTGTTCTTCATATCCTTTATCCATTGCATTATGTTCTTGTACTTCATCTTTATGTTGTTCTGTGTGCCTATATGTATCACCACATCCATTGTCTCTTACTTAATGTTCATTTATCATTACTGCTCAGCACAGAGAGTGCAACCTGTATTGGTGGTGATGTTACCTGTGGTTCATCAGCAATATACAGCAAAAGAGCTTGGCTTTGCCTGGTCCGCATCTTGAATGTAATATTAAACTCAGAACCAACTCCACCCTCTAAATCCACAGCCATGAAGCGATCAGGATGAGCTTCATTAAAAGTTGCAATACGAGCCACCTGTAACAATATAATCATCATCATAATCACAATAACCAACAAATTATTACAAAATGCTGTTATAGCAAATTATACATGAACCATAAGTAACAGATAATGCAAAATATAAAAATGTAATGCAAATGACAAAATAGAAATGTATGCACAAATATCATTGTTGAGATCTTTGTAAAAGTCAGTAGCTGCAATATTCCAAGCCGTTTTTACAAGAGATTGGTGGAAAACATATACACTTTTTTTTCATCTCACACCAATTAAATTTTTTTAAATCTTTTCCGTATTACTGATATATATTTTTTTTTAAATCACAAAACCTGCAAATTGTATAACCTGTACGGTGTGCAAATGGATCACCTTATTACTGTTGAGATGAATGAAGCCTACATGTTTAATAATAAAAAAAAATGTGTAGGTAGATAACACTTTTTTGTGTGTGGTGGATACTATGGTCAGACATTGTAACAGAAGACAAAACAATCATATGTAAGCCTTACCTTGGCTGGGCAGCCCCGCAGAACTCCCTTTGCACGTAGATTTTCATTAAGATCCCAGGGCAAATTGCCAAACACAACATTTCGAATGCATCCATCAAATCCATGGCTGCCTACATTGCTGCAAGTGCAAATGTGCATGTGTATAAATGCACGCAAACACACAGTTTATGCAAAGAAATCTGTTTTGTATTGATAATAATCAGCTGGAATATACTGATAATGATTCTCTTCTATTTCTCTGAACTAGACATCTCTGTGTCTGTCTGTTGTGTGTATAAGGTTAACACATCACAGGATATTCAAAAATGGTTTATGAAAGGAAAGGAACTGGCCACATTGTTTTATCTAGGACAGGTGTGCCCAACCTACCGGCCGTGGGCCACATCTGGCCCCCAATGGTATCTCAAGCAGCCCGCTCATTTCAACTGGATGCAGGGTGACATCACCCTGATGCCGCCAAAGGGTAGCCCTTTTGTTGCCGTACATACAATTTTTGGTATATCGCGGCATAATTTCGTTTTTAATGTCGGCAGGATTCTGGCAAAACTGCCATGTTCTGGCCCCCAAGATTTTATATCATGTCAAGTGTGGCTCTCAGGCGAGAAAAGGTTGGGCATCACTGATCTAGGACTAGCATGTTTTTATCTAGGACTATAATGGTTTTATGCAGTACTCCTCTACCACTGTAATGTGTTATGAGACCATGACTCTATAGAAAACTGAATAGTGTGACACCAAGTGTGCACATATGACATTCTCATCGTACACGCTATATCTGAAACATCTGAACTTGTTAGAAGAACATGTTCATAAAACATGCAATATTAAGACCTGAGGCTAGCTACTCAAGCATTTATGTTGTTTCTGCACTTTAAAGTGATTAGGCTCTATGTCAAAGTGTGGAAAACTAGAATCATTGCTTTGGACCTGATCTGTTTACTTTGAGGAAACTAAAATTTGATCAAAGTCATGATGCACCACTTACACTGAAGGAACAAGTATTTGGTCAAAGCCTCCAATAAAGATGTCTTCTGTCGTTGACAGGTCTACCAGGGAACCTGGTGAGGACTTTCGGTCAACTGTACCAGAGAAAAGTATTCTTTTCAGCTCTCCAATTTATTATCAAACAATGTTTTATTTTATTGCTACAAGTATCCTGTATGAGGTCTGGATGTGATGAAACTTTTAAAAATATAATTTATGTCTTTAGTAGTTCAACATCAACACTGAACAACATATTTAAACACAATAACAAAGGAAACTAAACCAATGCATTTCCCACCTTTGAAAAAATGCCCCAGACAGATCATTATGTAATTAATTTGTTTTGTAACAGGGGTTTCAAGTTATTCTCAGGAATAATGCAATACCACAACTCTCATGGGATTCAGTTCTACAAACCCAGATCCAGTTCTACAAATGATGCACAGTCCTGCAAGTCATCTGCCACTAACAAGCAAGTAATAATAATAATAATAATAATAATAATAAAGTATATTTATCTAGCGCTTTAACCCACCATCAAAGGCAGGCTCAAAGCACTTGACAAAATAGGTAAAAACACATAAACATAAAATAATGGGCGCTGATATCAAAAACAATGAGATTATTGTGTGACCCTGTATAGCAGCCACTCATGTTAAGTAGATGAACGCCATCAGCACAGATGCAGTCAGTAACCTTGCCATCTGTCACTAACAATCAAGCTGTGGAAAAACTGGCCTGCTCTTCTTCTTTGATTTTCAAGTCAACAGAAAAAATGCACTGATCCAAATGGTTTAATGAAACTCACCTTCCTTCTCATCCATCCTCAACAAGCCTTGCTGGTTCTGGCGAACAACAGTGACGGAATGCCACTGTCCATCATTGTACTTGTCTGTCGAGGACAATACCACTGGACCTCCACCCAAGTCATACTGGAACACCACACGTCCTTCCTTAAGCTCAATGGACAGAAAATCGCGTTTGTAGTCTCCCATATAAACAAGCAGTCCACTCTCAGAGTACGTCTGGAACTGCAGCTGGACTTCTGATTTTCTCGGGCGTAGACCCAGTTGGTCACGGTTCAGTACCACGTAGCCCATGCCGTTGAAGCGCATGCCATTGGTCACAATCTCTTTCATCACATCTCTGAAAAAAGGGATCTTCATTTTGGTGATGTGATGGGTATCATAGTTAAACCTGATTCAACTTTTAAGTAGAAGGGACAGAAAAACTGCCAAAAAAGATGAGACGACTGATAATGCCACTATGTATTTGTGATCAGAACATGGAAAATATAAAAATGACAAAAGTGCAATAAGCTTAAAATTGATCCTCTGCTTCTGCTACTGCTTACCTACCCTGATAAATAAGGTCCTTCTGTAACTGGTCATATACCCTGATAAATAAGGTACTCATCACTTTTCTAGTCATGGCGCCAATCAGGCATAAAATCTGTAACTTGCTTCAAAGTCAAACATGGAAATGGCAAGGCTGCTGAACCTCCTGTTCATATATTTCACATTTTCACATAATTAAATCAAGAAGACAAGCAAGAATGAAGTCCATATTACCTTGCTAGTTCCCCTCTCAAATTATTTTCAGCATCCACAAAGTTCCACAGTCCAACAGGGTCATCATCAAATTTAATATCTTCAAGAGAACCTTGAAAGAAGGTGGTTGTCACAGGCAACTGAAAAAACATAACATAAAGAATATGGTGCATCTGACATGAACTAGCTCATGCAGATGAGTTGTGAAACCACTGCATGTAAATCCTCATTCTGGAAAAATTATTTTTGCAAAATTGTTTTGATATGAGGGTCTTGTGACTGTTTTGGTCTTGGTTTTACATGGTAATTAATTACTTTTTTGGAATATGTGATTTACAGTTGATAAAGTATGGCAGTTTTCTTAATCTGTTATTGAAAGGGAAGTCACCTCCACATCAGTAGGCACACCACCCAAATAGAACTTTGTGGTGGCTGGGTTCAGTTCTAGCACAGCAAATGTTCCCTCTGAAGTTCCCTCCACCTTCTGATCGTCCTGCCTGTCTGTGCGGATAGTCAGGGTCCCTGTCTTGCCAGTACTGAAGCAAAAATGTATTTACCAATTAACCAGTTATTCTTTGAGCTATGTGAACACAGGAAGGACTACTCTGAATACTGCAGGACACGCGTCCACAGGCACACATATTATTTCTGCTCTGGTACAGTCTGTAGTCTCAAGGTAGCATGGCTCCTGCAAAGCATGGCCGCAAGTGTCTGCCATGTGGCCTGAACCACCCAGTTCATCAACTCTGGAGCCTTCCAAGTGTGCTCATTGTCTACTACCACTGGTCAGTGTCTGTTGGAGACACCACACTAAGTACACAAATCAAATAGCAATGATGTAAAAATACAGTGACCATACCGTTCTGCAATGGCCTGGTGCCACTGTCCATCATTCACTGGCATTAGGCTGACAATGCGTGCCATGCCAGAGCCCAGGTTGTACTTGTAGACCAAGAAACCACCCTCCAACTCCAGAGACAAGAAGTCACTCTGTAACAAAATATGCAAACATGTATGAATAAAAGTGTGTACACAAAAGAAAAAACTCAAATGTGTATGGGCACTTGCAGGGGGCGCACACAAAACACAAACAAAATGTCATAATTAGAAACAAATGAAATGTCATTATTAAAAACACAAAATGTCATTATTAAAAACACAAAATGTCATTATTAAAAACACAAAATGTCATTATTAAAAAAATTTCTACCCTTATACTTTAAATGATTTCTTTTTCCTGCATATTTTTGATGCATGTATATAGAAAGGATATCCATACAAATGATTTATAATACATCTATG
>SMMW01000189.1:0-37779 GCA_004794655.1 Marisa cornuarietis | reverse complement strand
AGGCAGACGGCGAGAGTGAGAAAGAGAGAAAGAGAAACAAAAAAAGAACACCCAAAGTAGTGTTGCTTCTATTTGTGGATTTTTTCCGGAACATTGCAACTGAGATAGTCTTGTGTGAAGTATCCACGAAATATTTGAAGCACAAAGTACAAAATACTGTCTGGACTCCTTGGACGGTAGGTCTTAACAGGGTTTGTCGCGTGATCCAGGGTACATGAACTTTCAAGTCCCATCACCACCGGACACTCTAAATGAGTTCCCATATTTTTTAACGGTGCTCTGTGGGCGAATATTTCTTGCTTAATCACCTAGTAGACTCAGACATTATTAAATTAAACCCATTTCATTCGTTCTATTCCACTTCCATCATTTCATTTTTTTTCTTCTCTTATTTTCTTCCTGTCCTTTTGCACTTTCTCTTCTGTCTTTATTTGTTTCTTTCTTTTTCTTTCCTTGTCTATTTTTTCTCTCTTTTACTGTCATGCTGGTCAGCGGCAGTGTCTGCTCTGATTGTCGGTTCTTTTTCTATTAAAATTAGAGAGTAGTTGTTTCTCCACTCATCACACTTTTGTACAAAAGTTCATAGTTTTCCTGCTCTTGTCACTGAGAAAGTTAGTTCACAGCAAATGTGAGGATTGTTACACACGGTAATGTTGCGGGAGGAAGGCGAACTTTTAGAACAGGTAAACCCCTGTTGTTCCTCCGAGGGGCATTTTGATTGTTAAAGCTTTGTTTTCGGACCATACACAATTATTGAAGGTTCGTCTGCTGTGATTAGTTAAGCTGTAGTCTGGCTCAGTGTGTTAATATTTTGTAACACTTACTCCCCCAGCCTACCTGGCACTGACTGTCCTGTGAATCACCACAGTCCAGGCCGCCGGGACCCGACGAGAAGTTTGCTAGTCTGTCTTGCCATGTATTCGTCTGTGTTCTGTCTATCCCGTGATAGAAGTTCCGTGCTTCTTCCTCAAAATGTCCGTTATTATCATGATTCACTTCATATAAATTTACATTACTTTCTAGTTCAGCCAGCGGTTGTCTCGGCAAAGCCGGACCAAATGATTTCGAGGGCCGGACATTCTCTTCTCCTCTTTTAGAGAATTGTGTTCAGCCATAACGAGCGTGTGATGAGGGTTAATCCATCCTGTTTTTTACCTACAGTCACGTAAATTTTTTTTAAAATTCCTTTTCGATTCGAACGGTCACATTTCGGGATATTCATAAAGATTGTCCTGACAATTATAATCTTTTATTTCGTACGGTTGACTGGTTATTGTGGTTAGCTAGCATCGTGTTGTAAGCTCACCGTCTGCCCCTTTGTATTTGGTTCCCTTTTTTATTTAGCAAAGATGTCTATCCTATATTTGCAATGAGGAATCAAGTATTTTCTCTTCAATCATCAAGACACAGTCGCATAATTTCAAAATCACGCCATCAACATGCTTATTATTAGCGATTTGTCGCTCACTCAGTCATTCGTCCCTCGACTCGTACCGGTCGTTGTCGGGGGAGAGCACGTGGACAGTCGCGGCAGTTGACAAGACCCGCCACTCACGTCTGCTTTAGGCAATAGTCAGCAGTTCCTGTACACGATGACCAGTCCACTCGTTCAGTCCACCAGTTCATCAGGCAGTTCTTTCTCTGGCCAAGGCACCTTCAAGGACATCCTCGACATGGTGTGCCAGGTGACATGGCCAATCAGATCATCAGGCCGGTGACTGTTACAAGTAAGGGTTGGAGGTGTCCTACGACTGAGTGTAATGAGTTAGGGGCAGGTCTCCATTGTTTCGTGTGTGACTGGTGTCTTGTGTTTGACGTCTTGTGTACGTCATTTGTTCGTCGTCATTTTGGGAAAAGAATGACGTAAAAGGAAGAGACAAGAGGGTTCCATGGCCAGATAGAAAAGAGAGAGCAGCGAGTTCTTCATCTTCCATAAATCAACTAGAAATCTCTTCACCTCCATCCCCACCTACTGGGGGCTCGTCAAGCGTGGTGTATGTGTGTAATATGTGTCGTGGGTGTGCAAGGTAAGTGTATGTGCGTCCTATTACACGGAGGCAATAGTGTTTCCTACAAAGTCGTAAGATGGATGTTCTTTGTATGAGATCCGGAGCAGCCTCCTCACGGGCTTGCTCTCAAATGCCCGGATTCTCCTCTCCATGTGGGCAAGTAGAGAATGCATTTCACATCCGTAAAGCGGGTACTAGGAGGGATTTCTACAGATTTATACTAAGTACTAAACCTGATGTGATGCCCTGTGCCAGGCATGTCTAGCCTCGCCATTGCCGCTGTTGCTGTCGTGATCCTGATGCTGATATCTGTTGTGGAGTTGCCGTCCTTGGAGAGGGTGGATTCCAAGTACTTCAAACCGATTACCTCTCAGATTCGTACTCTGTGAATGTTCTAAACTGAAAGTGAATGAATCATATTACATCTTTCTTCACCAACTTGACCATACTCTTTACACAGCCCTCCCTCATTTATTGTCAGTTAGATAGAGGAATCATTGTTACTTAGACTGTTTGTGGCACAGTCTGCCTCACATCTCACTCCGCGTTCCTAAATGTGAATTTTGTTTGGGTGAGACTATCTTTCTTCCCTTCCACTAAATTGCCACATGTTATCCCACTTGCAACATCTTGCGCCTCTCGATGGCAATGAAGTGGGTGTCGATGGCTATTCTCTGACCGCAAGATGCAATTACCTGACTTTATCTTTTGAGCTGGTGGGGATTGAGGGAGAGAACATATACAAGAACAAGCATCCTGGCTTGTACACGTGTGCTGGAGGTCCTTGTGGAATCCGTAGTTTTCTCTGTCGTACTTAAGAGATCGACAACCAGCCATCGCATCGTCGACAAAGTTGTCTGCGGCTTTGATGTGCAGAAACAGTCAAAGGAATAAAATAATTGGCGACAAGGATGAAGAAGGATAAAAAATGAAGGAATAAAGTCATAAATGTACAATATATTCTAGTCATATAAACGTTATCAAATTCATTTCTTTCATAATCTTCGATAAAGTTTGTTCTTTCACATACGCATCTAAGCATGTACACATTCATAATTTGTTAAACTCTGTAGAGTTGTTTATACCTTCTACACTTTAATATACTAATCCTAACTCGAAAAGGTTCAGAGAGCTTTGCATTGTTTCTTCCCGAATAAGAGAAAAGAAAACGACAAAAACAGTGAAACTGCAGTAATTTCTCTCTTTCTTTCTCTCTCTCTCTCTGATATAGTAAGTGGCTGTTCATAGCTCGGAGTCAGATTTTCTGGGGCTCAGAGAGTTTCAGGCTACAGACGAGAAGGGTGGTCAGCAAGAGTACTTAGATGTTGTCATGGGTCTTCTTCATTGTACTAAACCTCTCGATGGCTTGCCTCCCTTTTGTCTTCACTGTCCAAGAGAATGTATTCAGAGTCTCGTGAGAGTTCTCGTCGCATCATCAAAGCCTGGAGTTGAAAAGCATAAAAGTCTCGGGAGACCTCGAAAGATGTGTATATATATATATATATTGAGAGAGAGAGAGAGACAAAATGTAGGAGCTCATCTGTTGTAGGTAGGCTGCATGGAGGACACAATTCTACATGTCCAGGTGTTTCCACCGAATATTCCGACATATTTTCGGTGAAAGTGTGAGGTTATGTTTTTTGGGTTCTGCTGCTTTTATTGTTGGGTTTTGTATACGTATGTGTGTGTGTGTGTGTGTGTGTGTGTGTGTGTGTGTGTGTGTGTGTGTTCGCTGAACCACCCCACCTATAATCCATTTTCAATATTTCAAGCCTCTTTTCTTTTCCTGCGCCTTTGCCCACAATATCTTTGTTCTAAGTGTTGACCTCCCCCCCCCCCACTGCCCCGCTTACTAATTGTGGTGAGTGAGTGTCTTGACTGTCTGCACTTGTCTTGTGCAGGGCGTTGACATCAGACAAGATGGTGCGACCAAGCTTGGTGCCTTCTGCTGCCGTAATGGTGTCTTTACTTCTCCTTACCTACACAGGTGAGTTTGTGCTCAGGTAGTCACCTTTACTCTCTCATAGGTACGGGGTGGGTCTTCTGAGATGTTGGTCTTGCACCTGGGGCCGACAAAATCTTCACACAACAATCCTGAGACACACCTGAACACAGACCCAGGCTACAGGAAAATAAACAGCACACACGTAGATCATCTAAAAGATTGAAAAGGCAGAGGCTTCTCTTCAAACCGTTTTGGTTATATTCTTTTCAAAACTTAATGCCATTAACACTGTCATGATACATTTATAGTTATGCGTGTATGCCAGCCACAAAAGATTCCTGAATAAGATCGACAAACATTCATGTGTTCTTATTCTCTTATTCTCTTGGTGCTATAGAAGTCTGAAGTCTGGTTTGACTGATTCATAAACAGATTTTCCCGTCTTTTATGTCTGTTGATGTGTCTTTAGTCGTTTGTTTGCTGAAATGTTTCGGTCTGTGTGCGTATGTTATTTACATTTTGTATTTGTTTGAATGTGTGCTTTTAGTGGTTTGAATCTGTATTCAGAAATATTTTTTAACCGCATCGAGTGTAGTGTACAGTGGAGAAATGCGCTAAGAAAATATCATCATCCTCCTCAATGTTATTATTAATTATGTTGACTTATCAACCGATGACTAAAGTACGAGATGACAGTGCCCTCGGGTGTTTACCATCTGTCAAGCACTGTCACTAATGATTACCAATGGTGTAAACTGCTCTCTGTTGACTGAGTACTACTCTCTGTCACAATGATGTCCTGTGTGTCAGACTGGGGTAGCCGCTGCTCCACACAGTAGTACCCTGTGTGTGTGTGTGTGTGTGTGTGTGTGTGTGTGTGTGTGTGTGTGTGTGTGTGTGTGTGTGTGTCCGGCTGTAGTGGCCAGGAACCTTTTAAAGTAGTTTCCTGTGTCTTGTTGTTGTGCCCAGCCCCTGATGGATACCTAGACCCAGGTGTAAGTGGCTTGTCTCGTTGTTGTATGTATCACCCAGTGGTTTGTCACATGGACTAAAGAACCTAAGCTTGCTGCTCAGATTGTGGCAGCAACAACCTCTCGCACCCACCCAGTAGCTGCTCCATAGTCGATATTGTCCATATCTGTTCTGATAATTGGCATCAAACACAGGGGATGTAGCTTCTTTTTGTGATCAACAAATAGAAAAGCTTAACAAAGATTCAAGCATTTTGTCAATTTTTCTCTAATAATTGTGTTACTTGTTGATAGTATTTTTACTTTGTAACTAGAACTTAATTTGTAACTAAAACTTTTTATATAGTTATTGAGCACATTTCTCAAGTTTAAATTGTCCATTGGGATTAATAAAGTTGGTCATTGTCATCATCATTGGTCTGCGGGAGCGGGTGCCTGGATTTATAAGGGAAGTTAAACACGGCAGACGGAATGAATTTTGCGTGGGTGAAGAAAGTTCCCTCTGAGTTCATGAAATAAAAAGCTTAGTTCACATAGCAGCGGGAACATTATCGTTGCAAGAGAAAATTCTTGAAAAAAAATCTTGCAAGTAAAGGCACCGGATGAGCCATCTGAAACTTGATGATAGCCAGCTTCATCAAATCAAAGATAACGAGGACTGTCTGACCTCCTTTGCGCCGCAATTAATTCGTAGATCACCACTGCGTGCGGGGCTTTGCTGGAAAGACCTCCTTTCACTTTTATCACATAAAATGCAGGATTGAAGATGCATTAGGAGTCGAGATCTTTCTCCCGATACAATCTCTAGCTCTCGTGTCACGAAAGATCTCAAGCAGTATGTCGAGGCTTTGCTACATCCGAGGGCCAAGGAAGTGAGTGCCGTCATCTTGATAAAGTCAAATCAGCATTTATTGTATTGACCGCAGCTTGATTACTGCCACTAGTCAGCTTTTGCAGACCTTGTCTTTTGGCGGATGCGGTGAACGGAGATTTACATGGTTTGTACAGGTGGGTTCACTCAAGAATTGTGCGTGCGTGCCCAGTAGAAACTCAAGTGAAAGCTGTTGTCATACTCGAGGCCAACACACCAATGTTTTCTTGTCACGGTCTCCAGACGTAGTGCAGGACATATAGGGCTACAGGCCTTCAAACTGGTCTGTCTTCCCCACGCTGCCTAACTCCAGACTGGAAGTTAAAAGCTACAACTTACATATTATCACAGAACTTTCACTTTGCCACACTGACTTTGTGAAGTCTTTGATGGTTTGGCGGGTAACGAGGAGACAACTTTATAGGTGGCGCTGGCTCATACAACTCGCATGATGCACTAGCAACGTGGGTCGTTGACTTGATGTGTCCAGAGGTCTTCGTATGTCAGTAGATGGTTCTTCAACACTTTACCTGCTCAAAGACAGAAGAAATGCGCGTGTCAGGTAGAAGAACTGCCCTGGAAACATTTGAGAAGTTTTGATTCAGTATTTCAGTTTCATTCAGTTTTCATTCAGTATTTCAGTTTCATTCACTTTTTCATTCAGTATTTCAGTTTCATTCAGTATTTTAATTTCATTCAGTATTTATTTCCGTTTTTTTAGTTTCATTCAGTTTCATTCAGTATTTCAGTTTCATTCAGTATTTCAGTTTCATTCAGATTTTCAATTTCATTCAGTATTTCTGTTTCATTCAGATTTTTAGTTTCATTCAGTTTTTCAGTTTCATTCAGATTTTTAGTTTCATTCAGTTTTTCAGTTTCATTCAGTGTTTCATTTAGTATTTCAGTTTCATTAGGTTTTCATTCAATATTTCAGTTTCATTCAGTTTTAAGTTTCATTCAGTTTTAAGTTTCATTCAGTTTTAAGTTTCATTCAGTTTTTCATTCCGTTTTTAAGTTTCATTCAGTTTTTCATTGAGTGTTTCAGTTTCATTCTGTTTTTCATTCAGTATTCTACGTCGCACTTACAGCCCACTGTCAGGAACGCACGGACAGTGTGGACAGGTCACATACAACACACACTGACCTCACAGCGTTCTTCACGTGTCCTTTCACACAACAAAATACAAAGACCTGTACATGGGCTCGAACGTTTCTATTAATCGGGTGAACGTAAATCTATACTTTACTAAATAACAACAGAAAACTTCAGCACAAATATTCTACACTGAGTTTGCACCGAAACAAATATATCCAAGCAGTTTATATTAAAGTCCTTCAAGTTCTCTCTTCTTCTGTTGTTGGGGGGGGGGGGAAAGGTCGACACGGCAAACAGTTCCCCTCTTTCAGTCTTGCTCTCTGGCGTTGATCATACGGACAGCCTACATTCACCAAATAACTCCGACAGTCTAACGGCAGACAAATGATCAAGTCAATAAAAATTCCACAGTAGGTAAATCCACACAGTTCTACGATCTTCTCAAGAGATCACACAGCAGTTGAGAAAATTAGTAAATCGAGGAACCACACAGATAATATTTCTCCACACAGTTCTACGATCTTCTCAAGAGATCACACAGCAGTTGAGAAAATTAATAAATCGAGGAACCACACAGTTAATATTTCTCCACACAGTTCTACGATCTTCTCAAGAGATCACACAGCAGTTGAGAAAATTAATAAATCGAGGAACCACACAGTTAATATTTCTCCACACAGTTACTCTTTCTCCATACAGTTACTCTTTCTCCATACAGTTAATATTTCTTTACACCGTTAATATGTATCCACACAGTTACTATTTATCCACACAGTTGCTATTTCTTCACACAGTTAATATTAATCCACACAGTACTATTAATTCCAACCTCTGTACCAAATTCCTCTTTCTCCCAGACTCTCACGTCTGCTTCCTCTTCCAATTTCTAAACAACGCCCCCTATCAACATTCAAACCAGGGGTCATAATCGCTATTCAATCAAGGGCGACAACCTCGTTACTTCGACGTTCATGGGTGATAACACATGTTCATAACATTCCTCCCCTCCTACAAAAAAAAATGTTCACATTTTTGCCTAACTACAATAGAACTGTTACGTTGTACGAAAAAATTATCTTACAGCCCTATGGAATTTTTTGATCCATTTCAGCCCTTGATAAGGCATCGGCTAATTTATTAGTGGTCCCCTTAATCGGCTGAATATCAAACTTAAACTCCTGGAGGGCTAAAGCCCACCGCATCACTCTGGCATTCTTATAAGGATTAGATGTGAGGAACGATAGGGGCTTGTGATCAGTATGTAGGGTAAACTGTCTCCCATACAAATATCTAGACAGCTTCAGAACAGACCATACTATGGCCAAACACTCTCTTTCTACTGTGCTGTATCTCTTCTCTCTATCCAGTAATTTTCTACTCACATATATGACGGGTAAGAAACTGTTCTCAATGTTGTAGGTGAAGAGGGCTGATGGAACTTCTGCACGTCGAGGGTATTGTTTTAGCATGTTTATGTAGTAGATCTTCTGGTTTAATCATTTCCTTGAATATATCGATTACTTGTTCACTTTTTTTTCACTTCTTTATAGATTTAGACAACTCTTCTGCTGTGGTATCCGGTTCACGACGATAGGCGATCAAAGTGTGTTTAAAGTTTTTTTTTTACAAGAGCAGATGGTGTTGCTGTTTTTCTTTTCTTGCGAACTCTCGTGATTTTCATCCTTTTGTTCTTGCCTACCAGTTCGAAGCTCAGCAGTAGGTATTGTAACTCCTTGAAGAGTGTTACATTGGAGTCCTCTACAAATACCGGTTCTTTCTTGGCTGTCCCCAGCCCTGTTATGGGTTCTGTGAAACTCTTCTGATGGATTTCACGATCTTTTGACAAGATGCCAATGAGTATCTTCTTCTCTGCTATGTCTTCTACTAACTGGCGTTTCAATCCCAGATATTCCTTTTGAGTTTCTCTCCTATCACCAAGTCTTTGTTCGAGTTCTCTCATTTGCTTTGTCAAACATTCCACGGCTCGGTTAGCCTCCACACTGTTTAATTTCTCGACTTCCAGAGATCCTTCCAGGTCTCTAACACGAAGCTTTAAGCTTTCTGAGTTGAATTTCGTTTCCAGATGAGCTGTTCTTTCTGCCTCGATGTTTCCTTCCAGAGAATTCAATCTTGTGATAGTATTATCAAGATCTTTCCTGAGTCTTTCCTCTCGTTCTTTGAAGGTTCTGATATCTGCTGAGGCTTTCAGTAGGTCATCACACTGATGCTTACGTCTCAACTCCAATTCATGAATCTTTTCTTTCAACTCACCAATGGTCGACTTCTGTTGTTGGCACAGTACAGCCAATCGATCTCTTTTCTTTTGGTTAACATCCATCTCGGCCTTGAGTTGAGCAATTTCTTTGTCCCTGATCTCTAACGGCAGTCTACACTCACGACCTTCTGCATCTTCTTTTATGTTCTCTAGTGAGGAATCGCTTTGCTGTAATTCCATTCGGTTGTTCTTCTTTATATTCCATTGAACTGGTGGTAGAGTTAGGGGTTGAGGTCCCTGCATCTGGCGTTGGAATTGCGCGCGTGTGGTAACCGCTGCTGTTGGTTCTGACTCTTTCTCTTGTACATCAAATACCACCCGTTTTGTACCTCTCACGTTTCCAATGATTAGGTCGACAACTGGATTTTCGATGACACAACATTTCAGGTCTCCACTGAAGAAAGGTGTCTCTACTGGAACACGTGCTAGAGGGAAGGTTTCAACCTTTCCACCAAAGGTAATACAAGATTGTTTCCCGTTCAGTCGGTCCTGTGGTTGAACCAAGGAGGCTCGTATACCGGAGATGGTTGCACCTGAGTCGCGTAGCACCTTAACTTGCTGTCCCCTAATCCGTCCTGGATACAGATGTAGTTTACCCAATTCTTCCTCGTCGGTGACTGAACACATAATAGCAACATTGGCTGGGGTTGGGTTGCTCTCATTTTTCCAATTTCCATTTGTGTTATCTTGGGGTCTATAGCTTGGACAAACCTTCGCTATATGTCCAAGTCCTCCACAGTTGAAGCAACGTCGTGGTGGTTTCCAACGATCAGGATGACAAGGGCTGTTTCGATCATATATGGTCGTTGGTGCTTCCTTCGGAACTGTTCTTATTGGTGGGGAGTGGGGTGGAGTCCTCCATGATTCATTCCTTCTGTAGGGAGGAGTATTTCGTTGTCTTGAAGATCGAGGAGAAGTAAATTGGTGTCTGTCCTGCTTTGGGCGAGCTGGCGGTGAAGAAGGAGGAGTGGCTTGTCCCACATTTGCGAACATGATAGTTTCTGTTCGTCTTGCCGGAGATTTCTGGGGTGTGCTTGGCGATAACGTTCAGCACTGTCAATCATTTCATTAGCGTTCTGAAAATCTCTTTCTCTCAGAAATACGGCTAAATCTCTAGATACACTTTGCAGTATTTGTTCTCTGACTAGCAGATCATGCAATCCTTCATAAGTTTTTTGGACTTTGGATAAGTCGATCCACCTGTTGAACAATCCGATTAGTCTGGCTTGAAAAGAATGCATTGACTCTTGAGATTGGGGTTTCACCGATCTAAATTTTTCTCTGTAACCTTCGGCGGTGCACTGAAACTTGAGTAATAGTTCTCTTTTGAGCACATCATAATCCACGGGGCCCTGTACACATAGGTTATCATATAGCTGGAGGGCTTCTCCGTGAAAAGAAGTGGCGATTTGTAATGGCCAGATATCTCTGGTCCATTTAAGGGACTGCGCCTGAGCCTCAAATCGATTCAAAAATGCGTTGATATCGTCTTCGTCCTCTTTGAAGGCGGGGAGTTTATGTGTGAGTCCTTTTGGGGTTTGGTTCCCATTACTCCTCGTCGCGCTGGAATCGGTCTCTCTCTCTAAACGTAGTTTCTCTAATTCGAACTGACGCTCGGCCTCTCTTTCTCTTGCGGCCCTTTCAGCTTCTTTTTCTTTAGCTATCCTGTCAGCTTCTTTTTCTTTATCTAATCTTTCTGCTTCTTTCTCTCTGGCTAATCTTTCTGCTTCTTTCTCTCTGGCTAATCTTTCTGCTTCTTTCTCTCTGGCTAATCTTTCTGTATATCTGTCCTGCCTTTCAATGCACTGAAATACATACTTTGTAAGGGCTTCTTCTTTCAATCCCAACAGTTGTCCTTCTTTCATAAAGTCGGCTACCTCCCTAACGGATTCAGCCATGGTTAACACCTATCCAACACAATTACTCTAGTGTGTTTACAAAAAGGGAGCACCCTACTATCTAAGCTTCTAATAAGGCAGAAAATACAACCAGAATTGCAATAAGTCTAAGCTACTGGCATGTCAACATCAATCAGGCAAAAAAAATTATCTTCAAGGAATGCAACTGGGTTACAAAATAACATCAATAGCAGTCTTAACTTGTTCAAAACTAGTCACTCAGATTTCTAGATCTATTAACAATCCTAAAGTACCGTACGAGTACATCAAAATAATCCAAGGGCGACAACTTATTCAAACATCCAATGACTTCACATAAATTAATAAGTGAACACGCAAGGCCCAGAATTATTTTTTTTTTATAAAAATAAAACAAGACAGATAACTACAGGATAGAGAACATCCACTCTCACTTTCGGTTTCTGCATACACTTTCACACAGAATAGTGAGCTTGGAAAATAAAGACGAGAGGCAAAGTAGAAACAGAGGCTAATTCCTTACTACGGGTAGAACTTTACACACCCGTAGACCCGTGAAGCTGGAGACGGGGAAACTGCACCACGCCCAACATGTAACACTTAAACACTGAGCAAATATAAATAAGTACAACCGCTTTGCAAAATTCTCAAAGATAAATAATTAACTGCCAACCTTCTACCACTAAGTCCCAGGGGAATCACAAACACTGAATCGAAGACACACTTTCACCCGACTCTGTACCAAACGAAACAAACCCACGACAGATCACGTCGGGGTCACCAAAGTCACGAACGCACGGAAAGTGTGGACAGGTCACACACAACACACACTGACCTCACAGCCTTCTTCACGTGTCCTTTCACACAACAAAATACAAAGACCTGCACATGGGCTCGAACGTTTCTATTAATCGGGTGAACGTAAATCTATACTTTACTAAATAACAACAGAAAACTTCAGCACAAATATTCTACACTGAGTTTGCACCGAAACAAATATATCCAAGCAGTTTATATTAAAGTCCTTCAAGTTCTCTCTTTTTCTGTTGTTGGGGGGGAAAAGGAGTCGACACGGCAAACAGTTCCCCTCTTTCAGTCTTGCTCTCTGGCGTTGATCATACGGACAGCCTACATTCACCAAATAACTCCGACAGTCTAACGGCAGACAAATGATCAAGTCAATAAAAATTCCACAGTAGGTAAATCCACACAGTTCTACGATCTTCTCAAGAGATCACACAGCAGTTGAGAAAATTAGTAAATCGAGGAACCACACAGATAATATTTCTCCACACAGTTCTACGATCTTCTCAAGAGATCACACAGCAGTTGAGAAAATTAGTAAATCGAGGAACCACACAGATAATATTTCTCCACACAGTTCTACGATCTTCTCAAGAGATCACACAGCAGTTGAGAAAATTAATAAATCGAGGAACCACACAGTTAATATTTCTAGGAACCACACAGTTACTATTTCTCCACACAGTTACTCTTTCTCCATACAGTTAATATTTCTTTACACCGTTAATATGTATCCACACAGTTACTATTTATCCACACAGTTGCTATTTCTTCACACAGTTAATATTAATCCACACAGTACTATTAATTCCAACCTCTGTACCAAATTCCTCTTTCTCCCAGACTCTCACGTCTGCTTCCTCTTCCAATTTCTAAACAACGCCCCCTATCAACATTCAAACCAGGGGTCATAATCGCTATTCAATCAAGGACGACAACCTCGTTACTTCGACGTTCATGGGTGATAACACATGTTCATAACAATGGACTCAGTCTCAGTTCTTTGGTGGAGTTCTTCATTGGTGATGGTGTTTGGCCAAAAGATGTTAAGTATGCGCCTGAGGCATCTGCTTTGGAAGACGTCAAGCCTGTTACCGATGTTTTTGGTCATCTTCCATGATTCTGATCCATAAACGAGGGTGCTGATCACATTCGACTTGAAGATTCTCAGCTTGGTCTTCTGGCTGATGTTTTTATCAGCAGCGTAGTAACTGATTTATTCTGTAACACTGGAGAAAGCGACCAACGTCGATTCGATAATTCGATGTCTCCTGTAATCTCATTAGTCAGTTGTAAAATATCTTGTCTTCTTAATCTAAATTTCTTGGTCATTGTACCGGTCGAGGGGATGATTCCTGTCCCGAAAAACACGTATTCGGCGCAAACGTCGTGGAATACGTTTCAATACCATCCAGTCCGCCAGCTTGTGCTTTCGGTACGATATCGAGCTAACGGAGGGGTGAGGCTCCATTAGCTTTAGAGCTACGATAGTCGGCTATCGTGGGTCCCTGCATGCGAATTTTTCCGCGCTGTCGTGACGATAGAGATATCGTACCTATAGCGGCGCTATCGGTGCTCCCTGCATACGGGGGGTCGGGGAGTATTGGTGTTTTACGCGGAGCCAGCAACTAAGGCTATATCACGGCAAGGCAGCCAGCCCTGTAAACACATGCCCAATGCAGAGAAAGAACAGCGTGCCCGAGACGAGAACTGCACCCAGGACACCCAACCTTCACTGTATTGGTGACAGGCGCTAACCGTTGCGCCACCGGACCGCCCCCCTGCATACGGGGCCAGGCCATCAATATACTGATGAACAAAAGCAGCAACCTTGTACTTTTATGCCCCAAAGACATACTGTTTTCTCAGGGAAAAACTGACATTACCACACGAACCTACCACACGAAGGTAAGTGTCCTTTACTTGTTCCTGTCACTAGGGAAGTTTTGTTGTTATAAATGAAGACACTTTACTAATGTGCCACACAAAAATATATTGCAAAAACAAATGAGTAGTGAAACAAGAAAAACATTAAAATATATTTGCTGTTGCTAGGTAGAATGAGCTAAAGAACTTAAAAGCACATGTACCAAAATTAACAGAAATAGAACTGATGTGGCACCACAAGTGGTTATTCCGTTGACACTCCGACCGTCAGTTTTGTGTACAGCACATGATGGTCTTCTGTCTGGACACTCAGGAATACGTGCCACCCTGGAAAGGGTGTTATCTACCTGTTGGTGGCCAGGAGTTAGAAGAGATACCAGAATTTATTGTCAGACATGTCAGAAAACGGTCGCTCACGGACGAAATAGACCTGTACTCTTAGTACATGTACCTGTCATTTAATCCCCCTTTCAGCGAGTGGCTATTGATATTATGGGACCGTTCCACCCTCGCTGAGTAGGTGTACTGAGTATCATTGATATGGCATCACGGTACCAGGCACCGTGCCTCTCAAAACAATAGACAGCGTTACAGTAGCAGAGACACTTAGTTCATTGCCAACCCCCTAACTGGCACCATTCTCTGCACGCCATATTGTTTGCGTGCAGGGAGAAAACACATGAGAGTACTGGGTTTTCTCTATTTGAGCTTGTGTTTGGGCGACATCCCAGAGGGCCTCGACTTTCTATTGTCCTCCTGGACAGAAGAGGAAACCTTAGACAACAACGTAAAGCCAGTCTACCAGAATCTTTACGACCTGAAGAACCTACTACAGGAAAGTTACCAATTAGTGAAGGAGAATTGTCACAGTACAGCCGCCCGCAACAAGCGCTATTACGACAAACAAAAAACCCAGCCTCGTTCTCTCAAGATAGGAGATGAAGTGCTAGTGATGTTGCCAACTTCCACGAACAAAATGCTGGTGCAATGGAAGGGTCTTTTTCCAGTAGTCCGAGAAAACCATTCACACTATGTAATAAAGAGGCCATGGAGACACCAGAAGTCAGAACAGCAGGTAGCTGTCAGATACAGAGAGACATAGCTTTCTCCGAAACCATATCCAACGAGTTATGTGCCCAGGATTACTGTACCACAGCCAAAGAGATCATCGAGAAGACAGATAAACGTATTGGCGCTGTAACTTTAGTTAAAGTAGAAACAGATGGCAGAAATTCTAGTTCTTTATAACAGTCCAGAGGAGGATGTTCACAGTATCAACATGGATACAAATTTAACTGAATCTCAGAAGGTTCAACTGGAAGCCATTTTTCAAAGATATAAGCACATCTTAACTTCCATTCCAGGACACTTTAATGGGGATGTTGAACATGAAATGCGTCTCACCTCGACATAAATCATACGGCAAAAACCGTATCCAATCCCTTTTACAGTCCAACAAACAGTAGAAAAGGAGGTAAACAAATATACCACAGATGGGAGTAATGAGCCCTCGAACTCACCATACTCTTCTCCCGCCTTAAGTTAAGAAGAAAGGTTTTGCATTGACTATCGGGCTCTTAACAAAATAACAGAGTTCGATGCAGAGCCCATACCTGACCCCGAGTTACTTTACAGTAAGCTCAGTAAGGCAAAGTATTACACAAAAGTCGATTTAGCCAAAGGATATTGGCAAATCCGCGTCAGGGAGAAAGACAGAGCACAGACAGCCTTTCAGACGACTAAAGGTCTGTTTCAATGGACGCGTATGCCCTTCGGGTTAGCCACTGCCCACGCCACCTTTGCAAGAGCTGTGCACAAACTCCAATTGGAAAAATTCTCTACCCCCTACTTTCTTCGACGACTTATTAATAGCCAGAGAAACCTGGGATAATCATTTGCTCCACCTGGAAGGAGTTTTGAGGACTTTAGCTTAACACGGTTTGACAGCAAGACCGTCAAAGATTCCAGCCGGTTTTCAAAGTCAAGAATTTTTAGGACATGTAGTTGGCAAAGGACATCTGCGCCCCAGTCCTGACAAAGTAGATAAAATTCTACACATTTCTAAACCAAGTACGAAGCAAGTTAGAGCACTCTTGGGTCTCATCGGGTACTATCGCTGCTTTGTACCCAATTTTGCCTCAGTTGTAGCTCCCATCAGCAACCTAATAAAAACTAATAGTCGGAGAGTTATTCAATGGGCAGCTGAATGTGCGCAAGCACTAAAAACACATACAAAGAGTTTTGTCTTCCCAGCCGATATTAGCTCTACCAAACTTCGAAAAACCGTTCGTGGTACAAACAGACTCGAGCGTAATCGGATTGGGATCGGTGCTGTTGCAGGAACATGGAGACCAGGCCCCGGAAGCAAGAAGCACCGATAGCCAATCGTTGCGATAGAGCCTTTCGGTCCGAAAGCTATCGTAGCGGTAGTCTCTCCACTAACGTGGTATGCAGAGACACGCCGATAGAGCTGCACTAGCTTTCGGCGCGGTGAGGCTGTTCTATAAATAGCTTCCGGGGAGGCCCGATGTTCTTGCGTTACTGCGTATGTATTAGTGAAATGCAATGCAAAATAAAAAAAAATGTGGGTTACAGTACAAAGCCACAACACACACACACACACACTCCTGCAATTGGTATATGGAAGTGAGATGCAATGCAAAATAATAAAAAAATGTGGGTTACAGTACAAAATCTCCACACACACAACCCTGCAAAAGGTATATAGAAGTGAGATGCAATGCAAAATAACAAACAAAATGTGGGTTACAGTACCAAGTCTCCACACACACACACACACACACACACACACACACACACACACACACACACACACACACACACACACACACACACACACACACACCCCTGCAATAGGTATTTAGAAGTGAGATTGTGGGTTACAGTACAGAGCCTCAGCACACACACAAACACACCCTGCAATAGGTATTCAGAAGTGAGATGCAATGCAAACTTTAAAAAAATGTGGGTTTCAGTTCAAAGCCTCAAAACACACACACACACACACACACACACACACACACACACACACACACATCCCTGCAATAGGTATTCAGAAGTGAGAATGCAATGCAAAATAATAAAAAATGTGGGTTAGAGTACAAAGTCTCCACACACACACTCCTGCAACAGGTATTCAGAAGTGAGATGCAATGCAAAATAAAAAAATGTGAGTTACAGTACAAAGCCTCAGCACACACACACACACAACCCTGCAATAGGTATTCAAAAGTGAGATGCAATTCAAAATAATAAAAAATGTGGGTTACAGCACAAAGTCTCCACACACACACTCCTGCAACAGGTATTCAGAAGTGAGATGCAATGCGAAATTTAAAAAAATGTGAGTTACAGTACAAAGTCTCCACACACACACTCCTGCAATAGGTATTCAGAAGTGAGATGCAATGCGAAATAAAAAAAATTGTGGGTTACAGTACAAAGCCTCAGCACACACACACACACACACACACACACACACACACACACACACACACACACACACACACACACACCTGCAATATTTATACAGAAGTTAGATGCAATGCAAAATTTAAAAAAAATGTGGGTTACAGTTCAAAGAATCCCAGACACTTAATCCCCAGACACTTCATCTCCAGACACTTCATCCCCAGACACTTCATCCCCGACACTTAATCCCCTAGACACTTCATCCCCAGACACTTCATCCCCAGACACTTCATCCTCAAAATGAAATTTCAACTAAAAAAATTATGAAGTGAATGAAACATTTAATTCAAATTCAAATAATTATTTCATGTAAACATCAAAATAAGTTTGACAATTAAAATAATACTTAATTTCAACATTTATAACATTAGTTAAAGTTCATGTAAGCTATTAAAATCAATGTTTTTCAACATTAAGATATGAAAAGTGTTGTTAATCAATATGACAGGTAAGCTAATGATCGAAGGTACAGAAGACGATCCATTGCTTCATATCGGTGTGCAATGTTGCTAATTCTCATGGCCAATTCAGCCGACTTCTTCTTTGGACGTTTCTCTCTCCCGGTGCATGACTGTAGAACAGATGCCTTGTGTAGCTGACAATCCTTACGTAGACCATCAAGGAATGTCCACATTGTTGGATGGTGACAGGAGAAGAGAGATTGGAGGGCGTGATGCCAACCCTCCACAGCGTTGTTTGTTCGTGCAACACCGCCGATGACGTCCAGGTTTTTGTTCCAAGTATCTGGAGGGAATAAAGCTGAAGCATAGTTATCCCCTCTACCGCGCAGTCTGCGACCACGTACATGTGTATGCTCGAAGTAGGATAGAAGTTCCGGCATGCGATCATGTTGTGGCATTGACTCTGCAAGTATTTCGAAAGAATCAACAACGTCTTCTTCACGTACATAGGCAAGTGCTGGGAGGCATCTGACCATTCCACGGAGCTCGTCGTTTTCGTCATAGTCACTTCTCATACCCAATTCAGCGACTTTGCGTAATATCGCTTGACTTAAGTGAAAGTAACATCCCGTTACTCTACACGACGGAAACTTGTCTCGAAAAGCGGTCATCGCAGCTTTCTCAAAGTCTGTTACTATAGTCTCTGGAGCTGCATTAGGTATTAGTTCTCTAATCGCATCCAACAATCTATTGTAGGTTGCACTTGATTTGTCCTGAAGCAAGCAGTACAGCACTGGTGGAATCACTCCTTGCGCGCATTGAAAATGAATTGTGTAGAGTTGGTAGAATAAACTGGGGACAACTTTGAAAGTACCATCGGCGAACCAACGGTTGCTACGTCCAAACCAATGTAGTAATTGTCTATCACCGAAAACTAGAAAGCGACTATTGTCGCTTGTCTCCATGGAGTCGTATAATAGAAACTCCTTGTATAACGCTGGTACTTCAAACATTGCATCAGCAGGAAGAGGTGGCAAAGCTCCTCCAACATCTCTGTTCCTGAGTCTCCCACGATGTCTGCTCAGAGCCTTGTTTATAGTACTCTTACTTGGTAGAGCCATTAAAATAGATGGAGGTAAGTCGACGTTTACTGCAGCTTGACAAGCCACAGATGTTGTTGATTCAGTAATCTTCTCCTTCATTTTTCCACTGCGTTCTTTGCCAATGCCTTTTCTCTGTTGCACTCATGATTGTGAGTAGATAACTGCTTGATTAGTTCATTTCCGGCTGTCACTAATGTTACCGGACACTTGATTGTTTGATGCTTGGTACATCTCCAGTTCATGTTTCCGTTGAGCGCCTTCTTCTTGAGCCAGAATTCATAGCCGTCATGAACTAGTATACATTTACCTTTACTACTTGTTATGAACTCGATAGGCATTTTGTTTCAGTATTCCTGAGTTCTTAGCTCCGTCCACGCCGCGTCGTGGCGAGAAGTGTCTTGCAATGTCTTCTTTTCCCTATTTTACTCTTCACATTCGTACAGACACGTACAACGAGGAATGCCATTGGTCACTCCCTCATCATCCAATAATCAACGAAGTAGCCAATTCGACAAGAGGAGATCCTCCCGTCCCTGAGGTGTCTCTCTCTCCCCTGACGTCATTGGCGCTGTCATGAACCAGTGTTTTTACAACAAGTGGTCGGCTCCTGGTCAGTATGGCCTTGGAACTGGCTGGTTATGTTAGGGAGTCCACCTAGTATCGCCTAGAGGGTAGATCGCTACTTGTGAACCCAGCGCACTTAGCCTGGACAATAGTGGTTGTTTTCCTTGCAGCAGACGGGCCGTCGGTGCCGAGCGAAGAAAGCAGACGGTGGGGCGGTCTGCTCCTGGTCAGTATGGCCTTGGAACTGGCTGGTTATGTTAGGGAGTCCACCTAGTATCGCCTAGAGGGTAGATCGCTAATTGTAAACCCAGCGCAAACCAGTCTTACCAGAGTTACCACGCGACACATTTCTCATATAATATTTCAAGTTCACAAAATAGCAGTTTTGAGTGTTGTGTTGCGATTTGGGGATGAAGTGTCTGGGGATGAAGTGTCTAGGGGATTAAGTGTCTAGGGGATGAAGTGTCGGGGATTAAGTGTCCGGGGATTAAGTGTCCGGTCACCCAGTTCAAAGCCTCAGCACACACACACATCCCTGCAATAGGTATTCAGAAGTGAGATGCAATGCAAAATTTAAAAAAAAGGGAGTTACAGTACAAAGCCTCAGCAAACACACACACACACATACACACACACACACACACACAACCCTGCAATAGATATTCAAAAGTGAGATGCAATTCAAAATAATAAAAAATGTGGGTTACAGCACAAAGTCTCCACACACACACCCCTGCAACAGGTATTCAGAAGTGAGATGCAATGCGAAATAAAAAAATGTGGGTTACAGTACAAAGCCTCAGCACACACACACACACACACACACACACACACACACACACACACACACACACACACACACACACACACACACTCCTGCAATAGATATTCAGAAGTGAGATGCAATGCAAAATTTAAAAAAAATGTGAGTTACAGTACAAAGCCTCAGCACACACACACAACCCTGCAATAGGTATTCAAAAGTGAGATGCAATTCAAAATAATAAAAAATGTGGGTTACAGCACAAAGTCTCCACACACACACACACCCCTGCAATAGATATTCAGAAGTGAGATGCAATGCGAAATAAAAAAAATTGTGGGTTACAGTACAAAGCCTCAGCACACACACACACACACCCTGCAAAAGGTATTTAGATGTGAGATGCAATGCAAACTAAAAAATTGTGAGTTACAGTACAAAGTCTCCACACGCATACACTCTCTCAAACAAGGTAAATCTTATGTCAAATTCTAGAACATTTGACTGTCACATTGCAGTCAGGTTAGTCTGCACAATATCTAAGCTAGGATGTCAATTTGTTCTTTTTTAAATTTAAAATATTATTTAAAAGCAACTAATCACTGCTAGAATCAAATATATAACAAGCTGAACGAGTTTTATCAGCAGCGTAGTAACTGATTTATTCTGTAACACTGGAGAAAGCGACCCACCTCGATTCGATAATTCGATTTCTCGTGTGATCTCATTAGTCAGTTGTAAAATATCTTGTCTTCTAAATCTAAATTTCTTGTAAAGTTCTTGGTCATTGTACTGGTCGAGGGGATGATTCCTGTCCCGAAAAACACGTTCTCGGCGCAAACGTCGTTGAATACGGTTCAATACCATCCAGTCAGCCATCTTGTGCTTTCGTTACGATAGCGAGCTAACGGAGGGGTGAGGCTCCATTAGCCTTAGAGCTACGATAGCCGGCTATCGTGAGTCCCTGCATGCGAATTTTTCCGCGCTGTCGTGACGATAGAGATATCGTACCTATAGCGGCGCTATCGGTGCTTCTTGCATACGGGGCCAGCTCTTTCCGGTTGCCTATGTCAACAGATATTGAAACAAGATACAGCACGATAGAGTGAGAATGCCTCTCCATTGTCTGGGGAATTCTTAAGTTATCACGATACCTGTATGGAAGGTCATTTACCCTACAAACGGACCATAAACTCCTCATTTTTCTGAAATCCACCACTTATCAAAACTATCAAATTATGCGATGGACATTAGCATTACAAGAATTCCAGTTTACTGTAGAAACTATCAAAAGGACAGCCAAACGAATCGCGGTCTTGACCCAAATTGGACCAATGCCTTCCGTAGAGCTAAAGCAAAAAGAAAAAAAAATCTTTAGTTGATTTTCATTTCTTATTTTTCAGGGGAGGGAGGAATGTAGCGGATAAGAGTGTAGAGTGGGGATGGGGGTAGATTCGAACCTTTTGTTGACCTGCTACTATATTTCGTGGAATGCGTGGGCCACGAGATTTGCGAACTTCACGTACGGGTCAGGCAGCGCTCACACCTGGTCTTGTATGACAGGAGTGGGTATTTAAGCCCAACCATGAATGACCAGTGGGCTGCTGCTGCTGCTACAGTTGTTGATTTTTGCTAAAGCCGAGCTGCTGCTGAAGGTGTCAGGCTTCTGTTACTGTTGCCGGGCGGTTTTACGTAGTTTGTTGTTATGTCCCACGCAGACCAGGGCCGGAGCAAGGCTGTGTTGCGCCCTATGCGAAAGACAAATACTGCGACCCCCTCTCCACCACTCCACCCAAAAATGAACCAGTTATAATATAAATGTATATATACGTTATAGCTTCCCTCTGTTTTCTTCACTAAAATTTTTAACAAACCTAGGCTTACATTAAAGGCTGGAAGACCCATTTGTACAATGAAAAGGTTTTAAAAAAGTTAACACCACTATCGAAACCCTTTGCATCCACACATGCAAAATAAACTCTATAAGAAATGAGGAAATAAAGTGAAGGTAAAGGAAGAGACGAACCGTGTTAATAAAATATATGCAGCACTATCACAGTGTATAAATATCCTCGAACTTATCTTTACAAACTCTCATGATGTCGGGGCTGTAGGACAATATGCACTGTTCACTCTTGTACGGCTAAACCCAGTTCACAAATATAGTCTTATAGAACAGTTCACAGATATAGTCTTATAGAACAGTTCAGTTCACAGATGTAGTCTTATAGAACAGTTCAGTTCACAGATATAGTCTAATAGAACAGTTCAGTTCACAAATATAGTCTTATAGCTCAGTTCACAGATATAGTCTTATAGAACAGTCTAGTTCACAGATATAGTCTCATAGAACAGTTTGTGACAGTATCCGTGCTAGAGCGTACTTCTGATGTTACAGTGCTGTTGCCTCTCTTTACAAATACCATTCACACTCGCAGGCGCACCAACTTAGCTCTGTTACAGCTGGTTGTTGTGAGTCCAATACTTCTGCTGACTGTCACGACACACTGACGATTTCCCTCGAAGTATTGTCTGATGGTCCGTCGTCTTCCTCCTCGAACTGCCAACCACGTCAGAGGGTGACGACTGCCCTCCCGGCGACACAGATTCGAGCTTTACGCCTCTCCTGGGCGCACACGGTGTTTCTTCGATGACTGTAATGCCAGGTACAGCCGCCAAACGAATACCACCACAGAAGGTCTCAGTCCTAGAGAACCGACGACTTCTAGCGGCCTCAACGTTGAACGTCTACCTCTCACACCAGTAGAGCGAGCCACAGTCACGTAGTTCTTCCTTCCACGGCGACAGCATTCAGTCCTGACAATTCTTCGTCACTGACTTGCCTCCTTCTCTCAAGGTTCTCTAACCCAACTTCTTTCCTCCCGAGTCTTGCCCTCGTGGCTAAGACTCGGTCCGAGGCAGAAGTGTAGCTGGCGTTAGAAAGCTTAAGTCGCTTCGGCTATTGACCCGTGGCTCCGTCCACTCTGACGTCTTGCCGAAAGGTAAGGGAAGTGTGTTCTTGTCTCTCTACTGATCTCTCTACATTCTCACAGATACATACATCAAGGGATGCCATTGGTCACTCACTCATCATCCAATCAGCAATGGGTATAGCCAGCAATCGACAGGAGGAAATCTCTCTCTGACCACTGGCCACTGGCCCCGCCTACGGGTGGCCGCTGTTACATGTACCTTAGCCTCCCTCCCCCTGTCTACTTACGTGGTTTGGCGGCAAACAGGTGCGCGCCTTTGAGGTATCTTCCTCTCTCTCGAAGCTGTGTCTCGACGAAAGAACCTCAAAATGTTTGGCATTAAAGAAAGGACTGGCGAAAATTATGCTGAGTGTAGCTCTAAAGTGATATGCCTTTTAAATGAATTCTGTGCTGAAAAATCATGGTGTGCGGAAGACATTGAGCGGACTCATTGGCTCGGAATCAGAAAGCCTGATGAGACCCACCCCAGGCCCCTAATTGTACAATTTCATCGATGGAATGACAAAATGTGAATCCTGAGTAACAAGACGACTAGAGACAAACTTCGGGCTGCCGGTATCAGAGTCGCCAGTGATCTGACGAGACAACAGACGAACAATATCCTAAATGCTCGCGAGGAAGGGATCTTTACATTCTATAAAAACGGTAAACTTCATACAGTACCGAGAAACTTACGTCCCCAAACCCGTGATGCCTACGACAATAGCAGTGTCATCAAGGACGACGCCCACTACACCACGATAGACCCCGGTCTACAGACCACTTCTTTGCCCGCCAAATCCCCTCCTGACCTCAACGCTACCAACATACCTACCAGTGACAACTCAAAGGAGAAGGGCACGACACTACACACCAGGGATACAGGGGCCGACAACAGCCAGACAGCCAATGTCAGCGAGTGCCCACCTGACAGCTACGTGCAAGGCTCGCCCCCGCACCCCGCTCAGGCTTGTCACGATCGAGTATCCACGCACGTATTACCCGTGCAGACCAGCCATGGAGAAACCACCTCTGGAGGAACCGGCGGCTATACACCTACTTGCGGGGTTACCCCAACCGTAGACAGAGCGGCGCCAAGTGCGGCAAATGGATCTAAGAGCAGAAAAGTTGGCCTTGACCGCGGCGTTCGACCGCCAGGCAGTGCTGGGGGACCCGGTCGGCCTGCAGCCCGACTGCGACGGCAGCAACCTCAATGTGACGTGTCGATCAATGCCAAACAACAGCAGCTGCCAACAGCCTGGACCAGACAATCGCCACAATCATCTAGTGCTAGCGAGAAAAGTAAACCCAAGCCCAACAGACGTAACGGGGAACGCACAGGAACAGGAACCCCTACCACGAGATGACTCGGCCGTGGCCACAACAGTTTAATTACGCCAGACATCTTGGTTAATACCAATAATACCACACAAGTTAAATCACCAATGTTATTTCTCTCATGGAATGTCAACGGCCTTCTCTTTAAAATGACGGATAGTGACTTTATCTCATATGTAACTAAATTTGATCTCATATGCCTCGTTGAAACCTGGATCCGTGAATGCTTTGAAAGTGATCTGTTTTTTGCGCGCTATGACTCCATTACACTACCCGCTAAAAAATTATCTACCCATGGTCGAGGATCAGGAGGAATAATGGTTCTAGTAAACAAAAACTACAGCAGATTTATGAAACAAATCGAAGTGGACTTTGATAATATTGTGGTTATTAAAATCTCGAGAGCTCTTACCAGTACTATTACAGATGTCTACCTGGTGTGCGCATATCTACCGCCCGCTGACTCGCCGGTCTATGAGACATCAGACTTTAGTACTGGGATGGCTATCCTAGAGCAATGTTTACTAGAACTTGCGGAACGCTATACTGAAGCTTCATTTATCATCTGTGGGGATCTCAACGCTAGAACATCAAACAAAACCCCTGCATCTGAGGAAGTTTCAGCTGAAATCCCAAACAAGGATGATGCCAGCAACACGAACACTAGACAATCTCAAGATCATGTCATAAACGGGGGTGGTGAGTTATTGTTAGAGCTGTGCTCAGCCTTTGACCTTTCTATTTTAAATGGATCAAGTGATGGCGATGAGAGTGGCCATTTTACCTTTATATCCCAAACAGGCTGCAGTGTTGTAGATTACTTTATTTTTTCTAACTCTATTGGTTATTTACCACAAACACTTATTGTCGATAAACGCTTGGAATCACAACATATGCCACTAATATGCAGCCTAAGCTGTAAATCACAGCTGCCATTAGACTCTGCTACTATCCCCACCTCCTTTGAGAAGCTACAATGGAATCCAGATTTAAAACCAATATTTATGTCCAACCTACCAGATTTTTTAAACCTGTTAAATAGAGCCAGAGATATGATCTATAGCGATCTGAATGCAGCGGTGAACTTATTCACGAATGGTCTTAAGTCTGCGGCAAGTACCATGGCAAAACAAATAAGATTCCCTAAACGCAAGATGAGGAACGAATGGTTTGATAATGAATGCCTCACCACAAAGAATGCGGCTAGACGGGCGCTAGTACAGTTTAGACTAACACGGTCACCCTATTATCTTAAATCCTACATCGATAAGAGGAAAGTATATAGAACGCTTATCGCACAAAAGAAAGAGCAGTTCCGAACAAAAGCTCGTAAAGTGATTAAAAGCTGTATGCATGATTCAGGGGCCTTCTGGAAAATGTTGAAAAGATTTAAACCGTGCAGCTACAGGCAAAACAACATATCCATAGAAAAATGGTATGACCACTTTCAGAAGTACGGGACAACAGTACAGAGATTCAGTTAGACCAAATGAACTATGACAGAGATGAAGGTACCGGTGAAGACTCCCTTTATAGGGATATTACACCTGAGGAAGTCATATGTGCAGTTAAACATCTTAAAGATACGAAAGCAGCTGGCCCCGACGAACTAAAACCAGAACTAATGAAACATAGTACTGACACTATTTTACCCTTCTTGGTCGAGATTTTTAACCATATCTTCTACTCAGGTCTATTTCCTGAATCATGGTCAGAAGCTACTATCCACCCACTACACAAAAAAGGAAATACGGATGACCCTAATAATTATAGAGGTATCTCCCTCCTTAACGTGTGCAGCAAACTCTATACGTTCATACTAAATAAACGTATGACGGATTGGGTTGAAGAAAATAATGTTGTTGATGAACTTCAAGAAGGGTTCCGAAAAGATCACTCCACAATCGACCATATCTTTACCTTATATGCCATGGTACAACAGCGCTTACTGCAAAATAAGAAACTATACGTAGCTTTCATAGATTTCCAGAAGGCTTTTGACTCGGTCTCTCGCGCAAAGCTATGGCTAGCCCTCTGGAAAAAAGGCATTCGGGGGAAAATATAAAATCGTTAAAGCTGATCTCTCTAACTTTTTTCATTGTCCAAACGGTCTAAAACAAGGAGAAATAACTAGCACTATACTCTTCTCCTTGCTAATAAACGAACTTGCACGAGACATAGTCGAGAATGGAAAACATGGCATTCAGCTTCACCCGGATTTGCTAGAAATCTTCATTTTACTGTTTGCAGACGATATCGTTCTGTTGTCGGACACTGCCAGCGGTCTACAAAATCAATTAAATGTACTCTCTAAAAGTGCAATAGCACTAAATTTTACAGTGAACCTCGAAAAATCTAACATAATTGTGTTTAGAAAAGGTGGACACCTAGCAAGCAGAGAAAAATGGACTTATAACAACAACGCGATGAAAGTAGTCAACTCCTATAAATACCTGGGCCTATTCTTTAGTACTAAACTTTCATTTTCATCTGCCTTCAGAGACCTGACAACAAGAGCAAAAGTAGGGATCATCCAAATCTTTAAAACCCTTTGGAAAATACAAGACTACACACCTGACCTTTTACTTAAGCTTTTTGATAGCCAGATAAAGCCTCTGCTCTTATAGGGATCAGAAGTATGGGGCTTAAAGAGTAATCTCCCAGTAGAAATGGCACACACTTTCACATTAAAGAAATTACTAAATGTCAGCCCCAAAACCCCAAACGATATGGTCTATGGTGACACGGGCAGATTTCCCCTCTATGTGCATTCCAAAACCTCTTGCATTCGATACTGGTTACGCCTGACAAAGCTTGACTCAACGAGACTCCCACGAAAGGCATATAACATGTTGACTGAGCTTCATAATAGGGGGAAAGCATGCTGGGTGTCTGAAGTGTGTGACACTCTGTACAGGTATGGTTTTGGCTATGTCTGGGAAAATCAAGGTGTACAAAATGTTAGCAAATTTCTCTCTATGTTTAAACAATGACTGGTTGATTGCCATAAACAAGACTGGCATTGTCATGTCACAAAGAGCCCTAGGTTTACAGTGTATGCAAAGTTCAAATTGGAATTGCAAATAGAACCATATTTATACTATGTAAACAACAAAGCCCTAAGAGATGCTCTAATTAGATTTTGTATGGGGATCTCTGAGTTAAAAAACCCACAAATACAGGTACTCAACGGCACCAATGCCAAATCTTGAATGCCCGCTATGTCTTGATTCACCAGAGGACAAAATACATCTACTTTTCCAATGTACCCAACTTAGAGACCTTAGAAGCAGATTTCTGCCTCTGAAATATACAACTCACCAAACAGCCCTTACCTTCCCAGCCCTGATTAATGACACATCACAGACTACCTGCCTAGCCAGGTATCTTTACCACTGTTTTAAACGACGCAACACTGTCAGCAGCTAAACGAAGAAAGATTTGTCCATAGGGCTATCGACACTGTTGATGCAATTGCCCATGCTAACCTATATTTACACGCCTTGAACTGTAATAATGTATCATTAAATTATATGAACTGTACTCTCGATGTTGAGGCCACACGGCCTAAGCAATAAAGAATTTCGTTCGTTCGTTCGTTCGTTCCTCTCTCTCCCTAGACTTTGTTGACGTTTAGCCAGCCATCAGTCACGCATGACCGGCGAAATCGCTTAGAGCCGTCTGCTCCACGCGCCACTTACGTGATCTTCTTAAAACAAAATACCTGTACGCTGGACAAACACCCCCTTCTTCCTCGCCAAAGGGCTTAGGGCTTGTCAACAAGGTTCTCTGGACACTAAGTGGGCCGATTGTTACCTACCCCCTAAAGTTATCTCATGACACCCCCATGCTAGGGAGGTAACAATGCACACATTTACTTAATCCTATTTAACAACTCCCAAACTCCAACATCATCTTCACATCTATCAATACATTAAAACATAGCAAATTAAATGAACATACTTTCTATATACACACAGGTCGTCTTTAACTAGAGACTAACCTCTCTCCCTCTCACTCCCATCTTACCCCCATGATAGACTGTAATCTACAGGGGAATTTCTGTCTACCCCAATGACGCCGCCTCGCACACCCCCATGCTAAAAGCGCACTCCTTCGCGCTTACCACAGCAAAAGGTGTGATCTTAACCCTGTGCAGGCGGCTTGCAACTACTGCATCGACTAATGCAGCAGCCAGTTGCGTACCGCAACTCTCTACCTGATATGAAAGCAGCCACATACTTGGCCACTTGTCAGTCTGACCAGTGTGGCATACCATCATCAGCCCCTCACCACTACCTCTAATACAACACCACACCAGCTCACTAGCTCCCTGCCAGTGGTCTCTTTCGCTAATTCCAGTCATCTTCTTCCTGCCTGGTTTCTTACTGGCGGGTGGTAGTCTTATCTCCCTAACACTAGCAGCTGTCCCACACAAACCATTCCGTTTAAATCAATCCGGTGGTCTGTCTGTCCTAACCATCCTCACTTCACGTTGGTGGCAAGCTGCTTCCACCGTTTCTACCACTAGCCCTGCTCCACTCTTGGAGGTAACACCCGCAGATTGTGCTCTGCTACTTCCAGCAACTGTCGTGGCAGACACGCCACCATGAAGTTCCTTCACCATTGCAGGAAGGTGCGCCCGGGATCTTGCTTTCCCATGGCCCTTTACCCTCATTGTAATTTTCGGTCCTTTCCCAGAGGTCCCATCGCCAAGCTCTTGCCTGGTTGAATCGAGTAGTTGCACGCCCCAATGCCTGACCCCTTGACTCAGCCGCATCTTCACCTGCAATCTTCGTCCCCTTTGTATGTCTAACTGTGGCTTCCTGTTGCCACCTCCTCCTGCAAACCTTGTGATCCTGCGTTTGCTAGCAGGCACCAACCCGCCAGGTACTCGTCCTGCTGCAACAAGACCCTGGTTCTGCTTCTTTACCCGTACCTTCACAAACGACTTCCTCTTGCGGCGCCAGTCCGCCTGTGGTTTCCTATTCATCCCCACCTCCCTGTCCTTGCTTCTTAGCGGGCCTGCCGGTCATATTGTTGGACCCGGCTCGCCGTCTGTCATGACAGCTGGAACACAACTGTCAGTAACTACTCCCTTGTTCCAACTAACTGCGTCAACTGTCTGTGACAGCCCACAGACAACTGGCCCTAGCTCTTCGGAATCATCACTGTCTCCTGCCTGCGATGGCACATTGTTGACAGCTGGCACTTGGCCCTGGTGCTCACTGTTATCCCATGTGATTACAGGCACTGCACAGGCGGCTAGTGCCTGAACATCATCCGCTTGCGGCGGTTCCCTGTTGGCAAATGACGTTCGCCTACCGCTCTTGCCAATGCCACTTGCATACACCGGATCCACTTCACCGGTCGACGCTTGCATCAAGCGCTCGCCACTGACACTTATTTGCAGTGGTTCCCTGGCGAATTGCTGTTCGCATCTCGCGATAGCTGACGCCGACCACCTGCATCGGTGTCACTTCGACAGCTGGCGTTTGCATCCCGCGATAGCCACTGTCATCCTCCTGCGACAGCACCTTGCTGACAACTGGCACTAGTCCTTCTGGACTGCCAGAGCCCTCTGCCTGCACAGGTACCCTAATGACAACTGGCACTTGTTCTGGAAGATTGCCAGTGTCACTCGTATGCAGCGGTTCCATGCTGACAGCCGGCTCTCGTATCTCACGATAGTCGCCATCACCCGCCTGCAACGGCCTCCTAACGACAGGCGGCACTTGCATCTCACGCTGGCCGCTATCTTCCGCCAGTGGTTCTCTCTTGCCAACTGGCACCTCACGATCATGACTGCAAGAGTCCCCCGTCTGCGGCGGTTCTTTAATGACAGTCGGTGGTCGCCTCTCGCCACGCCCTCTGTCATCCGCCTTCAACGGCTTCCTAACGACAGGCGGCGCTCGCCTCTTGCGATTGCCGCTGTCTCCTACCTCGACAACTGGCGTTTGGTGTTCAAGACTGCCAGTGTCACCCGCCTGCCAGGGTTCCTTAACGACAGTCGGCGCTCGCCTCTTGCAATGGCCGCTGTGACTTCCCTGCAGCGATTCACCACTGCCAACCGGCCCGCACATCCCGCGGTCGCTACATGCGGCTGCCAGTAACGACCCGGCACTGCTAACTCGTCCACGCGTCTGTTCAAGCCCTAGGTCCCCTCCTTCAGTCAGTCGTCCCTTGCCTGGCACCTGGCATTGGGGGGGGGGGGAGCACATGGATAGACGCTGCAGCTGACAGGGCCCGCCACTCTTGCCTATTTTGGGCAATAGTCAGCAGGTCCTGTACAGGACGACCAGTCCAGTCTTTGACGTTCGTAAGTCAGTTCTTTCTCTGACCACCGCGGCGTCGGCCACCCACCTAGGTGCCTTGAAGGATAGTCTTCGACAAGGTGTCGTGCCAGGTTACATGACCAAAGAAGACCAGCTTACGTCGCTTGACTGTTGATAGAAGAGGTTCCTGGTGTCCTACGAGAGTGGCCATCTTGTTTCTTACAAAGTCGTTGGTTTTGTGTTCTTTGTATGAGATCCGGAGCAGCCTCCTTGTGCTCGAATGCCTGGATTCTCCTTTCTGTTTCGGCGAGTAGAGTCCACGTGTCACGTCCGTAGAGCAGGATCGGCACTACCAGGGATTTGTATAGCCTGTACTTGGTAGTGAACCTTATCTTGTGGCTATGCCAGATCCTATTTAGCCTAGCCATTGCTGCTGTTGCTGTTGCGATCCTGATGCGTATATCTTGCGTGGAGCTGCCGTCCTTGGAGAGAGTGGCTCCCAAGTACTTGAAGCTACTTACCTCTTCGAGCTGTACCCCGTTCATATAGATCTCTGCTTTGCCGTTGCCATTGATCCTCCTTGCAGTGACCTATAATCAGCGTGGTTACGCCCGGCTTGGCACACTAGGAGATTAGGAACATCTACATCTCCTAAACCCCCCGTGGAACCCGGGGGTATGCTTGCTTAGCGAGCATTGTAAGAATAGGGTCCCTGCTGTCCAGCCAGGCATGTCGTAAGAGGGGACTAAGGTGGACACCTCACCTAGAGGTAAATTAGGTTGTAGTGGGGCTACCAACCCCACCATGTAAAAAAGCAGGTTACAGAAACTAAAACCAGAGTACTCACTACGGATGGCGAAGGTAATGAAACATACCAGGCAACTGGACTTATGACGGACGACAGTCAAACCCGAGAGGGAGCTGGCGCCCCGATGGTGGATTTACTTAAGCCAAAGCAGAAGTTGAGGGTGGGGTGCTGGAACGTCCAGACCTTGTATCAGACTGACAGGTTGCCCCAACTAGTCAAGGAGTTTGACAATTACAACTTGGACATCCTGGGAGTCAGCGAGGTCAGATGGACCGGCACGGGGAAAACGAGACTAGCATCAGGGCTTACCATCCTGTTCTCAGGAAGATCAGACGATCAACACTCTGAAGGAGTAGAACTACTCCTCAATAGGAAAACTGAAAAGACACTGGTGGAATGGAAGCCTTATGAACCGTTCTGCTCTGTTCTTCTGCGTTCTTAGCCGTTCTTAACAGTTCTTCCCCATTCTTAAGCGTTTTTAGCCGTTTTTCACCGTTCTTTGCCATTCTTAAGCGTTCTTAGCCGTTCTTCACCTTTCTTCAGCGTTCCTATGCGTTCTTCGCCGTTCTTCACGGTTCTTCGTCGTTCTTTGCCGTTTTTCACCGTTCTTCGCCGTTCTTCAGCGTTCTCAGCCGCTCTTATCCAGTCTTCACCGTTTTTAAGCGTTCTTAGCCGTTCTTCACCGTTCTAAGCCGTTTTTCACCATTCTTCACCGATCTTCGCCGTTTTTCTCCGTTCTTTGCCATTCTTAAGCGTTCTTAGCCGTTCTTAGCCGTTCTTAACCTTTCTTCTGCGTTCTTAGCCGTTCTTAGCCGTTTTTAACCGTTCTTAAGCGTCCTTAGCCGTTCTTAACCATTCTTAAGCGTCCTTAGCCGTTCTAAACAGTTCTTAAGCGTTTTTAGCCGTTTTTCACCGTTCTTCGCCATTCTTAAGCGTTCTTAGCCGTTCTTTGCCGTTCTTCACCGTTCGTAAGCGTTTTTAGCTGTTCTTAGCCGTTCTTAGCCGTTTTTCACCATTCTTCACCGTTCTTCTGCGTTCTTAGCCATTCTTCGCCGTTCTTAAGCGTTTTTAGCTGTTCTTAGCCGTTTTTCACCGTTCTTCACCGTTCTTCAGCGTTCTTTGCTGTTCATAGCCGTTCTTCACCGTTCTTAAGCGTTTTTAGCCATTCTTAACCGTTCTTAAGCGTTTTTAGCCGTTCTTAGCAGTTTTTCAACGTTCTTCAGCGTTCTTAGCCGTTCTTAACCATTCTTCTCCTTTCTTCTGCGTTCTTAGCCGTTCTTCACCGTTCTTAAGCGTTTTTAGCCGTTCTTCAAATTTTTTTTCACCGTTCTTAAGCGTTCTTACACTTTCGTTGCCGTTCTTAGCCGTTTTTCACCGTTCTTAGCGGTTCTTCACCGTTCTTAAGCGTTCTTATCCATTCTTAACCGTTCGGGTTAGGGTTAGGGTTAGGGTTCTTCACCGTTCTTAACCGTTCTTAAGCGTTCTTAGCCGTTTTTCACCGTTCTTCGCCGTTCTTCAGCATTCTTAGCCGTTCTTAGCCGTTCTTCACCGTTCTTATGCGTTCTTTGCCGTTCTTCACCGTTCTTTGCCATTCTTCGCCATTCTTAGCCGTTTTTCACCGTTTTTCACCGTTCTTCGCTACTCTTCAGCGTTCTTAGCGTTTCTTCGCCGTTCTTAAGCGTTCTTAGCTGTTCCTAGCCGTTTTTCACCGTTCTTCGCCGTTCTTCAGCGTTCTTAGCCGATCTTAGCCGTTCTTCACCATTCTTAAGCAATCTTAGCCGTTCTTCGCAGTTGTTAAGCGTTCTTAGCCGTTCTTCACCGTTCTTAAGCGTTTTAAGCCGTTCTTTACCGTTCTTTACCGTTCCTTGTCATTCTTCGCTATTCTTAGCCCTTTTTCACCGTTCTTTTCCATTCTTCTGCTTCCTTAGCCGTTCTTCACCGTTCTTAAGCGTTCTTACCCGTTTTTCACTGTTCTTCGCGTTCTTCTGCGTTCGTAGCCGTTCTTCACCGTTCTTAGCCGTTCTTCACCGTTCTTAAGCGTTCTTAAGTGTTCTTAGCCGTTCTTCACCGTTCTTAAGCGTTTTTAGCCGTTCTTCACCCTTCTTTGCTATTCTTTAAAGCCGTTTTTCACCGATCTTTGCTGTTCTTCAGCATTGTTAGCCGTTCTTAGCCTTTCTTCAGCGTTCTTAAGCGTTTTTAGCCGTTCTTCACCGTTCTTAAGCGTTTTTCACCGTTCGTAGCCGTTTTTTTTACCGTTCGTCGCCGTTTTTCAGCATTCTTAGCCGTTCTTCACCGTTCTTAAGCGTTTTGAGCCGTTCTTCACCGTTCTTTGCCAGTCTTCACCATTCTTAGCCGTTTTTAACCGTTTTTCACCGTTCTTCTCTATTCTTCAGCATTTTTAACCGTTCTTAGCTGTTCTTCACCACTCTAAAGCGTTCTTAGCCGTTCTCAGACGTTCTAAGCCGTTTTTCACCGTTCTTTGTCATTCTTTTGCGTTCTTAGCCGTTCATAGGCGTTCTTCACCGTTCTTAAGCGTTCTCAGCCGTTCTTAGCCGTTCTTCAGCGTTCTTAAGCGTTCTCAGCCGTTCTTAGCCGTTCTTCACCGTTCTTAAGCGTTCTTAGCCGTTGTTAGCTGTTCTTCACCGTTCTTAAGCGTTCTTAGCCGTTCTTTACCGTTCCTAAGCGTTTTTGGCCGTTCTTCACCGTTCTTCGCCATTCTTCGCCGTTCTTACCCGTTTTTAGCCGTTCTTCACTGTTCTTGGCTATTCTTTAAAGCCGTTTTTCTCCGTTCTTTGCTGTTCTTCAGCGTTCTTAGCCGTTCTTAGCCTTTCTTCACCGTCTTTTAGCGTTCTTAGCCGTTCTTAACCGTTCTTAGCCGTTCTCAACCGTTTTTAAGCGTTCTTAGCCATTCTTCACCGTCCTTCGCCGTTCTTAAGCGTTCTTAGCCATTCTTCACCGTTTTTAAGCGTTCTTAGCCGTTGTTAGCTGTTCTTCACCGTTCTTAAGCGTTCTTAGCCGTTCTTTACCGTTCCTAAGCGTTTTTGGCCGTTCTTCACCGTTCTTCGCCATTCTTCGCCGTTCTTACCCGTTTTTAGCCGTTCTTATCCGTTCTTAAGCGTTTTTAGCCGTTCTTAGCAGTTTCTCAACGTTCTTCAGCGTTCTTAGCCGTTTCTTACACTTTCGTAGCCGTTCTTAGCCGTTTTTCACCGTTCTTAGCTGTTCTTCACCGTTCTTAAGCGTTCTTATCCATTCTTAACCGTTCTTAAGCGTTCTTAGCCGTTTTTCACCGTTCTTCGCCGTTCTTCAGCATTCTTAGCCGTTCTTAGCCGTTCTTCACCGTTCTTAAGCGTTCTTTGCCGTTCTTCACCGTTCTTTGCCATTCTTCGCCATTCTTAGTAGTTTTTCACCGTTCTTCGCTACCCTTCAGCGTTCTTAGCCGTTCTTCGCCGTTCTTAAGCATTCTTAGCTGTTCCTAGCCATTTTTCACCGTTCTTCGCCGTTCTTCAGCATTCTTAGCCGATCTTAGCCGTTCTTCACCATTCTTAAACGTTCTTAGCTGTTCTTCGCCGTTGTTAAGCGTTCTTAGCCGTTCTTCACCGTTCTTAAGCGTTTTAAGCCGTTCTTTTCCGTTCCTTGTCATTCTTCGCTATTCTTAGCCCTTTTTCACCGTTCTTTGCCGTTCTTTTGCTTCCTTAGCCGTTCTTCACCATTCTTAAGCGTTCTTACCCGTTTTTCACTGTTCTTCGCGTTCTTCTGCGTTCGTAGCCGTTCTTCACCGTTCTTGGCCGTTCTTAGCCGTTCTTCACCGTTCTTAAGCGTTCTTAAGTGTTCTTAGCCGTTCTTCACCGTTCTTAAGCGTTTTTAGCCGTTCTTCACCCTTCTTTGCTATTCTTTAAAGCCGTTTTTCACCGATCTTTGCTGTTCTTCAGCGTTGTTAGCTGTTCTTAGCCTTTCTTCAGCGTTTTTAAGCGTTTTTAGCCGTTCTTCACCGTTCTTAAGCGTTTTTCACAGTTAGTAGCCGTTTTTTTACCGTTCGTCGCCGTTTTTCAGCATTCTTAGCCGTTCTTCACCGTTCTTAAGCGTTTTGAGCCGTTCTTCACCGTTCTTTGCCAGTCTTCACCATTCTTAGCCGTTTTTAACCGTTTTTCACCGTTCTTCTCTATTCTTCAGCATTTTTAACCGTTCTTAGCTGTTCTTCACCGTTCTTAAGTGTTTTAGCCGTTCTTCACCGTTCTAAAGCGTTCTTAGCCGTTCTTAGACGTTCTAAGCCGTTTTTAACGTTCTTCGCCGTTCTTCTGCGCTCTTAGCCGTTCTTAGCTGTTCTTCACCGTTCTTAAGCGTTCTTAGCCGTTCTTAGCCGTTCTTAACCGTTCTTAAGCGTTCTTAGCCGTTTTTCTCTGTTCTTCGCCGTTTTTTAGCGTTATAAGCCGTTCTTAGCCGTTCTTTACCGTTCTTAAGCGTTTTTAGCCGTTCTTCACTCTAAAGCGTTCTTAGCCGTTCTCAGACGTTCTAAGCCGTTTTTCACCGTTCTTTGTCATTCTTTTGCGTTCTTAGCCGTTCATAGCCGTTCTTCACCGTTCTTAAGCGTTCTCAGCCGTTCTTAGCCGTTCTTCAGCGTTCTTCACTGTTCTTTAGCGTTCTTAGCCGTTCTTAGCCGTTCTTAAGCGTTCTTAGCCGTTGTTAGCTGTTCTTCACCGTTCTTAAGCGTTCTTAGCCGTTCTGTACCGTTCCTAAGCGTTTTTGGCCGTTCTTCACCGTTCTTCGCCATTCTTCGCTGTTCTTACCCGTTTTTAGCCGTTCTTTACTGTTCTTGGCTATTCTTTAAAGCCGTTTTTCTCCGTTCTTTGCTGTTCTTCAGCGTTCTTAGCCTTTCTTCACCGTTTTTTAGCGTTCTTAGCCGTTCTTAACCGTTCTTAGCCGTTCTGAACCGTTTTTAAGCGTTCTTAGCCGTTTTTCACCGTCTTTCGCCGTTCTTAAGCGTTCTTAGCCGTTCTTCACAGTTGTTAAGCGTTTTAGCCGTTCTTCACCGTTGTTTGCCGTTCTTCGCCGTTCTTAGCCGTTTTTACCCGTTCTTCGCCGTTCTTTGCTATTCTTTAAAGGCGTTTTTCACCGTTCTTTGGTGTTCTTCAGCGTTTTTAGCCCTTCTTCACCATTTTTAATCCATTCTTGACGGAGGCCGAGATGCCGTTACAACCCTAGCTGGTAGCATGAATTTACCAATTTTTCAAAAAATTATAGAAAATTAACGAAAAGAGATAGAAGAACAATTAAAATTGATAATGATAGATCAGAATGTGTACAAAAGAATCAGCTTAACCTTGTGTTTGCTTAAAAACATACTTTTATAGTATTTTCAACAGGAGGTGCCATGATAATGACGAAGTAGAAAAAGTTTTAGAAAGGTTTCACAAGTGTTATAAATGAAAATAAATAAATAAAAAAGGGAGGTAACTACTCACACCGCTTAGAAATTGTCTACTATGATTCTCTCCCTTGAACTGACAGGAAGTCAAGATTATTTAGTCAACAAAGGAAAGTTCGAGAATTGAAGCACGTTGTGTCTAACTTTGACATGGATTTTTACTTCAACAACCACAAAGGAGAAGAAAATAATAAGTAATATTAACTTCTTAATTTATATTCTAATAAAAAATGTTTGTTTGGTACTTTATGTCGGTATATATTGTGTAAAAAATTATATTTTGTTAATTTCCGACAGCTTACCTTCAAATGTTCTAAAACGCGTACAGTCGTAATCTTTCATTTGATTTTAATACTTGAAGATTAAGCCTATGTATCTTAAAATTTACACCAAGTGAATGTTTTAAAAATGCTCTTTAAAACGGTGTATTACTGATGGTTGTCTCTAATGTAGGTTAAGAAATATAAATTTTCAAAGCTGCCGGTCCAACTTTCCACCCTTGGTATTTGGTAGCCATTTTCAAAACAGAAAGACAGGTACCGTGGGGAAACGCAGAAAATTACTGTCAAACGTAAAAACTACGACATAAAAAGATCAATCGATAGAAAAATGAATCAACTATCGAATTAATTAATTTTTTTTATCGGAAACAACGCATTTTAAAACGTTAAACGTAAAAAAAAATCGTAAAAAGCCCCTGGCTTAGGGTTAGGGTTAGGGTTAGAGTTTAGGGTTAGGGTTAGGGTTTGGGTTAGGGTTAGGGTTTAGGGTTAGGGTTAGGGTTAGGGTTAGGGTTAGGGTTAGGGTTAGGGTTAGGGTTAGGGTTAGGGTTAGGGTTAGGGTTAGGGTTAGGGTTAGGGTTAGGGTTAGGGTTAGGGTTAGGGTTAGGGTTAGGGTTAGGGTTTG